>NMRA01000656.1:32402-114570 GCA_002633005.1 Phoronis australis | reverse complement strand
CCACCATCAGCGCTGCGCGCCTCAGATTTGCGCTTTGCACGACTTGTAATTCTCACGAATTTGGACCCCCAATTTTCAAATCCTAGATGAGTCCCTGGTTGCAACCAAGTCAAACTTCTACACAGAACTAATTTGTGGCGAAATTCAATTTGTCTAAGTGTCTAATGTATATATTGTAATGTCCCTGCAACATCTTGAGCCTAAGTTAAAGAGAGATCTGATTTCTTAACTTCACTGCAATACGCTTGGCAAACCTACCTCCTGACAGCCAGACCACCAATCAGCTTGTACCTCAGAGACTCACATTGTGCAATAGCACAAAGGCCACGAGTGGCTACTTTTTCAGCATACAACTACAAACATAGCATACAAAGTGTCAGCCACTATCCACCCAGCATAGAAACATGTAAGAACGAATGTCCTACACATACACTTTTAGGCCCACGAGTCTATCAGAGTTCGGATTTTCTTCCTCCGTCATTATGCATATACGAGCACGTGCCCTAGTTTCATTTGCATGAGTTGACAGCTATTCCTTGAGGCTATAACAGCAAGTCTTAACTTTGTTGCTATTCCTGTTTTTATCCGTTCTTAGTAACTCCGCATTTAACTTAGTGTTCTACACATCAACACCTAAACACCTACCACTTTGTAAGAGATAAGTAGAGCTTCATTAACACATAGGATGTCAACGGCAAAGCAATCATCCCACAATACATCTGAAAAATGCCAACAGTGCTCTAGATAAACACCCCAATCACATCATTCAAGGGGTGCAAAAACAAAAAATGCTGCCTCTGATGCGACTATCATGACAGTGACTGAAGGACTCCTTTGTTGCTCATGCCTACATACCTCAACAGTTCCTTCGGGGAAGTTGAACCGTTTCTGCACAACAGAGGTCAGTTCACGGATACGACGACCTTTTTCACCGAGGACATTCTGTGTCCTTGTGGCCAAGATGATGATCTCTGTGCGGGTGGGAGTGACGCGGACCTCTACGCCAGAGTAACCATCCTCAGCAAGTTCACGTGTCAGGAACTCATTCAGCTCAGCCTTGAACACACCGTCAGCGACAAACTGATAAAGAAGAGTGTAAACGTAGTTTTTAATGACACAATTTGTCAGATTTTATTTGCCCAGTTTTTAACCCACATCGGCACAAAGCTGTATATTTAGCCTGCAGCTTTGCACCAAGGCCAAGTACTTGTGAACTCCCTTAAAATCACAGGCACCTTTGACCAGCCCTTGACTATACAATAAATAAAGGTGCCTGTGCTTAAACTCGTCTGATCAACTTGTTGGTCCAGTCGACTACTATTCTATATTCCCTTGTAGTAGGGAGGACAATCAAAAAGTAGGTCACGGTGCTCCATATCTGCCTCCGTGTAAAACCCACGTCGGTAAATTACCCGATTTCAGACTTCAAAGTTAACTATAAGACAATTTTGTGTTATAAATCGTTACCTTAGTCTTTATTTGTAAGTTTGTAATCTTTTTGTATCAAATTAGCGCTGATAAATCATTTTTTGTAAGCTTTTTTTAGCGCACGATTTTCCGCCATGCGATCAACTTTCGAAAAAGTACCTCTTGTTCCTCCTATCCAAAAGAGCACTATACTCTCAAATACAAACATGAAATTTGGACAGGATGTAGTTTAGATGCGTGCGCATCTCCTCAAGTTGTTTTCTTGAAGTCAAGGCCAAGTTTTCATGGCGAGTTTTCGATCGTCCGGAAGGCCTAATTTTGGTCGGTCGGGAGATTGATGTTTTTCCAGTTGCGCAATATGCCCCCCCGATTTTTAGATGAGGAATTTATCACTCTTTTAATTGGTAATTATTTAATTTTCAGAAATTCTGTCAAACTGCTGCGCATTGGCACTTTTCAAACAGCAGTCGTTAGTTCACTAAGTCGCCGCATGTCAGCGCCACCATCGGCTACGTTGAAGTTCAATGGCATCGCAACTTCACCGTTCGAAATAAAGTTGTTACAAAGTTTTTGTTGCGTAAATGATGAAATCCTTTATGTTAAGAGTGATTTGTTTTCCCAAATGGTCTTTTGTCTACTTTCTGATGTTTTTTGCCATGATACAATTTAATAGTACATGGGTGGCACCCAGCACTGAAAAAAGTGGGGAGCCAGTGTGGCCTCCCCCAGCCCCCTGTCACTGTCGGGCAATGATGTGTTGCCCATGTAGTAGTATTCAGGGGCAGATCTAGGATTTTTAGATAGAAGGGGGGGGGCAGGGCAGAGTATTACGCAGGATTTTATCCGTAAGATATTTGCACCCTCAAACTGCCAAATGAAATAATATGGGAGTTTTAGGGGGGCACGGGCCAGGCCCCCTTGCCCCCCCAAATCCACCAATGTGATCTTGTGATTTGATGTGAAATTTCCTCCTAGCTTAGATGTATTTATTTCTGAGCTGATGTGGTGTCTTTGCTCTTTATCTTTTAAGCTGTGTAATCCATTGTTTTCATCAAACATGATGAGCCTGTTCTATATGCTATAACAACACACTTAAACAGCAATATCTCTGTAGAAATCGATCCAAATTTTATATAATACATACCACCATGTTTGTCTCAATTAGACGAATCTTTTTATATGCAGCGCATGTATATTCTTTTATTTTTTATGAAATTATGTAAAAAGGCAGATATTTTACGCATAATCGTCGAGTTTCAACGGCCATTTTCTCGTCAACCGCTCATCCAATTTTTCTGATTTTTGTATCATTTCATTTCTCACACCAAGGGCTTTTCAAAAATGTATGACACATGGGTATTGTAAAAAAAATTAAAAAAACGTTGTCCTCCCTACTTGTAGTGAAGGTGCCTCTCTCGGTAGAGTTGAGTGGAATGAATTCCACAGTATTTTCGCGCATCACGGAGGAGACAAATACCATAGAATCACCTTTTTGAAAAATGATCACCGTGACTAGTGGAGAGGCGAAACGTGAATACAGGTCAATAATATCGGTCATAATCAACAGTTTTCATAACTCATCAGAATTATTCAAGGTCTGCTTAGACACTTCAATGTTTATAATTAATCATAAAATCTTTATTTTGCAATTAAAAGTTGTCAGGTGACTCAAGTTTGCATTTTTACCTTTCGCTTTTTAGAAATTGGTGTAGCCATTTTGGATGGCGCCGGAAAAAGGATGCTCAAATGCACTGTGGGTAAAAATAAATATGGCAGCTTCCTTAAAAGACACTTCCTGGATCGTCTGTAGCTTTCTCTTTTTACAGTTTTACGGCGTTTTGTGCATTCATGTCGTAAGAGATCACGATGCTGCTAAACACCAGTTCAATGAATTCATTCTGAAGTACAAAAAGGCATATACAGTTGGTACAAGGGAATACGACAAAAGATTTCAGAATTTTAAAGTAAGCTTTTCATCGTGACAAATCCGTCCACACGTTGCGCTGACTATCTTATTCTTACTTGCATTGTACAGGCGTGCGTTCCGTAGACCAGAGAATCTCACAGAAATGCAAGATCACCCATATCTTTGGGACCTGATTACAATCATGCCTGCTTTGCGGTTATGATTCTCAGTTCAGCACTGCCACATCTCAGTGTGGTTGCAGAGTAGCTAGTAATAGCCGAGATCACCCGACTTGGGAATTGAACCAGCGACCCCCATAAAACCGGCAAGCGTGCTAACCATTCAGCTAATAGGCAATTTCCCGTTAGCGAGTAGCTAACAGAGGCTCATATAATTCACCGGAAGCACATCTACAACAGCAGTTAGCCAGCCAGCTAGCTGTATGATTGAAGACTGTCGTCAAAATACAGCTATGTTTATTTCTTCCATAGACCCCGAAATGGCACACAGCCAGGGTAGTTCTGCTCGTCACCTCACCATGAAACTTGTATCAACACGTAAAGCTAAAGACAGGACAGGGTGCATGCGAAATCTGGGAATCAACCGACACTCACCTTACCTGTTACAGCCGTTTAAGTGAAAAACAATGCAATATACGTCATTTTTTGCGTAACTTTCTGCCTTTTCTAACAATGAAAAGTATGTCGTCGTTTTGAAAACAGTACATTCGCAAGTGCCTCGTTGATAATGGCTAGAATTGCCAGATCTCATTGTTTTATAGCACTGGCCAAAGCTAAAAACTTCAAAAGATCTGTCCTGTTCAACAATAATCTCAGAAATAGCATATGTGAAATGATCAATTTGGTCTGAATATAAAGGAAAGTAAGTCTACTAGATGTTCTGTTTGTCATGCCATAAACAATACTAAACCAGTGTTAAGACAGAAAAAAACAATGTGAAAAGCAAGCTTTCAGTGATACTGGAAGAAGGATTAGATTCTGTGGGTGCTTTTTCAAATATACATTTTATCCTAAAAGATATTTTTTCATGTTATTTCATTTGACAATATACATCTGAACAGCATCGCTTCAAGGTCTAAGATTTCTGGCTTGGAGGTCCTGTGGGTTACGTTAGTATTTTCTATCTTTTTTGATTCAGTTTTCTGAGGAGTGTGGTATTTTAATGTGTTTTCTTCTACCTCAGTGCACTATGAAGCGATTAGTGATTAGTCTAAATGGCTAAGGGAATTTCAATTAAACCCAACACATAAAGCTGCAGTTGAGACCTGAATTTTCACAATAATGCTGGACCACACATCACTAATGTTGTTTTATTCATTGACATTAATTTTGATCATCTGCTGTGCAGACGCTGTGTTGGAATCTGAATAGAGTGTGTATTAATCACTTGAAAATAAGGCATGTTTGTGGCAATGTCAATTCACCCATTGCTGTGGTTTAACCAATCACAGTTTTTTTTTGTGTCAATAACATGAGCACACTGACGTAATATTATTGCTGTGCAGTGTTATCCATTAAAAAGGTATTTTGCATTCCTGTTCTGACAGTTTGTGCAGTATGTTCACTTCACTTAAAACCGCGATATTCTTGTTTAGGAAAGTTTAGAAAGACATCGCATACTGAATAAGAAGAAACTTTTGAATGATACCTACAGTGCCATCTATGGTGTGAACCAGTTTTCAGACCTGTCCCCTGCAGAGTTCAAAGGTAAACAAAAATGTGACATGTGTTTCTATTTGTTTTTATTGAGCTAAATAAATTAAATCCACTTTTTTGTACTAAGCAGTCTCCTGACTTTTTTATTGTAATTGCATGCTTTTTGTCCTGTCTGCCAATATTTAAAACATGTCTGTTTAAACTAACTTTTGCTCTTGTGTTTTAAATATTCTGTGCTTTGATGTCCCAGAATGAGTATGTCCAAAAATAACGGAATATATGGTAATGACCGATGAGCATTCTCATACCGGGAAAGCAGGGTATGTAAATGTAGAAAATCTGCTTAATGTCCATGAAGTCATTTTCCAATTGTTGTTAAATTAGTTTTATTTCAAAGGTAACATTACCCTTTGAGAACATTTCTAGTCAAATTGGAATGTTTTACTTGAGAAAGGATAATTTAAATCTTTATCAATAGTAGATTTCCATAATGTGGAATTAGCAATTTCTCAATCCGGAACTGTGTTGCACTGAGCAAGTTCCGAAGTGGCAGCTTGTCCGATTACAGTAAGCTGTTGCTCAATGGCCAAGACGCCCACAGATTTTCAACCGTAACCCCCATACGTAACACTTGTTATTTAACTTGAGCAATGATGTTAGAAGCTTGTTATGAGACTTGGTGATACAACCTGGTGCGGATCCAAAACGGGGATTCAGGTGCTTCAGACCCACGCCTCTGCTCTCTCACCTTTACATTGCTGCAGTAAAGGAGTCTCAAGCACCCACTGTATTTGTCTCTGATTATACCACCCTGAAAAAATCCTGGATCCGTGGCTGACAGCAGCGATTTCAGACACGCAATGTTTGCATTGTGGGAGTAGCTAAGTATAACTCTTGTGGTTTAATGAATTGTTTATTTCATTTTTATGCCGCATTATGTCATCATCTCTGTTCCTCCATCCGGCGTCCGCCGTTGTATCTCCAAAATTCCTTGATGTTTGTTATAAAATTTGGCGGATATGTTTCCTTCACGGATGGGACGGCATGAGTGAATTTTTGGACAGATCCAACTACCAGTGTGTTCTCTAGTGGCAATTGGCATCGGCATCTTTGTTGGCACTGACTACTGTGGTGTCTGCTAGTGGCAGTTTTGTTTTCTTTGCGCCTGTGGCTGTATCTTGTAAATGCTCTGCAGGATTGTTACATTTGTCAATCGTATTTGTATAAAGATGACAACAGATAACGACATTTTTTCACCGTTTTCCTCTGTATCTTTGGATTTGCTTGGTAGATTTTTACGAAATTTGGCAAACAGGTTTCTATTAATGAGGCGATGACACCTTTTCGTTTTCAGATATATTTGACGTAGTGTACACCTTGTCGTGACCATTTTTAGTATGTTTTAGTCTGTTTTTGGCGTTCATCTCTATCTATCGGCCAAAGCTCTCTTAAGCCGGTGGGTTGTATATTAATGTCTACTCCAGTGCAGCTCACTATGCACTAGTAAATAATTCCAACATTAGAATAACAAAATTAATGTTTAAGTCACTTGCTGTGAAATAGCGATTGGCACAGTTGCAATGAATAGCTGAAGGTCGAGTGTCGTACTGGTTCATAGTGTTGGATGTAAATGATGCAGGGTCAGAGTAGGTGGTGTGACATTTTGGGAAGATGCGAGATTATGCGTACCTCCAAATTCTCACAGTAGATTGTTTGTTCGTCCGTTGCCCCTGCTGGTCGTTGTGTCTAATGTCTTTCAACTGGGGGTTGATGCAGAGTAAAGATAATTTCTCATTAGACGTTTTGTTGTTGATGATAACCAACCCTTTAGGTGCTACAGCTCATGTCCCATCTGTCAACTATGAAATACTGCTTAAGTGGATTTACTATTGTCACAGCACATGAACTTTTATCACTGTCTTCTTTTGTTTGGGGATCAGGGTGTCAGTGATAACTGTTTATAGGCCCTTTCATACAAACAACTCTTCTATGTTTTGGGGAGTTGCCCTTAGCATGAACAGTAAACTTCGGTCCTGTATCAAATTCAACAGCGCCAGTTAATTTCGCAGTAAACAGGTGGATTTTACAGCAGTTTTGAGGCTGTGGTGCAGTATGAATGGTCACCTTCGGTCCCATCTAAGTTGTCGCCAGGTGCCACTATTATCGCCAACAACTAAAGGGCAGTGTTGACACCAATAATTACTTATATTTTGCTCGAATAATCACCAATCAAATTAGCAATTAATGTGTCAATTAGGATATGTAAATGTTCCCAAATTGTCACATTGAAAAATCTTAGCATGCACGTGATGTATCAGCGCTACCTTGCAATTACTTCGATAACAACAGTGTCACCTGCCGTTTACTTCAATGTCCGTTAACTACCAAAGCCGGTATAAACGGTGCAGCTAACTTCTCAGTTTACTTCAACACTCTGGTCAGACTGGAGTTAGGTCAGCATGAAAGGCCCTTATGGCAACATTCTTTGCCAACTAATAGTACTTTAGACACTGTGCTCTATGAAAACTAAATCCATCATAGAAAATTGAAATTTTTCAGTTTTTGAATGGCAAAAATTGGTTAACTAGAGAAGGAGAGAAATAACATACATTACATCTGCTGTTCATTTGTTGATATGTCCCAACCTCTGTTGTATAACCAAATTTTGCAACTCAAGGGAGCGACTAGACTTGTGTACAAGCTGCTTAGCAAGGGATTTTGATCTGCAAGGAATTCAGTGAAGTTTGGGTAAATATATTACATGCCAGCTTGTAAAGTTAAACACTAAAAAATAATGCGGATATTGGCAATGCAGTCACATGTCGAATGCCTTTTTCATTTTGCGTGATTGTTAATTGTGGCGAGTACTTTCATTTATTCATCAATTAACTTCTATATAATTTCATAGCACTCTACTTAAGTGACAACATTCCAAGTAAAGATCACTCAACTGAGAGGCTCTTTCAAAGTCATCACTACGGTAGCAACAAATTCAGATTATTGCCAACCAATGGTGGACAACAGGTCTCTCGAGTCCCGTTAAAAGTTGACTGGTAAGTATAGGTTTGCACAGTTATAAAAATTGGAATTGTTAAAGAGGCATTAAACCCTGTTTTAGCATTTTAACAATTGGTAGTCACTAATGTATCACTTTTGTATTTTTGAAACAACGTAATACCATGTAACTCTTGCAAACTCTAAAAAAGTTTGACATAAAAGTTTAAAAGCTACCTAAAGTACATAGTACCTAGCATTTGTGTTTGAATACTTTTTCAAAAGTGCGTCACAGAAGCATGGAATATTTCTTTGATACTGACAGTCTCTTGATATTTTTGCACTATTTCTGTCCACACTTCAGTAAATAACGACATATTGACAGTCATCACGTTCTGGTCTCTGAAAGCAAGTATTTCGCCACACTGTATTGGTTTGAATGAAAATTTGAAACAAACGATGAATTAAAGTCATTTGTTTCAAATTTTTTTGCACCAGTTCATTATATACATTTCCTACCTTCTTCTTCTTAAGGCTACCATAAACCCACTTTCCATCAAAAAAATTGATTTAGACCACTTATTGATATAAAATTAGTGTCGACTTGTTCCTTTAGGAAGTCAGGGGTGATTTTTATGTTGCAAAGTAATGGCAGTTTGTTATCGCTTGAGACCATGGTTGATGAATTAAATAACGTGGTGACGAGCCATCTTATAAAGCCTGGTGTCAAGCAGAAGTTGCATCCATTTTGACACAAGGAACAATTTATGACCCGATCTAGGTCACTTGCTGTTTTTTTTTGTGAGCAAAGGTAGTTTTAATAGTTGCTTTAAATAATGTTTTTCGAACCTCAGTGCAAGGCTTTACCAGCAAGTTTTCAAACTGTGAAGTGTAAATGGGAGCCATCAAGTTCTCATCACTTAAACACTAATTACTCAAGGTTTTTTAAAAGTTGTATTGCCAATCAACAGCTTTGAAAGGATCACTTAATAAGCGATAGCAAACGTTATCTGCTGTTTGGCAATCGAGCGCAGTTTCGGTGTCTTCTTTATATTGGAAAATCAGGCCATCAATCACAAATAACCAGATTTGTGTGAATTAAAATACAATATAATTTCAAGTTGATTGTGAAACTGATAATGGTCTTCAGCAATTGAAATTGGATACTTGTAAGGACTGTCTTCCACTTTATAGATATGTGTGTTCTGCACCCAGAAAAATACCTAGGCCACTGAGAAAATGGGTAAAAATGATAAAAATCCTAACCTAAATAATACGACATTTTCCACTTCTTCCCATCAGGCCTTTATCCAGGATTTCGAAAATAGGATGTCCAAAAAGGGTTCCCAATATTCCAGGGCATCCATAATTCCGACGCGTAACCCCCACCCCCAGCAATCTCCCCAAACACACAGATTTTTTACAAAAAATGCATAGACCAAGGTTTTTACAAAACAGCTTTCTATAGTGAGCATTTTTGATAAAAAAATTGGTGTAGACCAAAACTTTTACAAAGCTATCAACCAAGTGTGAGCATAGCCACATTGTATATACTTTGTATATACATTGTATATTTCTTCCTGCTTTGAAAAAAGAGCCCCCACTGAGCTTTCCGAGGCTTCCTAGTAATCATTACAATGTGTGTGTCCAAACTTGAAAGGTTCCTATTGACAGTGGCCGTCCAAATGATACATTGGGCAGTGTCCATATTAGTGCTAGGGTGTTCATTTAGACGCCCAGGATGTACGCTGCATAAAAGCCTGCTCCCCATGCTGTCACACGTCACAACCTGGTGAAGTCACCGCATACTACTTCATCATTGTTGCACCAGGCTAAGTTCACACTAACTTCACTACACCTGAGTGAATTTGAACATGGGTAACAGTTATTTTTTAATTTTGAAGATAGTTATGATGGTCAGTTGCATGTCTCCCGCCCAGCATTTCAGTGTTCCTTCATGATTTCCTACCCAGGTATAGATGGGGCAACTCCTGGTGCCGGTCGATTTCGAGAAATCTTGACATTGTTTTAAAGGTCATATTGAGAAATGATTGTACCACATCACAGTTTGAGTTCTTCTTGCAAAATGTTGTTGGAAGCCTTACACATGTTTTTATTTTATTTTATTTCTTGAGGCACAAGTGAGACTATGTTTCCAAGGTCAAGTACACATTGAAAATTCATTTGCTGTAATTCAAAAGCAATTAAAAATGCCGGCATTCTGGGGTGATGGGGGACACTTTGGTCATTCTGTTTGAATTTTTGTAGTTCTTGAAACTTCCACGTTTGTCCGGCATACACTGTACAGTTTCTTTGTGCACTGATTGTCTGTTTTTATTCTGTTTTTGAAGAGTGTATAGTTGATTTTCTTTGTGTTTTGAGGTTGCCTTTTCATATGTTGCTGTAGCCATTAGTAGACTGATTGGTAGTCAAAAAGCAGGAATCAAGACTCTTCGAGAATCGGTGAGCACCTGAAAGGCAAAAGAATAACCTTACATTCCAAGATTACAAGCATAGTTGAACTAATAACATGTGATTCCCGCCACGTACCCACCCAAGTTGGCAGTAATTTAAGGCATGCCCATTTTGTGATTAAACTGTTGTGAGGGTTGAGAGAAATTACATTTTCACCAGGACGGGAAAGTGATTCTCATTGGTGTTATTTTGGCTATAATTAACTGCTTCATTCTTATTTGACCTCATTTTGATGTCATCCATTTTGAACCTCCTGAGCAGTGCTCAGAGTCTGTGTTCTACAACCCTTTCTTTATCTATTCTCTTTATGTAACACTTTGGTGGAGTTTGCAGGTGTGGCACACCTAGGGATGGGTCACTCTAATTTTTCAGGGGTTGTAGTCTTGTAAACGCTGAGTTATGCCAGTTATCAATTGAAGTTTGACAACTTTCTCGGTGCTTTATGTTAATGGTTTGTAGAATTTGAAACAGTGCATTTTGAAACATTGACAATCGCTCTGTAACTTATTGATTTACTCTGTTTATACAACATCAGAACCCTCCTGAAATTTACTGGTAAACTTTTCTCCTGTAGTATATAAGGAGTTCATCTTTGCATCTTTTATTGTGAATTGTCAGCATGTACATACTTGCAATATTTTATGTGGTATATACTGGAGCTATCTCACTCATTGGGGTAGATTCAACCTCTTACCAGATATTGACCTTGAATACCCTTGACAAAAGAATTGATGACCTTGAAAACCTGCAGACCTCCTTTCACAATATAGCTACGCAGCAGTTGATGACTGTTCAATCTCAGATTGAAAACCAAAAGATGGAGACCAGCAGGCTTCTGAATGACATCAAGATATCTATGAGACAACAACTGATGCTCTTGGACAGGAAAATGGTATCTTTCTCCAAGGAAGTCATCAAGAAGATTTCGTTGGTAGAATGTCCTTCAACGTTTATCCGTGGCTTGGATTCTTGCTATAAGCTAGTGCAAAGTCCTAAAAATTGGACAACAGCTAAAAGATATTGTAAAACTTTTGCCAGCCATCTGTTGTCAATCGAGTCCCAAGCCGAACAAAATACAGTAGGCACCATCTTGACAGAGTACAATGTCCCAAAGAGTATTAAAAGAATCTGGACATCAGGGTCTTTAGTACATAATGGTGTATGGCGCTGGAAGTCGACTGGTGGACGGATAACAGGCATCTATGAAAACTGGAAACCAGGTAGGCCTACAGTGCTGTTGTAAAGTTTCCATTTTGTTTTTTACTTGGCGAAATTTATTGCCTTTTTTTGATTGTTCGCACTCTACAGGTCGCTTTTTTGTTGGATTTTCACAAAATTTTTACACAAGTTGTAGTCCCGAAAGTACTGGAAGCCTATTGTTTTTAGTCATGATCGGATCCAATATGGGGGATGTGGCAGCCATTTTTTTTCCGATTTTTTATTCAGTTGCTCATAGAGGCCGCAATTTTTGACGTATTGGGCTGAAAATCGGCAGAAATACAAAACCATACAGTCAGGTACTACGATTAAGCTAGAAATTATTTACTTCAAAGATGGCAGAAATATCGGCAGTTGCACATGCGCACCTCAAGTTTGGGCCAAAAACGTTATAGGGCGCATTATAGGACCAATTGCTTCAAAATTTTTCAGGTATTAGTTTTCTATGACAATCTAATATTCAATGCTAAACAACCGGAAGTTGCTTCTAAGATGGCGGATCTGGTGGGGAAGAGAAAATAAGGTGAACTTTTGCATTTGGATTCTCAAAGGTATACCCTTTCAAATGACGTGTAACAATTTTTTTCTCAGACTTACTGTTTTCAAGTTATTTGACTTTGAATTTCAAAAAAATGCAAAATTTCAATGTTTTCGAAAATTTTACAGATTTTTGTGAAACTTGGATAAGAGTTTTAAATGGGCTTTCAGAAGAACATATTTTCCATCTACTTTTTGAATTATTTGAAGATTTTCTGAAAACGCTTTTACTTTGTTGACCGATTTTGCCGCGCTGTTAGTTTACTGGCAACTGAACAAAACTGTAGCCTATTTCATACTGATTTCTGACATCTACGTTTGTCATATGAATGTTATCATGTTGTTCATCATCGCCACCATCATCATCATATTCGTCATCTTCGTTATCATCTCCATCGTCGTCTTTTCAGTTAATTTCGCCAAGTGTCGCTATTTACTGATTTCTCAAATCTTCACTAGTCACATGCCTGTTAAAGTGGTGTTCATAGTCGTCACCTTCATCATTATAATCATCATCGATGTCATCATGTCAATCGTGGTCTTTTTTCAGTTAATTTCGCCAAGTGTTGCTCCTCTGAGCGCTTTCATCTTATTGGTTGCTTTGTTTTATTTGGAACTCAGTGTTATGCATTTTTTGTTTTTAATTTTACCTTGACCAACATGGTCCTGGTAGAAATCCTCTATGATTCAATCCTGGAACCATGGAACAAGTTTTGTTATGTGAACACAGTAGCCTAGTGAAGTGTGTAGTCTGTATGTGATCCAGGATAATCTTTTACCGTAAGTTATGTTATAAGCTATGTGAAGACTTGCCTATATGCCCTCTCATACTAATGTCAAGACCTCCATCTTTGGTGAGTTGCGGTCGTGAACAATTAACTTCGCAGATGTAAGTTAACAGCACCAGTTAATTTCGCAGTAAACAGTTGGATTTCACTACGGAGTGTTGGTGCTGTGGTGTGTTTGAACGTCAGGAGCCTCTGCTGTCGTCAACAATTAAAGGGTAGCGTCGCTGCTAATATTTGCTACTATTTTGCTCGAATGATAACTAATCAAATTAGAAATAAGTTTTATTATAATTTTCAAACAAAAATGCTCTCAAATTGTCACATTAAAAACATCTTGGCGTGCACAGGATGCATCAGCGCTACCTTGCAATTACTTCAATGACGACAGCATCACCTACACTTTATTGGATGATGTGATCTTCGGAAGCGTGTATGAATGGTTCAATTGACTTCGCAGTTCACGTGGAAGCTCCACTCGTCTTGGAGTTAAGTTAGTATGTAAGGCCTTATTAGACAATGATAGAAAGTTAAAGTGGTCTCAAATTATTCCTTACTCATATGAGGAATGATTTTGGGCTATGGAAGACCTGACAGCTTATTATTTCTTTTGGCGAGGCTCTATTGACCTGAAATTTTAATGAGCTTTGTCTGAAAAAGTAACAAGACGCCAGGTGTCCTTCGGTGGCCCAGAGAACACTTCTAAGCTGAGTAAGATGAAAGACAAGTTAGACCAATTTTATATTGGTAAGTGGCCTAAATCAAAAGTTGTTTTTTGTCAGAAACCATGGATATAATGACATTTTAACTGTCACAAAAATTTGATTTTTTAAGGTTAGAATATAGTAATTAATGTTTTTGGTCCACGTGTTAAAATAATCGCCTGTTTAGCCTTTCGTAAGTGGTGCTACAATATCAAATGGCATTCTATTGTCCGGGTGATATTCAAAATTTTCTTGATAAGGTTTGCACCAAGCTTCACCAATTTTAGAACTTGCACGTAAAAATTTCACTCATTGTAGCTAGAAATCACCCATAACTTGACAAACAATCAATTTGAGATCTATGAATGAAGCAGCTATTCCAGAAGATTGATTTTGGGGTGTGATGGGCATTAATTTGGCATATGCCTAATGCAAAACATGCCTAATGCAAAATATTTTTTACATTAATTTCATATCCTTATAACCCAAAGACCCACACAATGGCTGTGGTATAGCTCATGATTATCTCTGGGAAGAGCCTGTTACGGTTCCCCCCAACTCTCATGTTGAATCGATGCCAATAGCTGACTTTTGAAATAGCAGCACCATATTGAAATTTACTAACCCACCTGCGATTAGGTCTTTAGTGAACTGGCGTTCAGCGCCACCTACAAATCCCATGTTATTCAGACAGGTTTCTTCTTACTGGTATGAACAGCATATTAAGGCCTTTCCTGCTAACATAATGCATGCAAATTTCCACTGCTATTCATTGGGATGTACCAAAAAGGCAAACCTTTTAAAATATGAATTGATGATGCTCTGTTCCATACATTTCCTGCTGTGAAGATGTATTCCTGACAAAGCCAGCTGGCTGCCACTGATGAAGCGGGAGATTTTCAATCCCAGCTGGTGTCAAAAATCTAAAATAAGTTTATGGACTTTAACTAATCAAACAATGGAAGGGTCTGAAACTGAAATCAATTCTCCTGCTTTTATATTTAGGAACCACTATTCCCACTGCCGACCAAATCTGAGTCAGGATAAACCATAAGCCATTTTTTATGCTCTCATTACTCTAGAGAGCGCCAATATGAGAAGTCCCCCATTAGATCAAGCTGAAATTGATAATTACTAACTGAAGTAAATGAAGTTAGTAAAGGAAGCTTTCATGTGAACACAGTCACTGACCATCATTAGATACATGCAGTTTTCATGTGTACTAATGCTGAGTCAACGTACAGAGGAACCAATTGTTTATCCCAGCCACCATATTTGTGAAATTTGAAATCAGCCAATCACTGATAAACTCTAAAGTAGATCAGACACATTCAAACAAAGCAAACATAATTTAGTCACATCCACATATGTCATGAACATTTTAGTCAAGCCATTACATAATCTAAGATGATTTTTTTTAAAGTGATATATATTTATTGAAGAATACACAAGACATACAAAGAAATGATGACAAACCCAGAAATCGCGAAGCATTATATCTGGGTTGTAAACAATTCATAAATGAAACTGATATACATAGAGGTATATACATTTAAGTAGCATCCCAATATTTAGATAATATATGCTGTTGCAAATATATAAAAACAAAAACATGTATGGAAATCAGAAACAGCAATATTGATAAACGGTACATAAAACTTTACTAACGTTGCTTAGGAGGAATTCCTTGAGAATGAGGTCAAGGTTAGGACTACCATTCAATAATAATGTAACTCTAGTAGGGATATTGTTACAAGACTTGAGAGCGTTAACAATTGATTGGTTTTCATTGAGTGCACGAAAGAGTGAGTCTATCAGGTATTTGAGGAGGCGACATTTGAAGAGGATTAGATAGATGGTCACCACATTTACATCTTGGAGAAACATTACTAAAGTTATGCCTAAACTTGTTAGAATTGAGGAAAAGACTACATCTTGATCTGTACAATACTATTTCGTTATCGCGGGGAAGGGAGAATTGAGTTAAGGGTGTTGAGTTATCAAAATTGTGAAAAACAGTTCTAAAATTATTTTTTATTCTCGTAAAAGAGTTGCTTTCCTTAACAGAGACTGGAAGAGAATTCCAGTTGTTGATGCACATCGTGAGTGTAGACCTTCTAAGATGATCTAGTCATATTTTATTCGTGACTCATTATGTAGTCATATTAGTCATATTTTAGTCACACCATCAAATATACTGAGATATCATAGTCACATTCTAGTCATGACTAATTATTTAGTTACATTATTAGTCACATTTTAGTAATGACTAATTAGTCAAAACTAACGTGGGGTAAGGGAAATTACTTTGCTAAAACCATAGACTGGAGGAAGTTCACTGAATGCTTCACCCCTCAGTGATTTGCCACTTCGAACTTGGTTCATTGTAGTTATTTGAAGTTTTTGATATTGGATTGACGTAATTGACTTTTGTGAGCCATTAACCTATCACGTACTGTATGCTTATCCTTTGAAGCAGAAATTAGACGATGTAGTCGGCTATTTGGCAGGATGGGAGTTAGTGAAATTCTTGAATTCTATCCATGACCAATTACTTCTTGAGGCTTGCTAGAAGACTGCTTGGTTTCCACACTGCTAGGACACATATATTGTATGTGCTTAGCTAGCTTAAAAAGAATTTCACAATGCTACACTTGCTTGAATACACCTATCTCATGCTGTTGTTGCAAATTATAATATTTTGGGAAACTGTTGGGCATGTATTCTGTAATGGGAAACTGCTCACGTGTGTGTTCACATGCATCTTTGTTTTTTTTCCAGGTGAACCCGTTCAAACACGCGATAAGGATGAACACTGTCTGAGCATCAATACTCAGCAAAACATGACGTGGCAAGACACAAGATGCAATGGGAAATATTGGTTCATGTGCGAAGTTACACCCGGCAAACCATAGTCACTTGTATTCAAGCTAATGAAAGAATAAGCCTTATGATATGCTGTATTGATTGATTGTTCCGTGCTTATGTCACTATAATAAAAATGATGTCACAACAGTTTTCAGTCAAAGTCTTACATCTTAATTATTTTGGCTCTTTTTGTAAAACTGCTCTGCTTGGCTGGATTTCTTTTTAAGGGTTTTCTTCCAGGTAATGGATAAGGGGTACAGCCACTCATTCAAAATCAAGGTGAGCCCAAGCGACAGAAATTAGGTACCCTTGCCAACATCATAAATTATGATCAAAACCTAAAGATGACACTATACTTCTCCCTCCTACTCCCACTTCTTTTGTTCAGGCCTGCTGAGTCAATATTGTACCACTAAGTCAAAATTACTTGGGTATTACTTGGGTGCAGAACCAGCGTTGTCACACTCGGGACAGACCCATAGATGCTCGGCTTTCCACGTCATCAAATCAGACAAGGTCCTTTGACTAACAAGTCAAAATACGTACCAAGAAGATTCCTATCTGAGGCACTATCTTAAAAAATCAACCACTCAAGGTGGTGGCACGTCCCTTCCAAATTGTCCAATAGAATGGGAATTTTCATCATTTAGTATCCATCATTTTATTGCAGTTACAGAGATTAGAAGAGCTCCAGTTGTTTATGAGCAAACTGAGATATGTCCTTTTCACGATATTTTGACTTTCATGAGGGCTAAGTGAAATTAAGTTTTCACCAAGACAGTCTTGTCATAAATTCTTATGGGCTGTAGATTCACATACAGACTGTTTGCTAACATAACTCTTGTTACGTATCCTCTAACGTCATTCTCTTGATTACTTATCTTTGCTCTGTGACTAACTGTTATTTGTTATCTCCTTGGGTGTTTGCATGTCGTGTTAGATGCCAGGTGCTTCACTTCCACGCACAAGGGACATCAACACTCACCATTTTTCTAAAATACATTGACCCCCAGTACTTTTTATCATTGCATACGACTGGTCAATAATTTTGTTGCCAATTCCTATTACTTCTACAACAATTTTGGTATTGAAAGTTAGGCATTGCCAACTTTCCAAAGGCAGATAGCTACTGCCCTGGTTGCCGCCTGCAGAAGAGTACATTTGCACCCATCATCCCCCCGAGGAACAGATGTGCAGTATATTTCTATTATATTTATCTTAACTTCGTGTGAACATCCTTCACTGCGACTCATTTGCCAACATGCATACCCTTCTTGTACTCTGTGTGCTGTTTTTTGTGACTGCCTCTCAGTCCCTGGACCCGCTGACCTTGAATACCATTGAAAAGAAAATAGGTGAACTTGAGCAACTGCAAATGTCTTTTCACAATATTGCTACACAGCAGTTACAGGTGGTTCAATCTGATGTTGAAAAGCAAAGGACGAAGTTTACTCACCAGTTAGAGAGTTTCTCCAGACAGCTGCAGAACTTTTCCAAGCAGCTGCATGACATCAGGACATCGACAAATCAACAGATAAATCACATCAACCAGCAAGTGGCGTCAGTTGTCATGAAAGTAAAACATTCCACTGCAGCAACGTGTCCCCCCAGGTTTGTCCTTCGTGGCAATTCTTGCTACAGATTGGTGAAGAATTCGATAACACACAGGATGGCTGTTGAGGCTTGCAAAAATTTAGGCAGTTATCTCTTGTCAATTGAGTCACAAGCTGAACAGGAAGTGGTGAATGCCATGCTACGAGGCAGCAGGTTCCAAAAGACAGTGTCAAGAGTATGGACGTCAGGATCAAAAATAAATACAGATAAATGGCGGTGGACATCGACTGGTCGATGGATTGTTCAGAAACCTTCTACACGTATCTATACAAACTGGGCACAAGGTATTATGTATTTGACTCATTAATTTCATAGTCTGGGCAAAAGAACAGTGTTGGGAGGGGTATTGATACTAAATTTTGTTGCTTTTAAAATGGTGGTGGCATCTTAGCATTTGCTTCTTGTTTATATTTTCTTGAAAACAATGAAATTCATTAAAAAATACAATGTTGTCATCTTGATCCATCTCTGAAAATCCTTTACCTTGTATTCCTGCTCAGCACATGTTTAAGTGTGCCTCCAGAGAAAGCCACCATTTAAAAATGGTGGTTTCCTCTGTAGATAGCCCATAAGCTAGTCAGATCACAAATTGGCCAATTATCGCTCGGGTAAACAAAATCTTTTGTCAGAAATAGCCATGTAGCCTTATTGGTTTTGGCTCAAATTTAAGAAAAGAGAACCTCAAATGGTAGGCAAATTTGTAAAGAATTGAGCACTGTTCCTGGTTGGCTTCTACAGAAGGTAGTTAAGTGGTATTAACAATGGTATTTAATGGAGCTTAAACAGCCTTTATCAACCAATTCTGTTGGTGTGCGTTTTACCCAGACATTGTTTAAAAACACAGTTTGTTACCATGACAACTCTTTAGAAAAATATCCCTGGAGGCACTTTTTGCCATGTAAAACATCAAGAATAAATAAACGATGCCAATACTTCATTAACTTGACAATAAAAACAATATCACAACCAATTTCCATTAAATGAGTGTACACTATTGAGCTCTAGTCCAAGAATGCCAACTCTCGCACATGCCCAATGTATTAGAGCTTGGGACCCCAAGACTAGACGCAAGAGTTTGCACTGAGTATTTCCGGCTGTCTACATGACTGAGTTGTGATCAATGTTGTAGTTATCAAATCAAGCCTAATTTCATTGCATAATTTTCTGTTTTGATAGTTTTGTTCATCATGCAAGAAACCTTATCCATGGTTCTAGACAACCAGTGATTTTCTGGCAAAATTAGTCAAACCACTGCAGGTAGTTACATTGGCCATTCTTTGTATGCACTGACCGGTGACCCTGGTCAGGTACCGGGAATAGTCTGGCATCTGCTATCTTTTCATCTACAGTCTTAGAACCGCTTTCAACAAGTTATCAAACTGCATGCTAGGAGTTTTTCAACAAGATATTTTTGGGTGTTAAAATCACATTATATTTTATGGAAAGAAGTGGCATTTGGTTTCTAAGTGTTAGTTCTGCAATTATAGAAAATGGAGTTTTAACTGGTGTATTAACTTATTAATAACTCTCGAACAACTACTCGTATTTGCGTAGCAAAATGTTTGTTTTTGTGTTTGCATAAATTATTACTGTTTTCAATTGTTTCTATAATAATTCATTTGTGCAATGTTTACCTGTTGCCTAAATACTTTTTTGTTAATTCGATATCTGAGCAATGAATGTTATCTGCAGTATTTGTAAAAAAATCCAGTCCAATACTTTGTGTTGCTCACAGCGTACATTGTACTTGCCTATGGTCCTACTCTTAGTGGACCATCCCACTTTTTTGAATTTTTCCCACAATCCCACCATATCATGAGAATGTCCTGCTTTTTGACACACGGCGACAGTGACTTGTTCATCATGCGTAATTTCTATGCCGGATAGTCCATTCTTCCGTTCGACTAAAAAGAAAAAAGGAACGTTTCATGGTTCGTTGAGGCACCTGCAATTGCTTTTATTCCCCTCAAAGAAATCGTTGAACAAATTTGGATGTAGCATCTCCCATTTGACAAAAAATACCATCGGGACGTTTTTGTGTGTTGCAGCAAACTTATTTTGGCATAGACCCAGATGCCTTACTCAGTGTATTCAGAAGTTCCGCTTTCCTATCCAGTTGTCCTATTTTCTATTTCTCGAATGTTGACAAGTATGGAACAGGTGCTCATTTGTCTCTTTGTCGTGAATATTGTTATTTTCCAGAGTCCACTTTCTTTAGAAACATAACAATGGTAAAAACATATTCCTATGTCTGTTGTTTACGGTAGCACACACTACATGTATCTGGATCACAAATTTTTTCTTTCTCAATAAATGAGTTTATTATTTACTATGGTTAACCACTATGGAGAGTCCTACAGTGCAGTCCGTGTAATGATCCATCCACAGTACATTTCAAACCTACGCCTTAGATGCTTGCTCCTCATTTTAATCTATCAGAATGCCTTTAATTATCTGCAAATTTCAGATAGGCAGTTGGAGTAATTAGTTTATCACATTTTTGAGTGTCCTAAATTTTTGCTGAAGAACTGTTTTAAACGGCACTAAATTTCCAATTAATGTAGAAAGGTGTATAATGTTGACTGAATGCCTGACTAAATTCTTCACAGCAACTCTAAGGGATCCATATTATAAAATCTTTTGAATCGTTGAAATTACTTCCCTGCTTGTGTAATTAGTCATTTAACCTTTCTGGTTCATTTTTTGTTTTATGAGACTATTACACCCTATTATTTTTCATATTTTGGTAGTAAAAATATATTTTTGAAAGTTATACAAAATAATGATTATTCACGAGTTAAGAAATGTATTGTTTGCTTCTGCTATAATTATACAGCATCAAGAACTGACAAGGGAGTTTCTAATGATGTTATGCAATTCGGTTGAAAAATGGCGGAGTTGCAAAAAGTTTTAGTGAGAGTGAATTCCATAGGAATAACCGACACTGGAACAAACGAATGCAAACTAATTCCACGTATCCGCGGCGCAACCTCAGCAGTGCGGGATCGACGTTAGCATTCCAGGGCTAGAGTTCTATGAAGTGAAATATTGCGCTTCAAGTAACAAAAAATGAGGAATATAGGGAGTAAAAGATAAAACTCAAGTAATCTGGCAAGTTGTGATCAATATTCAATTTTGACCTATTGGGTGTCTCAATGAACATTGAACAACACAACTTTGTGCTCCATATATTACTTGTATTTTCACGTGACTCACCCAAATTGTTTCAAAATTATCCATTGCTGTTCATTGTAAATAACTTTACCTCTATGTGGAGGTGGTCCATAGGAGGCCAGGGGAGGGAATTTTTGGTGGATGAGGGGCCAGAGTTTGATGAGAGTAAATATGTCTGTGTCTTTCTCTGGCCCTGATTGTGATATGGAGTGAGAGGGGTGAGTATCTCTGGTAAAAGTCGACGATTTGCATCGCATCAACAAAATATAACCAGCCTACTCACACTTGTTCAGTTGAAACTAGTATGTAAACCTAAGTTAGACAATGAAAACAGTCTAGGTATTTGTTAGTTTTGTATTCATTCTGCCACAAGGTGTTAGATGTTTTTGAAAAGCTGACTGCTATTTTGATGCAACGTTGCTCATTTAATGTGACCAACAGTATTGAAATGCCTTGAGACAATATTTTTTATCAATAATGTACACAAACTCTAAGATTCAACGTTTTGTCATTTCTCTCCAAATTCATGGGCAAAATACACAAAAATGTGCAACTTTAAACACTGGAATTTCTTACATTGAAAATCACATATACCTAGGAATGATGTGGAAGATATCAAAGTAGAGTTAACAGGTGAAAGTGCTCACTAAACCTTTTAAAGCTGTAACAGTTCAGGGAGCCACTGACCATATTGCAGTTTGTGATGCACACAATGGACACTTATTAAAATTCACCATAATTTGCACTTGTTATGACTTTTCGTGGTCATGTTCAATTTATTTCCAGGTGCACCTAGTGAAGACACCAACGTTGGTGAACGCTGTCTCTGTCTTGATCTAACTCAGAAGAATATTGTGTGGGTCGACACAAGTTGCGAGGAGAAACATCGTTTTATATGTGAATTAAGAGCAAATTAATGGTTACTTGTAGTAAAATTGTAGTACCGGTAATAATAAATCTTATCACTAACTTCTGAGAATTAGTGTTTTAATTTAATTGAGTAATGCTAGTTCACCAGTCATTTAAGTGGGAATTGCAGGCTATTTGATTGCTTTGCATGGCCAAATTAGTAGGAGAGTCAACATACAGCAATGATGTGAATATGAATTAGGTTGAAAATTATCAAATGTTTTTAAGAATGAGTTTTGTGGTGAAAATGATCCACTGTAAAGCCCGTGAGGTACATCATTAGTGCAAAGGTCACCTTTTTGCCGAATTTTTTGTTTTCACATTTACAAAATGCTATTTGTCAATGAATACAATTGCGCTTTGTTTAGCGTACATAATGTGTGTCAGACGATTGATTGTGGGTTTGTTTAAAAGGTAGCTATGCTTTGAGATTGTGCGAAGATGGAGAGTGAATAATCAAATCCAGTAATTAATTTGTTATATGATAACCCCTAATTAGACAAGTGAAACCTATTGTTAATTAAGTAATCAAATACAAAGAGTAATTACGCTAGTGCCCTTTTTAAAGATTACTTTAATCAATCAACCAAAATAATCAAATGTCTTATCTGCTCTCTAAGCTAGGACTCTCCACTTGTTGGATGTCTGTCCTGTTGGTGAATCTTCGAACAACACACAATATATAGCGACAGTGTACTTGTTGGTCACCATTTCTGGTGATGCAACACTTGCAGGCAATTTCTTCTACCCGCAATTCTTGCTGGTCACAGTCTCTGGCTGATGACGCAACACTTCAGCAGTATCTTACTACCCACAATGCAAGTGACAAGCTCTATAGTTAACTTCCTGTTCGTTAACCCTTGCCCTTGCCAAGATCCTTTCTAAAATCTTCCACGAGATGGCTCTGTCGTACAATTTTGCTTCTGTACACTGTAGCAAGTTTTTATGCTTCAACTACTATAGCGCATCTAATTATCTTGTTGATTTCAGCCCATAATATAACATTCTACTTATTTAGTGATTGGCTAATAAAAACCACATGATCATATCCAATCATATTATTGGCTGTTATAATTTGTTCTCAGAATTTTCTAGAATCTCTAGAGTACTTTGACCCCAGAACCCAAAGCTGTAAACACCATCTAACCCCATGATTTAAAAGTACATATGCACAAATTTTGGGCAACTTAAAATGGATCTATTCTTACAAATTACTTAATCAATATTTATTCTGACAATGTTGTAATAGCATTATCGTTCAGTTCCAGCTGCTATACATTAACACAGTTAGGAGCATGCATCCAATAGAGATTATGCCAATAGTGCTTTCCTATCTGGAACACTCCTTGGTAGAACTTTTTATGGCTAATCCATTGCTCTTTGGGAGATAGTCTTGAATATATAGCTAATAGGGAAGACTCTACATACAGCAGTAAAGGGAATGGGATATTCTGCTTGTCTTAGGGAGTGGCAGAAACAGCAGCTGGGCAGTGGATCAGTCAATATGTAACTTGTTTATCTCACAAGATTAGTGTTGTTCTGGATACTGGGCTTACCTGTCAATCATCCGGCGACTGTAGTCAGGATAAGGAAGAGAGCACCCAACTAACGTGGGAAAAGGTTGAAAAAACGCTTTGTGAAAAATGAAACAAATTTTATTGTATTCGTTCTGTAACCATTTTAATCAAAGATAGAAGCAAATACACTGAAGAAAAGTCAAAAGTGTCAAATTTGTGAAAACTAAACAAAATGTAGACCTTGATTACTCTGGTGCATACAATAACTACGAATTGTGGACAAATTATTGTTAGCTGTATACAGAACATCAGCAGCACAGATGACTGTTGTATCAGTGAAGCTGCTGAGACATAAGGATACACATATTATTGTGTTAGATATTTCACAGTCATTTATGATATGATTTAATTCATTTGGTAGAAAATCACTAGTTTGTTTGTTTGTCATCACCAAATTCATTACATGAGTCACGTATGTCACCAATCTATGGGGTTCAGTGCCGGGTTGTGTGATACAGTCCCAATTGTGGACTAAGGTTCCTAAATCTTTTGCCTATTTGTGTCTTTCTTTACAGACAGATGTAATCTTTTTCTGTCAATTCAGCTTGATTACGAGCTCCTGTTTGACTAATTGATATTTTCTAAGAATAAAACTAAAAGCAGCCCTGAATCCAATGAGAATAAATAGGACTGAGTCCCTAATTTAGGGGCATTGCATGAAAAGCTTCCAATTTATTTTCAATAATATTGAGAATTCAACGTCAAGTTAATTCTCAATTTGTATCAAAATTAAAATGTGACTTAGTACTGAAACTAAAACAGCATAAGAAAAGGCAATTGGTGTTTCACAAGTCCAAAAATATGCAGAAGATTTAGGGAACTTAGTTGAGTCCCTATGTGGGACTGTTTCATGCAACCGAGCACAGGGGTTAACAGTAGCACCAACGTGTTTTCAGTCCTGTTTCCGAAGGGGGTTGAAACGAGGTGGCAGCCTTTACGTCTGGGGAATGGCAAGGAGAGAACAATCACCCAATAAAGCAAATCATACTTCAGCTGCAACAGGTCTACAATCTTGCTGAAAGATGGTTTACTCGCATAGGCGGTGCCATTTTAAGTCGCTAGCAATTATTAATTTTTTTCGTTGTATCCCCGGAAACTCTCATAGATTGACCAGACTGTCCAGCCAGCTCTAACTTGACATTTTGGCATCATCAACAAAATGTTTGTGAACTTTATTGTAACCAATGTTTCAGAAAATATTCAGTGGGAAGTCGTTCTGTTTTGACCTCTCAGTAAGTTCAAGCAGAGACTATAGTCTATGGTTCAAGTGACTATAAACCTAGTCTGTCAAAAACATACTTTTGGTTTAGACTCTGTTTCACGCTCTAAAACTTTTTGCAACTTCTTGCTTACTCAGCAGGGGAAGAAACCTGTTTTCTATTACAAAAACTTATGATATTGATGACATACCATTAGGAAACTCAGGTCTCAGAGATTGACAAGTGAAATTTTAGAGCCTGCTTTTGAGCAACAACAAACTGTCAGTTGTTTGCAACATCAAAATCACTTCTCATTTGAGTAAGGAACTTAAATTGGAGCCTGTTTTGTAGCTTCCAGTGGTCCTATTCAAAAGTTAGTTTCTCCAACACAACATGGGTTTATTGCCTGTGTCTTTGTTATGTTAATGTCCAACCGTGTGTAATAAAATATGCATTAGGCCGATTTTTTCCTTAGCTTGATATTATTAAAGAGGAACATTTTTTTTCTGCAGGTTTGCATTAAAGAGATGTGAACTGTGAGTGTTTCTTTTTATTTTAGGAGGACCAAGAATGCAGTGTCCCCTGTTGGCAATCAGAAAAGCTGTGGTGGGTGCTGGTAAGTCTGCTGTGTCAGGTTGACTGGCTGCCGTAGTGGGGTGGGTGCAAATTCAGGTGGAAGTAGTGAAAATTTTGTTCAGGGAAAGACATCATTGTGAAAGCCTATCCCTGGTGCTCCTCCCAAACCATGACATCCAAAACACCACGTGCCGACTAAACTTGTTGTGATCACAGCTGACATGCATCAAAACTCATTTTGCGACACAGATGCCCAGAATTATATATGAGAACGTTTGGCTTTCCTCAATTTTCAGCTCAGCTGGGGTGTGACACGTGGTAGTTGACTGGTTATGTTGCATGCCTAGCATAATTAATGAAGCAGAGTACTTAGTTGTGGAACACTTTCTAGTTTTAGGTTATAAAAGACACCTTGCCTGTACGATTTTCGAAATTCAAAAACTTATCCATGTGTTCTTTTCAAGTGATGCTATTTAAAAACTTTCAAAATGAGAATTTAAAAAATAATATTGTCGCCCTTAGTGTTTACAATGGCTTAAGGATGGGCAATTTCTTGCCTGATTACGCACTTTAATCTCCAGAGAAGGATAGCATCAGCTACAGATGGATGGCTTATTTGAAGATAACACTGAATTTTAACATTAGCGAGCTGGTCGATTTGCCCAAACTCGATCAGTGAGAGTGTTTCAGCGTAGCATATTCTTTTCATGCAATGCATTGCATTCCCAACACATTCTGCCACACAATTATAATTATTGCAAAATATTGCAATCTTTTCCCGTTTTCTGTAATGCAATGTGTTGTAGCATGGCAAAGTCTGGGCGGTTTGTGATTGCTAATCCCTGAACAGCACCATTCGCTCAAAGCTATCATAATATTGCAAACAGTAACGCAATTTATTGTGACATGTCTGTACTTATAGGTTAAACTAATGAACATATAAATGGATAAACTCTGACTCACTGGACTTAAAGTTCCTTGTCGTAACAGCAATTGGTTTTTTAACATGTTGAGGCAGCCATTTCTAGAAGTTTCAAGAAGTGTGCTCTCTTCACATTCAACTTCATGACTTTTTGTGTTATTCATGATCCAGGGCCTTCAGTACAGTGGAAACTATTGAGAGTGCCTATGCCATCAAGACCAACAGTTCACCCCCTCTGTTGAGTGTACAACAAGTAATTGACTGCGCTGTTAATGGGAATTATGGGTGTAAAGGTGGAAGCATCTGTGGCGCCATGAAGTGGCTGAATGATGTAAGAACATATTGTGAAGCTATCAATATTACATAATGATTACATTAAGGTTATGTAAGACCTTACAAGAATGTCTAGATTTATTAGACTATAGAACATATCATATGTTTCTAAGGGTGTCCATAACTGACAAGCGTGACTGTTTTATGTGCAGACCCAAAGTCAAGTTGCTGTTAAATGTGTTATGTTCTTCTGAAGAAATGGGTCTGTAATAAAATTTTTCATATCTTACATTATGTCATAACTAACTTGTAGTTCTCTACTGGCCATTGATCTTTCAGAACTTTTATTAGCAATAGGGTTATCCTGGATTTCACGGGACAATTGAATATTTACCCATAATTACGCAATATTCGTCAAGCACTCTTGTTGCTTCACTGTTTCCGTGCCATTGGGGTTCCACATGTTCTTTGCTGCTATCGTATACATTCTTTACAAGTTTTTCTCAGCTACATTACTCTATCTGTCCTTCCAGTTCCAAGTAGGTATTAATACAAAATAACTGTGCTTTGGACTACAGCTAAAACAGGAGAAAGTTAGATAAACCTCACAAATATCTGTTTTTGCCTTCCCAACATCAATCAAAGACAAGAAAATGTGGAGCTTAGATAAAACAAGTTTGTTGGGTTAATTTTGAACCAAACAGAATCTTCTTTCTTGGAGTTACCCATTCAATTCCAGTATTTGAACTGTTGAAAATGGCAAGAAAATTCCCAGCATGCAGGAAGTTTCTATCTTTTGGCTTTAAAGCGGCAATGAGTCCCTGTTTTGTCGAGGAAACTAACTACATTCAGTAAAATTGGTTTCAACTTGTTCCTTACTGATATCCAGCATTATTTTTGGTCTTACAAAGAACTAAATAAACTCTCCATGACAAGTCAACTAGTAGAGCCATGTCTCAAGTTATAACGAACCACCAATTGTTTCCATGCCCAGAAATCACGCTTACCGTACACTCGCAGGTTAACGCCCATGCTTGGGTAATTGCCCACCCCTAATTTTTTGCTAATTGTCGGTTTAAGCGCCCACTGCTTGGGTAATCGCTCCTCCCCCCGCCTGTCTCAGGGTTTCCCAATTTAAACGCCCAGGGTGTTAACCCATGAGTTTACAGTATATCTGAATTGACTACTGAGCAATTTGAGATCAGTTTCATGATGGTATTAGTGGTCTAAATCAAAAGTTGTTTTTTTTTGTGCGGAAAGTGCTTTAATAGCTTCATTCACACCCTTTATGGCCAAATTTTAATTTGGACTGTGCAGGAGTTGCTTTTGTGTCCCCATTTCTATGTGCGAAAGTTTATGCCAGATGTTTGCTATTAATACTAAAATTAATTCTGACAGACATCACTCAAGTTGGTGACCGCTGACCGCTACCCTCTGACAGACACATCCAACTACTGTAAAATGGAACCTCCAGGAAAAGTTGGAATTTTGGACTTTGCGTGCAACAAGTACGTAATATAACGGATGAGGCTCGTATATTGTGTTTGTGAGCAGTTATGACATGGGACTTTGTGGTGGTCATGTTTTAGTGCAAATTAAAGCTTATACGATTTGTCTCATGCCACGAATGTAGATTGTCCAAGCCATAAAGGTGACACAAACTCTTTTGGTACTACTTTTACTAAACATGAGCATCATTGGTCATTTTATAGAAATTTTAAGCTTTAAATAGTGTTACCTTCCTACTTATTAACTATACATGCTGTAGCTGTGAAGTGATATAAATCGCCCAACAAAGCCATGCTTGACGCTTCAAGAGGAATGTCCAAATTTGGCCAATGTTGGAGCGTCTTATCTCAAAAATGACTAATCAGATTCTTTCATAAGTATCTCCTAAAACACTGTCACATTTTTCCAATTTTGACTGAGGGGGTATCAAAAATATCAACTTTAATATTTTTTATGGAAAAAATCAAAAGTTGCATAAAAAAAGAAGACAATGTTATTTTAGAAAACTGAAACAGCATTTCTGAAATTTCAGTTTGAGCATCTGACATCAAATGAAATTTGGTCATGTTATTGGTCATTGTTTTGGTGTCAATATACCTTTTACTTTTTTGTTTAGTTTTTACTGAAAAGACATGTTCATGTGACCCAATTAATTACAGAATGATATTAAGTTCAATATAACACTCTACGGGCTTTCTACTTACAGAAATTATATACACACTCAGTTAGGCTTTATAATTTATATATTTGGCTAAATGCATACACTTGTCAATAAAGTCTTCCGTAACCTTAAGTTGTTTTCAGATTTGCTCCCATTTAGCAAAAAATAACCAGCTCGCTCTCGTGTAGTTTGGTGGTAATGCTCCATCTTCTAGGTACCTCGGTTTCAATGAGTTCTATCTCCTGGAAGCCCTTACCCATGGACCGGTTGCTGCAGCTGTTGACGCCACCACATGGAACGACTATCTGGGGGGAATTATCAAGTACCACTGTTCCAGAAATAATAATCACGCCATACAAATTGTAGGCTATGATTTGTCTGGTGAGAATTACATTGATTTGATTTGTGATTTCCTTAAAACCTATCTTGACCGGTAACTCCTGTAAATTTGGGTTCTACAGTATGTTAAGAGCATCGCTCAGAGCCCTCTAGTGCCATAAATTGTAACGAACTGTTAGGTGTATTACTTTGCTTTTGTCTACATCACCGCGAGAATCACCTTTTAATTCAAACAGCTGCGAATAACACCCGCACGCAGTGGTGTTCTATTCAGACCCCTATTCAATACAACTGTTATTGGCCTTTTGTTATTTGTGCTTGGTCCTTGCAGATACAGAATATGGAACTAAAAGGTAACTTCACCTATCATTTGACGGGTGTACATCTGTGTGATTGAACTTGCGTTTTCTTATTTTACTAAGGCTTTGCAAGGACTGTCTGGTTAGCCTAGTACATTTAAAATAGCAAAATTCCGTTGAATTTAGGCTTCATGATAAATAACCTATAACAGCTTATTATTTAAAATGACTTAGTCTTATTAAAATGAAATAGGCAAAAAATTGAAATTCAATTTTTTGCCTATGTCATTTTAATAAGAATAAGTCATTTTAAATAATAAGCTGTTCTATGTCTGTTATCAGATTTATTTCATCCACCAAAAATGCAATGAGCTTTCTTTCATTGAAGTCATAATGCACCCAGCGCCATCTATCATAGTTTTCCATTTATGACTGACCTATAAATTGGTCTCAAATAACTACTATAGCTGTAGTTTGTTGAGCTTGGAAAGTAATGACTTCATTCATTCTTGACACGATGTGAACTAAACGATATAACAGTCAGGTATTTTAGACTGTCCAGCAGCGCTAACTTCAAAAGGTTTCATGATTTGAGGTGGAACCTGAAGGCTTTTAATTCAGCAAGTTTGCGTATCAAATTTTGCACGACAGCTTGAGCTCCGATATTTTGGCATGACTTAATTATCACTACATGGGCCTTTAAGAACAAGTGAATTTCCATGACCTCTAAATATGAAGACAGGTTGGCATCTATATCTTGTGGCTGTGATAACATAGTGGCTCGGTGATGAGATGTTAATTCCTGTTTGAGCATCAGAAGTATTCATTTTTTGCCATACTTGTCCGGCTTGCGGCTCAGGATCTGTTTCAGTAAACTGAAAATTCTAAGGGTGGATGTTAAGCAAAGCATGGGCTTATCAATAGCAAACTTTAAGACAGTGGGGCTGAATGTTTTTAGCAACAATAGTTTTGGGATAATGCCCAGAGTATTGTATTGTTGTCAACAACTTTACTTCTAAATGTGGACTTTATATTAGTTATGTGTAAGCGAAGTGATTTTTGATAGCTGAAATTCTTAAAGCTTTGTTCACAAGGACATGTATAAAAGTTAGTCACAAATGTATAATTTGGAGCTGGGCCTATGATTGAGCATGGGCATTGGAAAAGTTTTGAAAATCAGGGAGTGGGTATGTGGCGGACTGTAGACTTTAAGCCTTGGTAGTATTGGAACTGGTCAATTAATAATCAATTATAGTTGTCCTGTGTGCAGAAGGTTTTTTATTTGACAAAATTTAGTTTTCTATTTTGAATTTTTAGTCAATGTATTCACATTAAGTCCTCTAAAGAACCTATGATGCATCAAGTATGAAACTTTTGAAAAAATCACGGCCTATTGATTGGCATAATTCTTTCTCGGCAGAAACCGATTCGTGACTTTTGAAATGTAAATTTATTTTATGTTTTCATTTAGGTCCAGTTCCATATTACATCATAAGAAACTCTTGGGGAACTACCTTTGGAAATGATGGTTATATCTACGTCAAATATGGTGACAATCTCTGTGGTAAGCTGACGTAAGATTCGACTACTGCTCTGCCACCTAGTGACCACTCGTTGAACTCCTTGCTATAACACCACCTTCTGTTGAAGAAGCTGACTTTCTGTTTAGACTGTTCTCCACCATAAAATTGGTGTCAACTTGTTCTTTAGTCAGATGGGCTCCGAAAAACTCAATATTTGACAGTTTGTTATTTCTTGAAACCATGCCCGGCACATTAAATGACGCATCAATATGTTGAGTCTGATAGACGGACACTCCAAGTTTTCATTATTTGCAGATTATGGAGTTGTTGTTGGTCTTCTACAGGTTCTGCCTGTGTCCATGCTGACTTTGTTATTTTCCAGGCAATTTGCAACAACAACGCAAGCACAACTCACACAACTTTCTTCAAGTTGCTTTTTGAATCACCAGTCTTTCCTGTAGTCACATGACATTTATTAAAATAGGCCGGTCTATACACGACCACATTTTTTTTTAATGAAACATTTGTTAATTCAACCAACAAGTACATAGTTGTACAGCAATATGATATCTAGTCAAGTTCATTAAACAAATTAGGAACATTATCGAACCCTATAAAAGCTAGTTGCTAGGCAAAAAAAGAAGACCACCTTGCTTGGAATGTCCAAGGATCCAATTTATAATTGTAAATAATTTTTTCCAGGTTGTAGTAATCACATGCCTCACATAAAAATGACTGAAAATTGGACTCGGCCTTTTGCAGTCTTTGTCTATATAAATGAAATTTCGCTAAGCAAAAAATTAAATTTACAACTTCAAATCTACAGGCTGGATCTCCAAACAAGGCGGTAGACATATTTAACTGCAGAGGGAAATGGAACTGATTTATCGTCCATGTTTTTAAACATCCCCAAATCTTTTGAACAAGTGAGCATTCCCAAAACAAATGTAGAATTGTTTCTTTGGGTTGCTCACAGAAAGAACACAAAGACGATTCACTAACACCTATTTCTTTAAGTAAGAGTTTAGACCAATAAGTGTGTGGTTGATACGAAATTGAAACCATCTGAGTCTGACATCGTAAGTACAATGATAAATTACAGAATGAATTTTTTTCCAAGACTGAGTATCATCGCATAAGTTATTTTCTCTATCCCACTTCAGTTCCACGACAGGTTTCACACACAATTTGGAAATGAATAATTGATAGATTTTCCCCGTCCCTGTATTTTCGAAGGAGATTCGAAAAATATGTTCTGGAAAAAATGGAGTGACTATAGTATGGTATCATCCATCTTATGTTTCTGTTTCAGATAAAGTTGTAGTAAGTAAAGTTTTTTTTGCAGGTATTGGCCTGCAAGTTGGGATACCCGTTGTCTGAAGAGTCAGTTTTGGATGTCGAGAAAGTGTCATTCTAGCATTTTGTTAAGGCTATGTAACGCTACCTGTTGGCTGTAATCTTTTACAGTGACCAAAAATTACCCAATGGTTGAGAGCAGGTGCAATTCATTGTCATGTTCATGGTAACTGTTTTTAAGTCAAGGAATGACAAAGAACGTCCTCGAAAGTTAACTAGGCAGATAGAGCATTCCCTCTTTAAAGAGGATTTTGCTGCAGTCATGAATAATTTCCTGTATTTTACATGTATACAGAATTGAAGCCATAACTGTAGGGAAACAATATTCTTGTGCTTTCTCTTAATGTATATTGTTATTTAAAGAGCTGGGAAGAGTGAATGTGAGTGTCAAGGTTTTTGCATCCTCGCTTGTCTTGTCAATTTCTATTGTTTTGTTGAAATAAAGTTTTTAAAATAAAAAACAACATTCATTATATGTAGCTTTTTTACAGTGTCAATGATCTTAGAAAAATTTCAGCACTGTAACATTTCTAATCACTAATTGAAGATAGTGCTATAAAGTCACGTTTCAATTAATTGTTTAGTTAGACCATTCATTATAAAGGCTATCGCATGGTGTTCCTTATTTGGGCGAGAAGCTCTCTGTATTTAGAAAAAATGACTGCTCCTCATTGCTTGCGACCATGGTCCACGCATAAAGTGGCCCACATGAAAACTAAATGTCGAGCCTGCCCTCCATCAGTAACAACCTGTCAATAACAATCTCGGAATCACCTCCAATTTTGAGAAAGGAACACCCTCAGGTCAGTTTTATAATTAAGAGTACTAAATCAAAACTGAGTTGCTCATGGTTACTTAATTGAATGTTGTAGTTAACTGCCAGCTGCCAAGTTGCAAAATTAGAACTATTTGTTCCAATTTTTGATTGGGTGAACTTATTTTTCATCCTGACTCAGTTTTTCTGTACTTTGTGAGATATGGTGTTGAATTATTTGATAACTGGACTCCAGTGTAGCAGGACTCGGGGAGAGAGTTCCTGATTGAGACTTACACTTTGAATCAAGGATCTTGGTGTTTTGATTGTATCTGAAACCGTGATCTTCGCTGTTACACCATTCAAATAATTGTGACGTGATGCTAAATTTGCCGTTACTGGTGCTGCCAATTTTGTTGATTTTTAATAAATGTGATAAGACATAGTGGCGTAATTTATGTTTCATTCAAAAGTAATAAAAGCTTTCAAAAGAAGTCTGATGTTATGTTGTGGTGTCAAGCCTATTTCTTTTCCAAAGCAACGTCATCGCTGTCCGGCCGGGGTAGGTCCTACACCTGACCCTAGCAAAGATAAAAGTCCAACATGCGTAAACACGTACACGATTGCTGGTTTTAAATCAAAGTTTCTCGGTTTGCTGCGATGTTGGCTGCTTAGTATCCTGGACAGGGCGTCAAGTTTCCCATTTTTTCCTATTTTTTTCCTATGTTTTGAGAGACTCCTATTTTCTTCTACTTTTCTGTGAAATTCCTATTTTTTCCTATTTTTCTTTCATGGTGAGTCCAAATAAAAGGCCAGCAATAAACTGTTGTTTCTCATACCTTACATTGGATGCTGCAGGGCTGGGTGAACTTGTTTCTTTGAGCTTCAAACACATTACAACTGGGGGCATCTAGTTGTGTTTGTACTCTCTTGAAAAATGGACTGGTACAAGAGCAATTACCTATACCCCCTATCATGCAAATTGTTATGCATGAATTGTGCAGACAACGCTTCATTCTGGTGAAACTACTTGGAATAATAGTATTTTAATAACACTGAAACTGAGAAGTCAATCCTATATGCGCTCTTTCATCATTGTTTCCATACAGTGCTAGGGTGAGCAAAGCAAAATACTAATTTCATCAGAAACACTTGATAAGAGTCTTAAATGGTAGCTTTAAACATGCCATTTATACAACTTTTTTACAACTTTTTGAATTTTTTTAATCGATTGGGCGGTTCTGGAATTATTTAAAATTTAGATCCTCAAAAAGGGCATTTTTTAGTAAACAGCACCCAGTAATTTCAGGCCACAGAAAACAACAAGTTTAGACAGTTATATTTGACAATCCATAGCTTAGTGTGTTCCTAAAACAAAATGGAGAGTTCTGTACAAGTTGGTTAACTATATGGCATCGACATCAAGCCAAATGCTATTATATTTTGCACCAAGAACAATTGAAAAATTCACCATCGGCTTTTGACGGGACATTTTTGCTCATGGAGCTATTTGAACAAAGGATGTTTTGAAAAGAGAGCAACTTATTACTTTGAAAATGACCGAACACATCAAGAATTAATATGGTTTAGTGAAAATGTTTCTTTTGTTCCAAAATATTTTAAAACAATTCTAAAAAATGAAATTTGTAAAACAAGTGAATTCAAAAGGAGTAAAAAGTAGAAGTCTAGTCTTTTTTAAAGTATTTTGTCGTTTATTTGAAAACCTGTGAGGTTACGTTAATTATTCTTTTTCCCAAGTAAGATCAATGTTTTTACAATCTTATGTTGCACACCATATAATGAAAAACGATAATGTGCACTTTTAATTAAACAAAATTAAATTGGAGCTTAAAATTTTAACGACTTTTAATCAATTTTGTTCCCATCAAATAATGTAGGAACTGAGAGGTGTTGTGTTGGCTACCATCCAAAAGAGCATACTGGTGTTCTAAAATGTTTTGATGCATTGCAGAGTTGACTGAACAATTACCGGTATTTTAGTGAAACATGTAATTGGCTAAAAATGAAACTGATCACAGCACCACGACGGGGTAGAAAAAGTGTAACAGAAATATTTTTGAAGAAAATAGAAAAAAGAATGACTATTCCCAAAACTGAAGTTAAAATGAATTTTAAAAGCATTCTGTACTATTTGGGCCCCTTTTTGTAATTTAGAAAAGTTTTGACTGGTTTTGTTTAATACATTTGACAAATCAGGTCCGAGTTTAGTGTGAACCCTGGAAAGATCAACGTTGTTCTTGAAAAATGACTGAGTTTACCCATATGGAAGTTTTCCTACATGGAAATGGTAAGATAAAGTGAAAACAGTTGAATTAGGACATAAATGGTAATTACAATCTTGAGTGTACAGTTTCAAGATTTTTCCCTGTGCGAGACTGATGAGGCAATAAATTAAAAAAGGGACATTTCCTCATATTTATATCAAAAAAGTGTTCACTCAGGGTTCAAAGTAGAATTTTAAGCACACAGTTTCATATAAATATTACCAGTATTAAAATTGGTTCAGAAACGGCCATTTAACAGCTGAGTTTGACCCCTGCTGTAAGTCACAAGAATTTACCTGTGAGTGAAAAATGTGTGAAGTGCTCGATTTACTTCAATTCATTAATGGCCCATTTTTTGTAATGAATATCATCAATAGGAAGAAAAAAAATATTTCATTGGCATAGTTTTCATTTTCCACCACTTAGCATGCTGATAGATACGAGCTTACGAAAATCATGAAAAATGGCAAAAATTCGCTCTTGCTGAATTTTGGCCATATTAGTTTGCTCACCCTAACAGTACCTCCAGAGTCGCTTGCCACTTTACTGCTAAGTTTTCTGAGACGGAAAAGCAAGAGGTTTGTGTTAGTTGAAACATTCAAAAAAACTATTTGAGTCCGGAGATAATATCGCTAAAGAAGAAAAAATGTCTTTGGAGAGTTCAAGGTTGTGGTGAACTCATGTCAGAGGCTAATGTGAAACTCCGAGAAGCACTGTCTAGTTCATCAGCAGTCTCCAAGCAGTCAGTAACCGTTGCATCCATAATGAAAAACGTGATGAACTGAATAAACGCATTAATGAAATCCATAGAAAACGAAAGCATATTGAAAGCAAAACACATCCAGTCTGTGAAGAAATCCAACAAAGCATAGACTGTATGCCCAGTTTCGCTGAGAACATTAATTTGTGGAGTGTAACTTATAAATTGTCTAAGTGTTCCGTATGTGTACTGGTATGTAGATTGTAGTTGTTTTGTGGTTTAAAGCTACTTTTTCGAGTTTTGTGCAGAGACAACAAGATAAAAATACTCCTATTTTTTTTCCTATTTTGTCATCATTTTTTCCTATTTTTTCCCTATTTTTTACTAAAAATTTCCTATTTTCCTATTTTTTCAAGGCCTTATGTTACTTGACACCCTGTATCCATCTTCCAACAATCGCGGCCAGGCAATAACCGTGCTTGGTCTTGAAAAGTGCTCATCTACAAACAGTTTTTCACTTTTTCTATTAATGTGAAATGAGTTCTTCTCGGTCAAAGAAATAATGAGCAACACGTCGAAAATCGTGATCATTACAGTGACACAGTTTCGACCATTGAGCTGAACAGCTATAAACCCGCGTTCTCCCCAAGAAGCAAACTTTTGATTTAGATCGCTTGCCGCTCTAAAATTGGTCTCAGCTTGTTCATTACGCTGGTGGGGAGTGATTTTTGTATTTACAAAGAGCAGGCAATTCCAAATCGCTTGAGACATTGAGCGGCGCATAAAATGACACGTCCGGCGCCTTGTGACAACTCCAGCTGCCTGAGTGACTAGCCGCCCTAGACATGGGCGGCGCAGCACTGAAAAAAGTGGGGGCTATAGCCCCCCCTCCCCCAGACCCAGGGCCCGGTCTCCAATCTTTTACTCGAAATAGAACTCGAAATTAGGTTTGGCATTTTCTACTCTACTTTTGGGCGAACTCAAGATAAGTGTCTATTATTCTATGCTCGAGTACACAATAACTTACGTAGATAATTTATTGCCCTTAGTTCACAGTTTGTAAACCCAATATTAAAGCAATAAGTTCGAGTTTGAACTCGAAATTTCGAGTTTTTACTCGAGTTTGTAGCACGAATATAAGGGTCTTCAAGGGCAAACTTGAACTAGAAACTCCAATGCATAAACTATAATGTATTCGAGCACAGTCTGATAACCAATTATCTTAAGTTCACACAAAAGGAACAGAGAAATTGCCAAAAATAGTTTCGAGTTCGTTTCGAGTACAAAGATTAGAGACCAGGCATTGGTTTCGATCAATATTGAGCAGTTCTTTCGAAGTCCTAAAATCAATTATCTTGAATAAGCAACTACCTGAAACCAATTTCATAGCGGTAAAAGGTTAAAATCCAAAGACTTTTTTTGATGATCAAAGGCCAGATTTTGTAGTCACTAAAACAGAAATGCGAGGGTTTGTCATCCAATGACAATTATTTCTCTCTGTCATGATTTTGAAAGTCACATGTAGAAGGCAACTAAACGTCCCTACTATCGTACTTTCATCACCATATTAGTCGCATTTAAATTGGTTGCTTAACAGCGCTGGTGGTGGAAAACATCATCTCTATTGATAAATTATAACCCGGTCAGGCCTACTTTAAAACAGATGCAATGACTTTTCCATCCATTTATCTAGAACTAATAATGCTTCAGTGTAACCCTCGCAACTGTGCCGGAAAAGACTACCGGCCAAGAACCACAACAGTGTCCAATACAGGGGGTGTGCATTGTTAATTGAGTCCTGGTTTTATCTTTCACTTTTGACTCCAATAACGCATTAGCAGGTGACAGAACGAGGATTGGCCGATATCATAAAAGCTCATAAGTACATGAGACGCCGTGAAACGGGGTTTCTAAACGACTCATTTTACTAAGTTTCATAATTTTTTTTTAAAAATATCATTACGAAAAGACACCTTCGATTCCCTTTAACAGAGTTCTTTTAGGGAGTTAGAAATGTATCAAAAGGTTCATTTTTCCAAGAACAAAATAGGCGGAATGGTTTTGATATTTTTATTCCGAGTTTAAAGTTTGGGTTTGTTTCAGATGAAGATAAATGTGTCAAAAGTATAACACCTAAGAAATTAGAATTAATCCCAACTGAAGGGTCGTGCAGTTTCGAAATTCTACTAAACCATGACTTTTTATAGAAGCTCCTTACAAATGGCTTTTCCCGAGACCCTTATCCAAGTGCCTGGGATCCCACTCCTACTGTAACCCCCGTGAAAAATGGTTGAGTGTCAGGGGCAAATAATCAGAAATAGTTTATCAGAGAAATTTAATCCCTTTAGAATGACTGATTCTTTCATTGTTACAATACCTCGGGATGACTATGCGAATGTCAGCATTTCAGATTACGATATAAGTTAAAAATATCTCCCTATCACAGGCAAGAGATAAGACGTCAAGGGATCTATAAATGTGAGCATTTCGGATACGTAGAACAGTCAACCTGTGTGCCCTAACAACTTGGCGGCTCGCTCTCAGTCGACGGTCAAAATGACGGACTGGAAGTGGGTGTTGTCTCATCTTGGTGAGCAAGACCCCTTACGGACTCCAGAGCTTACTTCGTAGCCTCCTAGGTCGTCTGTGACATGGGAACCACTTGGCTTTCGGTCGGTAGCGCCGCAGCAGCCCCGCTATCTCCCTTGAGGGAGCTATGGGGTTGGCATGCTGCCCGGAGGCCCCTTTGTTGAGCCTTTTTAACGCTGTTGTGTTTGTCCAGCGTTAAGTGGAGGAGCAGAGGGGTTTCGCGGATTGTTCATCGATCATCTACGTGGCCGCTACTCATGCTGGGCGAGTCCTGTGGTTGCCGGAATTTGGCGAGGTAGTGAGCTCTCGGTAAGTTCATTGTGGGTCTTACAACTTTGATGCGTCAATGTCTCTTCTGTTCGAACTTGACATTTTGTTGACTGAGCGTGAGCAAAGAACTGTTAGACGTACTCTGTGTGCAGAGTAAGCTTGAAAAAGCGCCAGTGAATTAAACTTTAAAAACAGGAGTTGGCCGAATGCCTGGAGTCGTCGGCGAAAGAAACTTGGGAGTTGCTCATCTGACATAGTCTCGACTGTACCGAACCCTCAGTTTTACGTTAGCCGGGTCAAATTCGACTGAACATGTTGGTATACCAAAGACATGTGGCAAAGTGGGCAAAAAGGTTCGCCTCAGAGAAACAAAAACTCCGATAAAAGTTGAAAACGAGAAGAAAGTCCACTAAAAATGCAGGAATTTTAGTACCAAAATTCGGCGAGTGCAGTTCATATCTCTGAACGTACCCCCTGAATCTTAGTAAAAGGTCCACATTCTCAAAAATTTGAGATACATTTTATAGGCTGTGTGCTCCCAGGAAAGATCTTAGCTCGTCAAAATCCTTTTTATCAATAAATTCAGGTGTAATTTTAGGAGTACGCCCCGCGTCAACTTGGCGCAAAATAATTTGACTGACGCACTGTAATTGCATGCTAAACTCGGGGCCTGGCATTAAAACTGTAATCGAAAAGACAAAAAAATAATGTGGACCACTAGGTTCTCAATATGGTATGTAGACGACTTGAGGCCGTGTTTGTCAGTTCACTCATACCGACGTTTTTCTAAAATTATATACCCTTGTGAAGCAACACTGGTTCAAGCGATGTACTATGCTGGCAGGCGACTTAAAATTCGAACGGCGATAAAATTTTAACTTTATTCTTCGTACTTTCGACCAGCCCTTCATATTTCCTGAAACCCATTGACCACCTACCAGTGTATTANTTTCTGAATGATAAATATTGTCCTTTATTGAACCAGGCCTTCATCGTCTCCTGTGACTGGAGTCGAAACACGAGTCCTCAAAGTGGGCAGAACACAGAGTGGCCCCGGACCGAATCGCTTGGTCCACGATGACGTCCCACACTCTCGTTCGGCGCACGAAGTCATGCCACTTCTGCGCAACTTTGGTGTCCTTCGCAACACCGAGACGTTTTCCGCCTGGCTGCTGTTGCTGCAGCCTCCGGAAAGACATCTTTTGATCCCTCTACGAACCTTCTCGACGCTAAATGTACTTTGCATTCTCTTCACTCTATACACCTTGTCTCTGATCCGAACGGTATGGCGAACGACCTGGGTTCAACCCATGACGTTGTACATAATTATTATTTTTTCAATTTTTTGCGTGTTTCTTTATGAGCTGTGCACTAAAGGCACTGAAATCAAGTAAGATATAATAATAAAATTTATTTTGAGGCACTAGAGTCATGTTGTGTACACTTTAAGGGTGTATCAATTCGAATGCAGAGCAGATCTTCATTTAGGCTCTTCAGTTGTTTGGACATCGGAATTTTCCGAGTGCTAAAGACATTTTGCCCACCACTCGTTGAAATATATAAGGCTGAAAGACAAATACATCAGATTTTGTATTTATCATCGAACTGGAACTTAAAAAGTAAGCCTTTGGAAGAATTGTTGTTTTGAAGTTTGTGGGTATAGTAATCGATAAACGGAGAACGTGGAACGTCAGGAACTGACACGAAGCGTAGTATACACTAGCAGAACATAAGGACTCTTCAGTACAACTGGCAACAAGAAAAACACCCAAAACAAAAAAAATCCTCATAACAAAATTCTTTGAATATCCACCCCACTTGCAGTTGGTACAACCAGCATGCATCACCTGTATGAACGCCAGGGGAATCAAACTCCATTAAATTTTTTCTAAAATAAAACTGATGTAACCTGACAGGCCCAGTGAATGACAGCAAAGAAAATTATTAATACAAGACCAGGCATCATTTTATTTTGGGAGAAGGTCTTATGGTTTGCAACAAAAATTGGTACTGTCTAAGCAACACACAAATTTGAAAGTAAATTACACCCGAAATTTAAGACAATAATTATATTTATTAGTCTACAAAAATATACAAAGTTAAGACAAAAGAGTCTATTAAGCATTTACCCATCAAATAGTTGAGATAAATATGCATTGTATTTTATGGAATGAGCAAGCAGTGTAAAAAGATATTCTATAAAAACATGAATCTCAACAGTATGTAAGTTGTAAAATACAACTCTGAATGTCTAGTCGTAGTATAGAAAAACTAAATTGGCCACACACTATTTCAACTCCCAAAGAAATTGAATACCATGGGATCAAATCACATAAAGTCAGAGATCTTGGTCACAGAAATGCATATGTATATTCAATGTCATTACAACCAGTGAGTAAATAATTATCACATGAACTTTTATAGATTGATATTATGGCCCACACATAATGTTCACATACAGTTGTGGAAAGCCCAGCCCAAACAAAATTTTCTGACTTAAAAGTCTTGCCAATTTTCATAAAACATGCCCACCTGACAAACCAAGTGCAAAAAAGGTAAACTGACAATGAATATAACAGAAATGTCAAGAATTAAACAAGAAGAGACTGTTACAATGAGGAGTCAAGGCATTATCCATCACATGCAAACTAACCTTTGACCTGGGCCCGGTCTCCAATCTTTTTACTCGAAATGGAACTCGAAATTAGGTTTGGCATTTTCTACTCTACTTTTGGGCGAACTCAAGATATGTGTCTATTATTCTATGCTCAAGTACACATTAACTTATGTAGATAATTTATTGCCCTTAGTTCACAGTTTGTAAACCCAATATTAAAGCAATAAGTTCGAGTTTGAACTCGAAATTTCGAGTTTTTACTCAAGTTTGTAGCAAGAATATAAGGGTCTTCAATGGCAAACTTGAACTAGAAACTCCTATGCATAACCTATAATGTATTCGAGCACAGTCTGATAACCAATTATCTTAAGTTCGCACAAAAGGAGCAGAGAAATTGCCAAAAATAGTTTCGAGTTCATTTCGAGTACAAAGATTAGAGACTGGGCCCTGAATAGTACTTGCAACTGCATGTACACAAAGGACATTATATACACACACATCAAGGAAATCTTGTTTTAAAATAAAGTGTTTTTGTCTGAACATTGATAAAGTCCAGTTATTCACCAAGCAAAATGTACATAATGTTAGTAACATGTCTAAAAGTGCCGATATTTTCTAACACTCTGCGGCACGTTATGTTTTCAAGTAAAACAACACGGAACAGCACACAATAAAATAATTTTTTATGAGGATGCTGGCCATATTTTGTCATTTTTGCCAGTTATTGTTTGTTACCAGTTATTGGGTGATTACCACTTCCCTAGAAAGATGAAAGAATTCAGTTCAAACTCTGTCCACGCTTAGTTTCAATTTGCATTCGGTGCCAGGTTCGATATGCGTGGTCTCTCCCACACTTGTCCACTAACTCTCTGAGCGTTACTGACGCTTGAAAATTAAGCATATTTGGTAAGGAGTTGCTGAACTTGAATCAAACTTTTAAAGATTGATAAAGGGCTACTAAGCACGGTTTTGTTTCACAGATGTAACTGTCGAGTCAGCATCAGTATCTTCTGGCAGTCAAAATCCAGGTTCAGTATCCTTTTAAATTTGCTAAACAAGCGAACAATCAAAATTGTGCCTGCCTGTTTAGACATTTACATCAGATCCATCTTCAACCATTTTGCAGAGATTCTTCTTTACGTTGCTAGATGGCGACGTGTTCACTTCCTTCAACTCCATGCGGTTAGACAGACAACGTTTCATCTTGTGACACAGAGGTGGAATGTACTCACGGGGGATAAGATATGTTGATAGGTTGAACAGGTCCACAAACACCTTGTAGCGATCACTAGAAAACAAAACAGAGTAAAGTTTAAAAGCTGATTCCTGAGCTAATTATCATCTCATCAATTAGATATTGCAATCAAACTTGACAGCAGCATTGTGCTACATTACAGGCAGGCTGGCAGCCCTTGAGCAAAACAATGGGGCTCATTATTGTATTGTCAATGAAATTTCTGAACTGAATTAGCCAGCAAGCCCCATAGATAATGTCTTAAAACAACCATGACCTTAACTCAGCTTAAATCCAATTCAGGGAACAAGAAATGAAAATCAGTTATCTTTATGAAAACAAATTATCTATTGGTAGCCTGATAAAGGCATCTCATGAGGATAACAACAATAACCTCAGGCAACATATATACAGCAGAAGCTGATTTCAAAGGTCAAATATTATTGGGTACGGCACAGCCTACATGCTGAAAACATCATTTATTGGCCGTTAGCAATAAGCACACAGTATTGACCAATCACACGTACCTTACAGTCGACTTAAGATACTGGTAACCGGATGAGCCACCTGTTCCCATTTTATTACCGATCATTCGCTGAACCATTGTCACGTGATTGTCTAGAATAAAACAAAGTGTCATTTGCTTATTCATACTCCATGGTACCACTGCACAGTACAGTAAAACTCACACGAGTAGAGCACACATTTTCAAATTCTACTAGAATGTGTCTGGATAACGAAAAAGAAAAATTAGCATTTTCACAATTTTTATTTTGATGATTGTGTAACAGTTATGAAGATGAATACGTCAATCTCACTATGGCATGGAAAATATGTTGTGAAAACCTTAAGTCTTATCTGGAGATCAAGGGTAAGATGCCCACTACTAAGTCTGACTGGATTCCTGTGTTTAACCAGTGGTCCCAATGGCTCAGTGGTAAGAGCGTCTGCATGGTTAGCAGAAGGTCCTGGGTTCGAGTCACGATCAGGGGCAGTTTTCAGACTTACATATACTAGGTCATGTGATGTGGCCAACAGGTGGCATGTTGACAAGACTTAAAATGTTTGCAAGTTATGAAGATGTTTTAACATTCAATAAAATGTTATGGGCTGCTTAAGATGGTCACTTTTTAATTATCTGAACAGAGAGAGATCAGCACTACTTCACTTGACTGCTAGTAAAGGACTCTTTTGTGGGCACACTGTTTCACAAGCGCCACCCAGTGATTTTCTCATTCATTGTGACACCACAGCCAAATTTCTCCAAAAGAGGACACAATAAGGTCGACAAGTGAAATGCTATTTTATGATTTTCCACGCGACATATGCAGCACAAAATCAAATGCTTTTCCATGTTCTATTTTTGGGCCACAGCAACAATCCAATTTTTGAAAAACTGCGAGCATTCTCAACAATGCTAGAAGGATATGACAAATGAAGACAGGGTAATTTTTGTGATTACTTTTGTATGAAATTGACCCATGAGATTTTACCGTTATAGCCATTTAAGAGCATATAGCATCATTAACTACACATAGGAAACATGTAATACAACATAAGGTAACTTTCAGTCAAAAATACAATCTTAAGTAAGGGACTACACGCTATGTGTTCTTCAAACAGTCAAAACATTCAGGTTGCCTGGAAAGATGAAAATGTTACATGCACGCCATTCTAAAGATGTATCATTTTCGCTAACAAGGAACTTCATTGCCACAGCTAAACGCTGAGAAAAACTAAGTCACTACAGTAAAACTGTGTGCTGTGGATGAGCTCTTTTGAACACTGACATAATCCAATAAACCAAGCAAATGATATATGAAGCTAAAATTCAGAAAATTATGCACAAAATACGTACATCGCCATTTGGTCAGAAGAGAGTCAACATCCATGAGCAGACGTAAAAGATGGAATGGCTGGTGAAATCTAGGCTCATCCCTGTACAGGGAAATCATCATGGCGCCCTGAAATGCCTTGTAGGACAATCGTCGGTCACCTGGAAATTTTATGCAATAATACAGTCTTATTAAAATTTTGTAACAGGTTTACAAGAAATTGACTTAAAAGAACAATTACCTGCTACAGTGGTTGTATGTTGAAACTTGCTTTGCCATTAGTTGACGCTAAAGTATTTTATGAGGAATGCTATTTATAGCGTAAGTGAAACTTGAGCAGAGATTTTAAAGAAGCAAATTTTTTTATGTTCTTTGCCGTTACCGTGAAATTACCATTATTGTACAGGTATGTACAAACGATTCCCATACAAAATACCAACATTGCTTAATGTGTGTGAATGAAAAAAATTGAGCATTGTCTTCATTAATTCTGCCCGTCTTGACCGCCAGATCCCAACATTTATTAAAATCAAGATATGCATACCTCTCTCTTGGATAAGTTCATAGTTTTCTTCCACCAACACAGAATCAAAACACTCCTTTTCTTTTTCATACGCTGCCAGCCTGACCTTCTTTTCGTCAGGATCTGTAGCTTGCTGGAACAGAATTTGCTCAGTGTATATAAATTGCTTACCAAAGCAATCACATTGCTTTATGACCGAACGTGACCAAATCAACAGCAACTATCCAGAGTACGAGAGAAGCCTCTTATTCAGTGATATTTACACACATTGCTACACATCCGTGGGGCAGTTGCTCCACAGATGTGAACTGCTACTGATAATCACATGTTTGCATTGAAATCAGTGTCACATTTGTTATTCTGATGCCAATTATGTTTTACTGTGAATAGTAAATTGCAGTGCAGACATGAACGAGTGAAGCGCGATAAACCATTCTTTACCAGTCCATCTCTGCTCAAAAGTGCCTAAGCGGCCATACATGTTGAAAACTATGTCAATCACGTAATAATGAGTCTTTTACCCCCATATAAGAGGAGACCTCAATCTGGGACGTCGAAATATACTTGATGAAAGCTGGGCTGGGATTCACAAGGCACAACAACTCCCCAATATAAATACACTCTGTGATTAATGCCAATCTCACAGTTCTTACTTTACATTGTCTTCCAATTTTCCATGAATTTTTTAGTTTTTTCAACGAAGACAAATTTACGGGTTGATTTTGGTCTATCAGAATTCACCTAACATCTAATCTCATAAATTAGTATTGACTTCAGTCCAAGCTTAGGCAAACATGCCTTTCATCTTCATACATTAGAAACACTTACCTCTGAAGGCAGCAGGAATTCTTTCTTCAGCCAAGTGTAGGCAGCCCTTGTGTACTTGGACCAAAAGTCAAACTCTTCAACAGCAAGCCCGGGCGTCCTTTCCAGCCATTTCTTGATTGATAGGGAGAAAGAAACCCAATAAGAGTCACTACAGGGAAGTGCTATGGTCTGTTACATGAAAAGCAACTTAAAGCTAAAGACAAAAATGTGGTCTTCGCTTCCACTTCACAGTTGACCTATCGCAAGCTCCGCCCCCTTTGCGTAATGTCGACTAACAAACACTAAGCTTTACCTGGCAACGTGTTATTTGTCGGGTAAAATGGCGGCTTGGAAACAAAGGTGAGTTCTAAATGGTCAGTTAAGCCGTCACTCAAAATCCTGACGATATGTCAATTGCTGAATCAAGATTTAGCCAAGTAATTACGCGTGCATGATAGTCTAGAAGTAATTTATAGTAATTGTTAGTCTTTCGCGCATACCGTATTCGCCGTAATAACTGCCCATGCCCCTATAAGCGCCCCCACGAGTTTTCAGACTTTGCTAAAATAAGCACCCAGTCCATGAACGTGTACGTGCAAAAAATGCCTTAACTACAGTCCTAAAATTCTACAGTAACGTCTTCAATTTATCAATAATATCCGACAGTCCTGAAAAAAATCATTGTGTGCAGAATTTGTAGACCAAGAGCCTCACAGCTATGTCGGTATTTAGCCATGACTATACACTTCAAACTTCCGCCATGCCTTAAAACGAACACAAAAGTTTTGCTGATCTTGCGAGGACCAATGGTCTGGCCTTTCAGAACAGAAGTAGTGTACTTGTCTACGGGATTGCTTTGTAGATATTTCCCGCTTTCAACAGGAATCCAAATTTCTTTTTACACGTGAAAACCGCGAATCGAAGACTAATAAAAAGCTTGGCCAGTGTTAAAAGCACATGGCCAGGAAGCACACGCTACATACATGAACCTGTCATCAAAGACATTAGTCGGGAACTATCCATTCATGAAACGGGTAGCATAGCATCGGCAAGAAATGAATATTGGCACTAATTTCCAACAGTTTCTAATACTATAAAATATGTTTGTGTTATTTTTAAGATGTATTGTTTGATAAACCATAATTGGTGTTTTTAAGCCAAATATCTGATAAAATGACAACTGACAGTGAATGCTTACACACCTTTACACCGAAAAATAACTGTCAGATAATCACGTACGCATCCAGCCACACGGCGACTAATATGGGCCTTACCGAGACAAATGTCGAACGTTTTTAGCACATGAGACTGGCAAGTGCTGAATGAAAAACGCTCTGGTTTAGGCCTACTGCTTGTGCAAATTTCTTTAGATACAATGCACATTTACCTCGTTAGATTGCGTGGCTCTGGCCAAAAGACGGTCTCTGCTCTGGCAAATGAACTCTGGTAACACGCACGTGCTCGCTTACTCACAAACGCAGATGAACTTCAAAACAAACGTCACGTGACAACAACATGTGTGTTCGTCCAGACATTTGTCTCATGTTGCTGATCATACATGTAGATGGCATGATGTAGCACAGATTTGTACTTAAACCTGCCTTGATTCCGACTCCACGGGAACTTAAAAATCTTAGGGACGCTACTTGGAAAACTTAAGGAGGATTTCAGGTAATTTGCTTGAGTCTAAACTGTATTTTTATTCAAGCATTCAAGTCGCCATATCGACGATTGCGAGGCAGTTAGTCGGCGAGTTTTCGCCCTGGGATTTCAGCACAATTTTCTATAAAATGATCGTAATTTAGCAGTAAAGTTTGATAGCAATGAACCACGGTTTTGTAGAAAGTCTTTCATAGATTACAGATACGTCACAGAGCGTAAATATGATGAATCTTAGCTTCCGATTTCACCAGTTTCGGAGACCGGATTTCAACGACCTTGGGTTATAATAAGCGCCCCCTGAAACAAACTTTTCTAAGAGCCCTGGGCGGTTATAACGGCGAATACGGTATGCGCACACACCTACACTTCACTTATAGTTGCAGGCTGCCATTACTCGAATCAATCAGATCAGGCATTTTGTAGCCTCAAATCATCTTCTCAAGAGGTGTTCAGGAGACTGAAGTGAATGTTCTTACTGAAAATGACCTTACCCATTGTGACGAAAAATGACCGCTTATCCAAGGCACACTAAAACCAAGACACAAGTCTAAGAACAACAAAATCAGACATACCTCCAACACTTGCAGTAAGGACGGCTTCTCCAGAGATTCTTTGATGGCCTCGAGCTGTTCTGGTTTGTCTTTGAAGACACTTTGATAATGCTGAAGATTATATTTGACACGGTTTTCCTGTTAAAGGAGAGTAGGAAAGTGTACAGTAAATTGTAAAATATGAAGACAAGTCACATACTAGTCAACAATTATATTTAAAGCCCACTGTAAACCATGCTCTGGGTTATATTTTATAAAAAGAGACGCAAGACTCGAGTCAGATATTTGGTCTTATGCTTCCACTTTACAATAATGAACATGAAGTTATCAGTATTTTGAGTTGCGATGTTGATACCAAGAAATTGGCAAAAGTGCAAATATCAGTGATGGATGTGCTTCCCATTTTAATTAACTTGATAGTGTCTGACATTTCGAGAAGTAAGCCGATCATGCAATAAATTTTCTACCTCCACTAAAGAAGAGAGGATGGGCCTATTACAAAGCACAGTGAGTACGCCCTACCTATCTGGAAAGCTTATGCGACGACAGAACCAAAATTAACACAGGTAATGAGCAATGAGCCAGTTCCCATGAATCTCTTCAATGACGTTTCCATGAATACCTCTCTGAGACTCGCAGAAATGTCAACTGGAGAACTTGTACCCATAATTCACTTACTTCCTTTACACCGAGCGTGTTTTCAAGCAACCTGAACTGTAAGCTCTGGAAACCTGAGGCTGTGGAAAGGAAGTTCCTAAAACGGAAAAAAATTCAATCTAACATCAAAGTCAATTTCATTGGCAAAATAATCAAATATAAAGCCCCGCATAATAATAATTCAACAGGTTTAATGGAAATTCCAATTTCAAACTATCATATATCCAGTTTTCAGAGACAAATATGGTCACAAAAGCAATTGATGAATATAGTGCACATGTGTAAAACTGAGGGTAATAGTCAAATATAACGTGCCCACATTTTGAGAACCAGTTTGATATCCTCTGTTCAGAGGAGAAATGTGCTTCTCAAAATGTGGGCACCTTATATCAGGCAATTACCAAACTGAGAACTATATATACAAAGAAAAAATAAACATTTTAAAGATGGTAGTAATTCTTTCTTCCCCAAAGGGAAAATATGTGACAAGCAGTGATGCACCTGTGTGCGTCTACTTTTCTTTATTCAACTAATGAGAAGGTACATTCAGAAACAAAAATGGTAAGGCATCCAGAGAGAACATTTCTAGCTTGATACACGAAGTCCATTTATTTCTCATGTCATTAGATGAACTAAAGACAGGTTAGGAGCTTTAACGATTGTGTGACTGTTTTGTACTCCGAATTGTACAATTATGTATTCTAACTAGTTGGCACAAGTCCAAAGTTTTGTCAGAACGCCTTTAAATGTAACAACACCTGGTCTATATGATTACTGCTTACCTGAATCCCATAAAGTCCAAAGGTGTCATTGTCTCCAAAATGTGAAATTGCTCATTAAGTACCTAAGAAACAAAAGATTTATTATTATTATTATTATTATTATTATTATTATTATTATTATTATGCCACTTAACGAGGACAAGTAATAAAACAACCTTTTTTTAGTCTCTCACGAAACCTTGATATATATTCTATCCAACACAACTGTACAGAATGGGAGGCGGACGAGGCGATGGCCTCGGCATCCACAACAGGGGGCATCCAAACACTATGAATAAACATTTCAAAATTGTGACTGATTTACAATTAACTTGAATAAAGTTGCTACTTTGTGTTGCATCTCTTTTTTACTTTTCTTAGTATTAGAGTCCATGCATTTAGGTACACAGAGGGATATCCAATAAAAATTTGCTCCCAAGAATTCACCAAACCTCTGCATGCTACTGCAGTTGCAGACTTTTTACTGATAGAGAGAAATGTTGCATGACCAATGGATTGTGAGAAATCGTTACTCCAAAGCTGGAGCACTACATTCATTTCCAGACACCAGGGGGCGAGAAGGAGGGATATCCCACAAATCCATACTATACAATGACCTGCACGATTAATTTTCACTCATATGTAAACAGTCACAATAAGACGTGGTAGAAAAATTGACAAAAAACAAGAAATTGATGGAAACAAAATTAATGTCAGCAACACCTAAAGTTAACAAGTTAACACTCACACTGAAAAGTGGGTCTTAGCAGTAACAGGTGATAATTTAAGACCAGGATATTGTGAACTTACTTTCATTATAGCCACAACTCTGTTCAGCAGATGGACAATCCTCAACATTTTACTCTCATCCACAGACTGCAAAGAAATGTTTTGAAAAAATAACACTAAACAATAATAGCCATTTACAGAGTTTCCACATTTTGATAACCAGTTTCTCTAATGAATAACTAGCACAAAACTGGTTCTGAAAATTCGGCACCCCTGAAAGTAATAATTGCCCACTTAAAAGCGACACATTGCAAGAATGACCCACACTGATGCATTATCATAAAATGCCATTTTGACCGAGTAGTAACTTTCAGCAGACCATAACGGAGAATTCTGGAACCAAATTTTTCAGGGAATTTGGAAAAGGCACCCTTTCGTAAAGAACTGAGGCATAAAACTCTACCCATCTGAGAACATCCTTTGCCACCTCTGCAAGTACCTCCATGAGGTCCAACTAACATGCTTCAAAGGTATACAGCACTACATTGGCGGGTAAAAATGGTCAACTTCAAAGTAAGTAAAAATAAGAATGAAGCAGTTTAAGTAAAAAATATTGACACTATCCTATGAGCTTCATTCCAACCACAGTGCAACCATAGAAACAAGCCGTGTTTACTGTTCTTGTTTCATGACTCGATTAATTTGTGGGCAATGCAAAATCAAATCAAAACATTCGACACTGGTCAATGTCCATAGGCAACGGGCATACTATGTAAACAATACTCATGATTTTTTACTCACCTCAGCCAACATAATGTTTCTTACAGTATCCAGTTCAACCAAGATCTGTTTAAACCAAAGCTCATAAGCTGAAAAATAAAGTGGAAAATGATTAATAGTCTAGCCAGTCAAAAATACCAACAGAGCCAATGTTTATTTAGAAGAGACATTTTCTGGTGAAAAAAAAATGGCTCTGAAAATTGTATTGGTGGTTTGATATTATTTTAGTGATTCATTTTTTCAAAAACGAAAATCCACCCAAGACAGGCAAAAATGATGCAGGGTGAAATTTCTCCCTCATTGCTTGCCAATTCTTGTGTTTAAATCATGCTTACATTTCCTTGTGCAGCTTAAAAAAACAAAATACTCTGCCTGAAATTTACGCAGGTGGGTGTTTTTTATATTTCAATTGGTGAGCACAGGTCTCAAAATTAGTAAGTATAGAGACCCGAACCAGCTAAACATTTTTGGCCTCGTATTGCACACAGCACGTACTACGGAGTTGTAATGCACAATGAAACAGAATAATTATGCAATGCAGGGAGCTTTTGAAAAATGAACAAACAAAAATTCAGCAACTAGGCTATGTTTGTCCAGTTTGGAGATACGGTATCGTACAAGGCATGGAATGTATCAGGCACAGGTTTTAGAGCGAAAAGTGCATCTGATATTGCTGACTTGAACCCAGTCAGTGTACGAGAAACGCATAGGTAGTCACAGACTTCCAGTGACATAGCCAGCATGCAGTAATGGCTGAAGGTGCCTTGAAAGCTCATGCAACAAACAGGTGGGCCATGTCCTTACACAATGTGATGTATTGAATTAGGAGCGTTTATTCTCACAGGGCATGGCGAAATCTCATCAAATCAGGCTATAATATAGGTAGTAATAATGATAGAACTCATGGAAAGACTAAACGGTAGTATTCTGATATAGACGACATCAAGTACATTAACAACCCCTGATGGCGATTACACAATCAGCAAAGGAAAACCCTTCAAAATGTATGTAACGGTCAATAGAAGAGTAGTCACTAGATCAGAAAATCTCGTATAATTCAGTGCCAGATGCAGGTTTCATATGAATTCAGAAACCGGTCTCTTCATGAGATCCATCCACATGCCAGATGGATCCACAAAGGGATGCCAAGGAAACGGGACAAAAACTCACTTGATTAGAAAGCATTCATCTCAGTCAAAAATAACTCACTAATGGTATTTCACGCCCAAAAAAGAAGGGCGTCCATCCGATAGCCCTTGACGAGATTTATCCAGACAAAATTTCAGGAAAACATCTTTAGGGAGAGCGAAGCAATAGTTCTTCAAAGCTATAGCTCTGCAGAACACAAGATATCTACAAAGCTAATAGATTTTAACTCTGTAAAAGTATAGATTTTCTGAAAGCAGAACATGCTTAGAGTTTCATTTTTGAAACCAATCTGCCATTAATTGGGTCATGGGATCGTGTCTTTTCAATAAACATTTTCAAAAAAGAAAGGTACATAGCAAAACAACAGCATCTATCAGTAACACGACCAAATTTCGTTTGATATAAAAGCTCAAACCTGAAAAACCACCTAGGCAGTTACAGTTTTCTAGAATATTGTTTATTCCAACTTTTGAGTTTTTCATGAAAGTTATGAAAACTCTATTTTTTGATAGCCCCTGACATACCAAAGTGGAACATTTTAAGAAAAATCCTAACAGCATTTTGGGGAACACTGCATGAATCATGCCGTATTAACTGGAAATTTCATGAGAATCGAATGAGATAATTCTGAATGTCACATTTTCAATACAAAGAATGGAGGAACAGTGTTACGAAAATACACTAATTTGACATGACTGCTGTAACCACAATTAAATATGAGAGCACTCAGAGGCGCAACACTTGGCGAAATTAATTGAAAAGATGACGATGGGGAGGACGACGACGACAACGATCATGATGATGAAAGCGGCGATAATGAACAACACGATAACATTCATGTGAGTAGCGAAGAAAGCAGAAAGAAATAGGCTGCAGTCTTGTTCACGCACCCGGTTTCTCGGACGGCAGACGACAGAGGTTGATAGCAATGACACACAATGACAGCCACCGGTTTGCATCAAAAGTAAGTAAAAACTTGGCTTTTCTCATTCAAAAACACAAGTAAATCAGTTTCCTGGCATCTGTTTTCAACAAATTCCTCGAACAACGAGCCAAACCTGACATACGCCCAGTATATGAATTGTAGGCACTAGAAAATGCCCCGTGGATGCGACCTGACTGTTCAGTGCTACCTACAATCTTGAGCGACACTAGACGAAATTAACGATTGTGATGATGAAGGTGGCGATTATGAGCAACACTATAACACTCATGTGACTAGAGAAGATGTGAGAAATAAGTAAATAGGCTACAGTCTTGAGCGACACTTGGCGAACAGCAAAATCGGTCAACAAAGGAACAGTGTTTTCAGAAACTTTTGAATAATTCAAAAAGTAGACATCCTGGCGACAAATTAAAAATATCTTCTGAAAGACCGATCAAAACTCTATGTAACCTGGCAGCTTTGCAACATTCCATGAATTTTTCGAAAAAATTGAAATTTTGTGTTTTTTTGAAATTCAAAGTCAAATACCTCGAAAGCGGTAAGTCTGACAAAAACGTTATCACGCAACTTTTGAAGGAGCATACTTCAAGGAATCCACAAGCAAAAATTCAAGCCATTTGCTCTTCCCGTTCAAAATGCGACTGCAGAACGATCGAAAATGGGTGAAAATGCGCCAGAGCTGCCATCTTGAAAGTGACTTCCGGTTTAACAAAATTTTATAAAAGCTGATCAAAAGCAACAAACGCATGACCAGTTTGAAAATGATTGGTTTGTCAATGCACCCTCTACAGGAGAAAACGTTTTCGGCCAGTTATCGAGGTGCGCATGCGCCATTGTAAATATTTCCGCCATCTTTGACCGGAAGTTGTAGTGTATGTGTTCTATAATAATCGTACCAACTTTCAGCCTTGTACGTCAAAAAATGCGGCCTCTATGAGCATTTGAATCTGAAACTGGAAACAAAATGGTCACAACGTCCGCAATTTTGAATCCGATCATGACCAAAAACAAGAGGCTTCCAGGACTTTCAGGTCTACATGTCGTGTGCAAGTTTCGTGCGAATCGAACGAAAATTGTGACCTATACAGAGCGAACAAACAAAAAAAACTTGATGTCAGACTAACATACTTCGCGGAATTCCCAGAATTCCGCCAAGCACCGTAATAACCGTCTGGCCACAGGTCAAATCATGATAGCATGAATATCTTGAGAATTGCATTGTCATAACTGCCTTTAATCAAGCAAGAATAGCTCTTGAGGAACACAAAAGACAGATGACCTAGTGTAATAGGTGTCCTGAAAATGATGAAAGAGGTATAGAAACAGACCATTGGGGCGTTCTCTGGTTCAGTGACTTTACCAGACATGGTTGTGAGCATGTGATATTACATCAGGCTGTTTTGTTTGCCAAGTATAGCCTTTTTGTCTGGTATGACAACATGCAGGACAAGTATCTGTTACGTTATGGTCAGTAGTAACTAAAGATGTCGCTACCAGTGTCTTAGTATAGTAAGCATGCTCTGTTACCTACTTCCTGTTCCGGTTGATGTTTCATGTACTCTCAATATTTATTATGCCTTAGACACAATCGTATCGATCTTCATCTTTGGTCCGAAACCAGAATAGAAACATAACAGCTACCTGGCATATGTTCACTAGGACCTATGCTAGGACCAGCTACGCTAGGACATAGTGAAAAATCTAGAAAAAGTCACGTGTTCTCATTTAAAATACACAGCAATACCTCACGTAATCTAGTGAGGTCTTGCTTGTCCTAGCATTACTGAATTGGAGGCAGGCTTATTACTGAGCACATAAGACTGAATATGGTCAAACCCAGGGCATTATAAGTTCGGACAGAATACGATTGTCTTAATTTGAGTCGTAGTAATGGGCGATTCTGGTGATTCAAAAACTAAACATGAGCAGCAATTGACGAGGAATTCAGAAATGCTATTGGTTCATATTGAAACATTTTATAACATAACTTTTATTTTTAACAACACAGCCCAGTCAGGCTAGATATGATCTTATCGGAGATTAGAGCAGTTATCGAACAAAAGAGAGCTGACCCTCCAACCATAAATGCCAGAATGGACTTGCAGTCCTGTAAGATACTGGCTACAGTGGTCATCCGCCCAACTTGTTGTGGTGTTATACAGTTAATTACCCAACAAGTTGGACTCCATGGGAGAACACTGTCGTGAACAAAAGCAACACATGCCATTCCAAGAGCAGTGATTGAACTTCAAAAATAAATGTGCTGGTCCGCTGGGCTGAAAATTTACTGGCCCGGGTGCCAAGTTAACTTTTAAAGTTACTGGCCCGGCTGCAAATCCACTGGCCCCTGGACACCGGACCAGAATCTATTTTGAACGCTCAGGCAAGGAATCGAAAAAACATTCAGGAGAAAGAGCCTATATCTCACTAAAATGTCGTAAATTTGCATTGATTCAACTCACTTTTTTCTTCTATCACACGTGAACGACAAAACTCATATCAGGGGGTGGAAACGATTCATCGCTATTCCAGCTTCGATTCCTAAACTTCACTCCAAGACCACGTTTGTTGGTCAGGGTGAGGGACTGGGTTTCGGGAATTAAGAGACACAGACATGGAACCACTTTCACTCTCTAATACATCTTAGTGGGAAAAGGAATTAAATTGAACAGTGAAGCTGCATATCCTTCATACAACAATAAAATTTCACTTGTAGGCTATATTGTGTCCTTACGTCAGTCACGAATCCTCAAATTACAATATGCTCATTGATGACAAATTATTACTACAAAGCCCGGCACTTATTATAGCTCTAAAACATATCACCTGCATGCCCTCTGCCTAAAGTTGACCAAATGGAAATAATTGTATTTAGATAAGCACCAAGTCAGCGCTTCACAATAGATCAGTAAAATTAAGGAAAACATACTGCATCCTGTACATCTCAGCTTCACAGTCGGTCAAGTATTAAGAGATTGGGGAGGAAGCGAGAGGGAAAGGAAAGGGATTTAGGGCAAGGGATTTAGGACGATGCGTACCATTCCGTTGGGACTGTTGACGGAAACCAAGAGTTTTCCAATATCACAATCTTACCTAAAATCCTGTTTGATTAAGCTTGACAAACAAGCCTATTCATATTGTGTTGGTACACAATGCTATGGTAGTAAGCGGGTCAGAGTTTTGCTTGAAAGTGAAGTCTAATTTCTCTGAAAACAACCGCTTTTCTCAAAGTTTTTTGGTGGTAGTATTTCATAAAAAACACACCTTCTTCACAACATTTGTTAAGCACAGATTTTTCCATTGCGAAATTATGAATTATGTGATTTTTTTTCGGAAACTTCCTCACGGGGAACAGCGAATTGCTCTGTACTAGACGTTACGAGATGGTACTTTCATCAGGAATTATTTGGAGTTAATCAGGGAAGCAAGTTTTAAGTGAGGCAAGTTGTTGCGCCAATGTAAACACAGGCACAATATATATCAGGAAAAATGAAATGGAAACGGTCGGTAACGCAAAATGAAAAATAAACTTAGGTAAACCGCTGCCTGTCGTGAAAAAGGCAATGAAGAGAATCAACCACAGACATTTCGATCACATTCAAATTGTCTGCATTATAGATTAAATTTAGATTGTTTGTATAGCTACACTGAAATTAGGAGTTACATGAATATGAGGGTAAATAAATCAACGACTCACTAGGCATTCTATGAACAGCACCACCAGGAAATACAAAATATGGTGGACTAATATTATTATTTAATATAGGGGGTATGTAGGCACCTGCATACAACCAGTAATAGTTTACACTATTCACACTGAAAATTATTGTATGTGAGGACAAGAAATGCACAGAGCTAACTAAAGGAAACGGAAAACAACAGGTAATCAGCTGTTGACATCTGTAAAGGGTAGAGTTCAATGATGCTAATACCTTACTAGAAAACCAAGATCTTACAAGATATCGCTTTGTATTTTCATTAAGAGCACGTGGTTTTGGAAACATTTTATTTTTGCCAGGAAAGCTATTGACCTCTACCCAGGCCTTTCAGTGGATGGAGAGTACTGTCAGGCTATATCAGTTTGTTTAGCACTATAAGTTCATGCTGGTTGCCGTGGCTGTTTTCTGTTGTCACGCTGTTGTGAAACTGGCGTCACATCAGTGTAGTGAGAATGAATGAAATGAAAATTTGTGGTCGTTTTGGTGCTGCTAAAATAATCATGAATGTCATGACCGGCACCGTACTACTCATATTGGTTCAAGACACAAATGTTGGCAGAGTATCGAAAGAGTCACCATGCAGTATCAAACTAACAGGCCTCTTGACAATGGCGTGACACATCGACAAAGGAGGCAGTGTGGCCTAGTGTGATAGGTGCCCGTTTTCTTTACTCGAGGCTGTGGGTTTGAGTCCCACTGGGGTATACTACTAGACCCTTAAGTCAGATCTCTAGCTCCTCAGCTCCGATTTAACTATATTTTATATGAATAAAGCACAAAAATGGTTCCAGGTGATCAGTGCAATGGGCCCACATGCGCGGCCTGGTTACGTCTAGTACAACACGTACTAGACTGCCTGCAATTATTTTTTTATATTTACCAAGAACATGGTCGAGTTTCTAAAGATCTTAAATTTCTCACATAATTTTTTCCGTGACTCCAATATCTTGATAACTTCCTTGCACTTTGTTTCTATAAAATCAATACATTTAGGGAACTATTTGGGACTGTTTCATACAACACGGCACTGAGCCCAAGTTAGAACTACGGGAGTATCATAGTCAATTTCCATCAAAGTTTGTTTTCGTTGCTTGGTATTTCTTAAGCGCAGTCATAAAACGAGTCATATTTGGTGCCACACATAAACAGCATAACATGAGAACCATCAGGATGAATGGTCCAATAAGTTTGAAAACCACAGCCTAGTGCAACCTCACGAATGATCGATTTCCAAAGGCCTTGGCTTCTGACCTGGGATTCAACAGAGGAATTTTACAATTTGATGAGGACACAACCAGGCAATAACACAATGTCTGGCATGCCATGGACTATCTAGTATGTTAAGTAAAATATTCCTCATGACTCTTGATGAAGGGGGGAAATGGGGGCATAAAATTAAAGAGGGGAGACAAATGAACATTACTCCTCAGATAAAATTGAGACACCATACCTTGATGTGTGATGATAAAGAGGTGCTCGTCATGACTGCTCTCATCACCTGGTCCACACAGTCGCTGTAGAGACAGCAACTCACTCAGCTACAAAAAAAGACGAGCCCTTAACGCAAGTGAACTCATTTTTAACACCTTTCACGTTACGTTATACTTACACATAAATTCTATGGTATTTCTGGAAAAGCTGTACTCAGTGAAATAAAACATCCTGGGCTTTCGCCTTGCTAAGAGAAAGTTATCAATATACTATAACTTTCAAGCGCTAGAAGAGACTTGGCTCACGAGGGTGTGTACCCATGATCGACACCCTACAAGTCAACCTTTCTAAAAGTCGTTTGCCTGGATGATTTATTGGGGGGATTGGAATCTTTTTCAGGTATTTATTATCATTTATAAAACAGTACAAAAACAAACAAACAAATAAGTACATCCATTCATTCATTCACGCATGCACACCTCAGGAGATACCATTCTCGTATCTCGTACAAATAAACAACTTCTACATGGAGTTAACCTGAACAATGAACTTTTCCCATTTCACAGAGAAGCTGTCATATACAAAGTTTTTATATGCAATTTATTTTCCAGCAACATAGTACTCATAAGTATATGTAACAAACCTGTGAAAATTAGGTATACTATATTTTTGTGACATTGGCTGGATGTTAACCTTATCCATTGTTAAGCAGTCGCAGGGTCTGTTAATAAGTCTCCCATCAGGACTTCAAGTTATCAACTACCCAAAAATGTGATCATGACGGAATCAGAGTACTCGCGAAACGCCCAGCTTTCACTTGAATGATTTTATATTCTCTTGCCTTTTTGCCGATATTCTTAGGTTTACAGAACACCTCCCTGATGGGTACAGTAATTATAAATCCCACAGATGATCAAAGTATGAAGTGTAATGTATGAAACCAAACTGAAAAGGTATTTGTGTTATTTCCTGTGATATTTGATAAGTGTAAATTAATTTTGGGCGTGAACACCTTACCGTTTCAGTTCACAAGTTTGTGCTTAATGACACATAAATTCTAGCGACAAACTCCAGTTCACAATCCATATTATTTTGATTTCAAACTTTAGAGACACCTAGTGTGAAGCTCGCTTACATACTTGTCTGTGAAAATCAACCACAAATTCAAATACAATTATTCAGAGTTCATGCTCAAATAGAACAGAAAATATCAAAAATAATTCATGAAGTTTGATGGTTAGATTTTGAACCTGGCTGATGTCTGTGAGTCTTCTGTTGCAAGACACGCCTCTACAGACCCACCCCTACAGACCCACCTCTACAGACCCACCTCTACAAACCCACCTTTGTATGTACTTACTGCTAAATAACTGTGGTAACTCTGGGATCTGTTGTCAGCGTCAGATCTAAAAGAAACAAACCGCTAGAGTTACACCGATATTAGCTTACGGTTGTCAAATAATAGTAGCAACTCTGGGACTCATTCTCACGGGTAGAACTAAGAGAAATAAAACAACTACAAACTAATAACAATATCAGTTTACAGTAAAAATCTCCAGTTAAGGACAGTGGAAAAATACATTTCACTCAGGGTGGTAGCCTGTACCAATTATATTGGGCATCCTGAATTCAAAGGCACTGGCAGCAGTTTAGTGACTAGGTAATTGATTAGTGTTACTTTTATGAATACAAAAAATGCTACGTTTCACAATTTGATATATACATGAGCAAAAACCACTTTGATGTCCCAAAGTTCAGAATCAGGAAAATTCAATTTCAGCTTCAATTTTGGAGTCCAAATTTTAAAAAATTTTACCATATATTTTAGGCAATAGCATAATATTTGACGTTCATAGATGATTTATGTCCGTAGTTGGTTTCCTGTTTGCCGATTAATTGAAAGGAGCTCAAAAAAGCAGTGAAAATTCTCTAGTTTGTACTTTATATCAGGAGTCTGAAAATAGACTCGCCAGTTTCTAAAATCGTCAAGCAAACCCTTTGAACAACATTTTCATGTGTATATACCCATAGTGTATAACATTTGAAGGCGAATGATCATTTGTGGTTTACCATAATTCTTGAATTTGGGATGGCTAATACTTGTTCTAAAATTTAGCATAAGCTCGGATCTATATACCATTCAAAACAATTTTTCACTGTCACAAATTGAAAATTTTTACCATATATCTCATTCCTCGATCATGTATACTAGCCAGATGTGGTCCACCTAAACTTGAAATCAAGCGTCTCAATTTCGCGAGTATTTTATGTTAATACTCAAGCAAATTCAACCAATTAAGTACAAGACCAAACAGGACTAAGAGACTGGAAACAACTCGTAAGTTATTTTATTTGACTCCTCACATATTTCATTCATAGTGAGACCAAAGATTCCAGATGAAGCAACAAATAGATAGCGATCTGGCGTTACAATGAATTCGATAATCGGTAGGCTTTACGTAAAAAAATGTGAATCCCGGCAATGAATTGCAAATGTCTTAGCTAATCCTCGAATCTCACTCAGGATCAGCCTCTCTAAAAAACCTCTGTCAATTAAGGATTTATTTGTTGATGAAATCCACCATCAAACAAATCCATGACAGCAGTTCAAATTCTTAGGTTCTACTGATAGTCACTGAAAGGAGTCTTGCATTTTGAGAACCAGTTTTCTCTACTGAACAAAGGACATTGAACAGGTTCTCAAAATCTAAGACCCTGTAAGTAATTCCAACACGCTCACATTTCCTCCCAAAGGTGACGTAGTGCAAACATAAATGTGCTGCAAAAGCATTTACTTTGTAAACCTACATTAAGCGCTTGCAGTCAGATTATCTCCAACCAAATGTAGTGTTTTCAGACAAAATTAACTGTGGCATCATCTTGTAACACCAGCAATTTCTGCTTTTAATATTTCTGCTTCCCTTTCTTGTAATAAAAAACCCCTTTGCAAGACCCCCCGCAACAATTTTGCAATAAATAGCTGAGTGTACAGTGTACGTCTATGACTTCAACAAAATCGGAGGCGTCATGTCGGCACAACTAAATTTCACCTTGGCTTGCGCTTGAGGCAGTACTAACGGTAGTTTGTCTAGCAGTATTATATGTTGGGGACGATCAGAAGCTGAGGGCGCCTGTGGTCGCATGTACCGGGTTATCCCACAGGAATACTATTTGCCATATCCTGTCAAGAATTCATTTCATCTGGGAAGGTTGACAATGAAGATCGAGTTGTGACATTCCCAGATGAAATGAATTCCAAGATAGAATGTGGGATAACCTATGTGATAAGATAATCCCTGACGTTGAATAACTAGTAAAGTTTTATATTTCGTAATTAAATTTATCAGAATTTTCAGTTTGTCAAATGTCAAGTTAAAGATTGAACCATTCAATTACATTAAACGTTTGTCGGTAACTTAGAAAATCCATCCAAGAATATAACAATTGAAACATTTATCCCCGATTACGCGTAGTGAGAGTTATTTCAACGGTTCTGAGGGTCATACCATGTTACAATGTAACTTCCACCGTTGGTATTTTTTGATTTTGGCCACGTTCCAACTCAATATCAATGACACGATTGAACACACACAGTCCTGACGTGTTGAATCGGACTTCTGTCGTAACTCAAGGGTTCATGAAAAAAATCGATTAGTTAATTCATATGAATTGTACTTACCTTCCTTGAAACGGACAACTCATTTCACTTCTTTCGCGAACCACAACACGTTTCAAGTCCGAGTGCAGTTCACCGTTTCGCCAGAACGTTTTGTTTACGGCAGTTCCCTTCCCGCCACATAATGTCACGGTGAAGGTCAAATTTGGGGTCAACAAGCTGACCTCACATGGATACCAGCTGACAAGGACTCTTCAAACTTGAAGTGATAGTGGTTAGTCCATAGACTCACAGAAGGCGATCTTGGGTGCAGACATTAGTAAGTAAATGGAGGTGAGATACTACATAACGTGGAGGTGGAGTTGTCGTGAGGACTCGATTGGGACCTCAGGGGTCTCACGCTCCACCGGCTTATATCTACTCTAATTTGAAAAGGCTTTGTCCAGTCACGCGTTGTGGGTCATAAATCGAGATAATGATACCAACAGCTGACGCGACAAGCAGAACTACTTTCGTTTACTTCATTGGTGCACTAACTGGAGAAACTGAGAATTAGACTAACTTTAAAACACTATCCAATCGTCAACTTATTTCGGGAGACTTAAATCTCAATGTAGTTTGCGCAAAGACGATGCGCGATTTTTTGAGGTGTATTGACGATGATCAACGTTAAAATGGAGAGCAAATAAGTGCCTAGTTAATCATCCAATCGGTAGCTTTGCGAGAAAGCGACGACCTTTGCCGACGTCGCAGACCAAGTAGGACACCCGACCGAGTTGCAAGGTACTGTTCCGGCCCGTATTGGAATCTGGCCCGTATTGGAATATTCCAATACGGGCCGTTCCCGTATTGGAATTCCAATACGGGCCAGATTCCAATACGGGTCGGAGCAGTACTGTTGATACCCGGGTTTGCCATAGTGTTATATGGACGGTTCCACCAAATACGTTTTTTTGAAATAAGATTTCATTTTTATGAGCATGTTATTGTTAGGACCTCATGTGGCGCCAAAATAACTCTGGCCGACAAAAATCTTTATTTTAATCTTTTGAACAGGAAATGGAGTACCCGTACTACGGTAAGCAGTTACTGCAAGGGTCACCGGTCAGCCAGGCGGGATGGGAGCACCCAATGTCCCAATATAACACACAACGCCACGAATCAAACATTTAGATTTCACACCTTACTTTAACCTTTTCATCTGCTTTTCACAAGAGAGATATTAACCAACTTTTGCGGCTCAAGTCCGGACGATATACTTGACGCCATTGAAAAGAATAATTTCATTTGACATGTACTCAGCATCTCCAACAAAAGCTTTAACTCTTCTATGTGCCTCTAGAAAGTTATCAACCAACTGTTACGGCTCAATACACTGTAGTTTAGCTTGCAGGTTTCAGTACTTGGTCCGGTCTGTCAACGGCCGGAACGACTGCGCTGCGACGTGCTCAAACTAGCAGAATCACAAGACATTTCGCTTTTTGTCCAAAGAACGCTTCTTTTGTTTAAATTTTCGATATCTAGAATCTTTTTTGTGCTATTCACTGTTCAAAAACTATTGCGATTTTTGTGTCTCTTGACACCACGGGTGTTGAGAAGCCGCGCCTACCCCCTAATTCATTGTCGAGACAATACATAACGCCAATGAAAAGAAATTAATTTCATTTGACATGTACCCAGCAACTCTAACAAAACCATTACCTCTTCTACGTGTCGCTAGAAAGTTATCAGCCAATTTTTACGGCTTAATACACTGTAGTTTTGCTTGTAGGTTTATTTGGTCCGGTCTGTTAACGGCCGGACTGAGTGTGCTGTGACGTCATCAAACTCACAGGTTAACATGCAAGAGGTCCGGACGCCTACTTGAAGCCAATGAAAAGTATTCAATTTCATTTGACATTTACCCAGCGGCTCCAACAAAACTTTTACCTCTTCTACGTGTCTTTAGAAAATTATCAACCAGTTTTGAGGCTCAATACACTAGTTGTAGTTTATACTTGCAAGTCTACTTGGTCTGGTATGTCACAACCGGACCAAGTGCGCTGTGACGTCATCAAACTGACAGAATCAGAATATTCCCTAAGATATTTCACTTTTTCTCCCAAGAGTGCTTCTTCTGTTCACATTTCCGATGTCTACAATGCTCTTTCGTGCTTTTCACTGTTCAAAAACCATTGCGTTTTCTGGCATCGTTCACGTGGCTTGATACCACGCTGAGGTAACCCTATGTTGTTTGAGTATATGAAAAGCTGTCAAATTTTGTTTTCTTCTTACATTGGGGTTGTTTTCGGGTTGCATATTGATATAAACTAGCTTTAAAAAAATAATGAAGGCGTACTGGCATGGTCGCTGGCATGGTCACTCTAGTTACCTTGAACAAATTTAACACAAATTCACGCAAAAATGACAGGAAGCACTGTTTTTCGTCACAGAGAACTTTATTTCACATAGCTTGTTGGCTAAAAACATCAATACAGGCTGAAATGATCTGTGTTCAAAACTATATTTGAGAAAACAGGCAAAGTAAAAATACTCATGTTAACTGCCGATAGTTCAACAATGAAATCACACAGCAATGACATGTAAGAAAATGTAATGCAAGGTACTAAAGAACCGATTACAAATAACAAGAAGCAATTTGCATAGGACGATCGTACTCCGTCGCTTTTTGTTTGAATTTAGATTGCGACGTCCTGGACATAAAACCAAAATCATGATGACGTCTTATCAAAGTCGGAAATCTAAAAAAATGAAAAAATTCACAGAATATTTCGATTCCGCGAGTTTGATGACGTCACAGTGCACTCGGTCCAGCTGTTAGACCGGACCAAGTAAACCTGCAAGAAAAACTACATTGTATTGAGCCTTAGAAATTTGATAGATAACTTTGACACGTAGAAGAGGTAATAATTTCTTTCGCAGCCTGCTGAGTATACATGTCAAATGAAATTGAATACTTTTCATTGACGTCAAGTATATCCGGACTTCCAGGTAGCCAACCCGGGAGTTTTGTGACGTCACAGCTCACTCGGTCCGACTGGGGAAGAGATCGGACCAAGTAAACCCTCAAGCAAAACTTCAGTGTATTGTGCCGTAAAACGGGCTGATAACTTTCTAGAGACACGTAGAAGAGGTAATGGGTTTGTTGGAGATGCTGGGTACTCATTGAAGTTAATTACTTTTTGTTGGCTAAGTATGAGATCTGGACCTCCTGCGGTACCCAGCCCTAGTAAAAAAAGAATTTTTATACTTTATGTTGAGACGCTAAACAGCGTCTGACTATATTCTGTGGAATAGGCATGAAGTTGTCAATGACCTGTTATTACATATATAAACGAAAATTTTGCCACTGAGAATTTTCAAAACATATCGTTAGACCGCTGCCAACACGGTTGCTCAACATTCAACCAAGTGAAAGATAAAAGAAAACGTAGGCACTTAGTTGAGATAGTATTCCAAACCAGTCTACACAGTCATGTCGATTTCGATAACAGACTTTGTGCTGAGATTGAGTATCAAAGTACAAAGTAACTATATATAATCTAGCAATCTGCGATGATAGAACAGGCACTACTCCATTGCCGCTGGTTTGGTAAACACCAACTTGGTACTTGTAGCATCTAGGTCACTGCAAAAGGTCACGTTTGGTATGCAGTGATGAAAACAGCCTTTCCTTGAAATGAGTTGATTCACAGATTTTGAGTTTTTTTTGGTTTAAGTGACTTTCTTGAGTCATGGACGTATAACAATTGAAGTCCATGCTTGAGTTATGTTTTTTTACGTAATCTGGGCGTTCCGGCAGTGCAGAGTACTGGTAGTCTACGTTTTTTCATCTTATTTTTATTGACTCCAACTTTAGACCTTGATAATTCCAAAACGACTGCACCAGTCGTGGAAATTTCACGCAAGTTGTTTGCTAGTAAAAATTGAAATGCTCGTTGTTTTTATATTCCAGAATGCACCAGAAGAGGTCACATGGTGCAAAGTTATCTAATTTTGAAAATGTTATTTTTCCAGTTTTAAAAGTATACGCTTTTCTATTTCGGTGCACACAAGTGTAAGCCAACGTAATGAAAGGCTTAACCTTTTTTTTAAGCGATCCAGTCATTCAGTGTCATTTGATAGGTTAAGAGTCACTGAGTGCAAACATAAAATGTGAGCTAAGAACTTCAAATTTACGTACTGTATGCAATTAGTACATGTAGGTATATGTGTCAGTTCCAAACTTTGAAGTCAATTGATGCATTTATGGGGGCATTCGGTGTGAAATTTTTTACATTTTCATTCATCGTGTTGTTCTACCATATTTCAATTGTTAAATGTCTACGATTGTCAGCAAAGCAGGTAATGTAGAAATTATCAGTTTGAGACATTTGGGACACTGAATTTCAACGCAAAATTATATTTTCTTCATTCTGAAGATTGGGACTTGTATAATGTTGGCATATGTCATATTTCTCAAATCTTGGACATTGTATTTTGTATCAACAGCGTTTGAGATAAAATCGTCAAAAATAGATGCCATTGCAAAATTCGTCTTTCTCATAAATCTTGAATTTGGGACAGCCTCAGATATTGCAATTTCTAAAATTTGGTGCAAGCTCCAAGCTTGAGCAAAATGATTAATTTTTCACTGCACCAAATTGGAGACATTTTCTGTACTTAGGCTTATGGTATCTAAGCCGTTCAATCAACGTGTCGGGTCACTTGGTGTAAACATAAATTTTGAGCTTGGCACTTCAAATTTAAGTATTCGATATGTACAATCATGTTAACAAATTAGGAGACATTGTGGTTCATTGGTTTGAGCTCCGGACTCCCGTTTGTGAGACCAGGGTTCGAATCCTGGCCTTACTGGCAGACAATCGAGCATTGCACAAAGGTGTCTCCTACTCCCCTGAGTTCAGTCATACTTGTGAATGTGTGTAAGGGAATGAATGAGATCCTGGATATAATGTGAAAGCGATTTCTGGGGCTGTGCTCATATTTTTAAGAAAAAAATGTTAACAAATTTCGGTGCCAAATTTTGAGGTAATTTGGTGCAATTATTGGGTCAGGAAGTTGTATTTTTTGACATTTTGAATTTTGCACTCAACATGTCTTCTACTGTGTTCATCTGCAGTGTTTATTGAAATCATTTTTATTATACTGATACTGTCATCTTATGTTCAAAGTGTGATTTCTCCTACAGTTTTAAAGACTGATATATTTTTCAACTCCGGTGCACTAGTGGTGTGGAGTATTGCGTCTATTTCAGGAATTACTTTTCTTAGCATTCCGATCATCCAATCAGATGTTACATGTCAAAAGTCACTTGTTATAAATACAAAAATTGTCTAGGACACTTTAATTTGATGTAAATAATTAGTATATCAAACCAAATATCAGTCACAAAGTTTGAGGTCAATCGGTACACTTATCCGGTCACCAGGTGCATTTTTAGAGCTATTTCAGAAAAGGCAAAAACGAGAAATTTGATTTTGTCAAACTCTGCCATCACATGTGAAATAATTTTAAGATTTTGTAAAATTAATTTTGTACTTGGCAAATGTCTCCTGTCATAGAATGCAGCATTTGTTAACTTTTATCACTAATTTGTAACACTAAATGGGAATTGTGGTAATTACTAAAAAAGTAGTTATTGCATCTTCCCAGGTCATGAAGCCAGCTATTGTTGTGCATGGTGGAGCGTGGGCTATACCAGAATACCTCATTGAAGAGAGTTGTAATGGTGTCCAAGAGGCTGCCACGTGTGGTTACAAAATACTCAAAGCTGGTGGCTCTGCTTTGGACGCTGTGTCTTCAGCTATCAGGTGTTTAGAAGATAATCCCGCCTTTGATGCAGGTTAGTTATGACATTTCAAATTCAATCACTGGTACGTGATATTTATGTATTCCTAAATGTCTATACTCGATACACACCGCTGTTATCTCTGTCAGGGCGTCCGCTGCTGTATCTCCCAAATCCCTTGCAGGATTGTCATTGAAGTTGGCAGATGCTTATGACAATAACATTCGGACAGAACTGACAAACGCTGTGCCCCGTGTTGGGAATTTTGGTTTTGTGTTTGTCTCTTGGCTGTCTTCAGAATTTGATGAAATTTTTTTTATGAGCATTTATTAAGGAGACAACAATGCCTTCTTGTTTTTGGACAGATTCGACATATTGGGCGCCCTCTATTGGTCACTTTTTGCCCATATATTTACATTTGGGTGCATATTCGTCTATGAGCATCCTGCTTCAGCTGCTGTATCTCCTAAACCCCAAGCCGGATCTTAATGAGATTATGGCAGATGTGTTCCTATGAAGCAGGCAACAGATGACCACGAGCTTTCGGACGGATCCGACTGCTACATTGTCCCCTAGTGGCAATTTGTTTTTTATTTGCCTCTGTATCTTTGGAATTTCTTAAGTATTATGTATGATCTTACAAACAGTATGCCAGAGTTAATTGAGCATTGTGAGCAGGGTAATAAAATGCTGTAAACGACTCTGCCTATCAAAGTATAAAACTCCTTTTTTAAAGTACTTTTCAAGAATTATATAATGATTTCACATGTCTCTATGAATAGAATTGACTAGCTGCNTAGGACGTCTACTTTTGGAGTTATTTGAGATTTTCTGATAACGCTGTTCCTTTGTTGAGCGCTCTTGCTGCATTGATGTTGGTTTATCTTCTATTGAAGTAGACTGTAGCCTATTTCTTATTGATTTATGACATCTAAGTTCGTCATATGAATGTTGTGATGCTGTTCATCATCGCCACCACCATCATAATATTCGTCATCATCGTCATCATCTTCGTCATCATCTCCGTCGTTGTCTTTTCCGTTAATTTCGCCAAGTGTCGCACAAGACTGTAGCCTTTTTCTTACTGATTCGGACTTCTACGTTCGTCATGTGTATGTTATTGTTACTTCTTTTGTTCATCCTCGCCACCATCGTCGTCATATTCGTCATCTTCGTCATCATCTTTATCGTCATCTTTTTGGTTAATTTCGCCAAGGTTCGCTCTTCGGAGCGCTTTCATTTTTTATTTGCCTCTGTAACTTTGGAATGTATGACCTTACAAACACTATGCCGGAGTTAATTGAGCATTGTGAATAGGGTAATAAAATGCTGTAAACGACTCTGCCCATCAAAGTATAAAACTCTTTTTTTAAAGTACTTTTCAAGAATTATATAATGATTTCACATGTCTCTATGAATAGAATTGACTAGCTGCTTGGCTGAGGTATGCGTTTTTCTATTTCCCAACTTACCAGAGATTATCATTTTTTGCTTATATTTATTCACTACCTATTACTTGTAATTGTATCAGTCGTAATAAATGACCTTATATCGCCTACCACGATCTCCTTTTCATCTCTGGTAACGAGCTTGTGAGGCACCTATCATTTATATTATTTGGGATATATGTCGCTCATAAATGATTTTTATTTCTCCGGGATTAATTTTATGTGGAGCTTATAAGCGCTTCCCATTTAAAAAGGGACTTTCCCACTTTGTCCTAAACTGAAATGTAGTGTTACAAGATAGATAAATATCAACATTTTGTCTTTAAATTTGGTTTGTAATCAATCATTATCCCTTTTGATTACAAACCAAATTTAAAGACAACATGTTGATATTTATCTATATTGTAATATTACATTTTAGTTTGGGACAAAGTGGGAAAGTCCCTTTTTAAATGGGAAGCGCTTTTATGTACTTAATAATATTGTATAGATTTATACATGTCGCATTTTAGGCACTGGCTCTGTCTTAACAGTTGATGGCAAAATCGAAATGGATGCTATTATAATGGAAGGTCGTACTTTGAATGTGGGAGCTGTCGCTTGTGTCCAAAACGTGAAATACCCAAGTCAGTTGGCACGTTTGGTGATGGAAAAGGTAATGTCATTGACAGTGCCATCTTCTGGCAATTTAGCCGTATAGAAAAGTTAATCTAATTTGCGAGATTCTCTGCACAGTAGTATGAAACAGTCCCAAATAGGGACTCAACTAAGTTACTTATTAAATCTTTTGCATATTTGTGTCGTTCTTTACTCTTAGATGTAATCTTTTTTCCACCTTTGTATCTTTATTATGAAGTCCTCTTTGTCTACTAAACATTTTTTTATAAAACTGTACCCTTAGTTCAATGAAAATAAATAGCGACTTAGTCCTAAATTTGGGAGTGTTGCATGAAAAGATCCCTATTTATTTTCAATAATATTGAGAATTTAACATAAAGTTAACTGTGTCAATTTGTATCAAAGCCAAAATAACATAAGATAGGACAGTAAGTGTTTTCAGAAGTCCACAAATATGCAGTAGATTTAAGGAACTTAAACTTAACCGGACACTGATCTCTAGGCCGTCATCATTTTTCCCTTGAGTTTAGTAGAGTGTCGTGAACACTCGAGTAAAGATAAGTCGATAATTTAAAACCTGAGGGCCACGTTTTTTGGACAAAAGAGTCTAGCGAGCTATTATGGTCTCTTGGTTTGGTTCCAGTGCATGATGGTATCTTGCAGTCTTGCGGGTTCTGGCGTTTTCGCAAGATTTTCATGTCTGCAGAATGCTGCTCTGGACTTGTCATCTAACCACCAGCTCAGTGTTGTAAATTTCATGAAACTAATTATTGTAAAAAAAGAAATATTTTACAACGGTTTATGCACTGAATTAGTTTTTGATGTCTTTGATTTAGGAATGTTTCGCACTAATATATCATCATTTTCATGAGTGTGCAACTTATTAGCAGGAGGGAAGGGGTCAAGGCCAAATCTTGCTAGGGGTACACTACATTTTATGATGGTGATGGAAAAACACAAAATTACTCACTTTATTTCTCGACTTCAAAATTGTGTTGAGAATTGTTTCAAAGCAATTGTTTTACTTTACCGCTTTGCTGCAGTGATGCACATCACTGCCAAAATTTGAAGCATTAGTTGTGAATATGTACTAGCCTAGAAAAATATCATGATTTTGTTTTCACTTAAAGACCAGGAAGGGTAGGTAAAGGTTATGTTCATTAAACTCACAAAGAACATTATTTTGTTCACGGTTCCTAATCTAGATCATTAATTCTCAAAGCCCAAGCCTTCATGTGTAAAATTTGAAGAACAATATTACAAAAACTAGCTACTATTTGGTTTGAACTCCAGACGACGCTGATGTTTAAATTCAGACCAAATCAAGGTATCAATAAGCGGTCCCACGCACTTTTTTACAGCATCATGTCTCAATCGCCAGTTATCTCGGTTCAAGTACTAACTAAAATCCTATGGAAATACTTTCATTTACGGGGGCAACAGAACAAAAAATTAACACAATGTATTTTCATTGGCTAATTCTTATTTTAGATCTTTAGGTTTCAGGTAAACAGGCATTTGATGATCGTGCCTCTATTGACAAAATATAAGTTGTTTTTAATGTTAACAATGAAGCACTGTACCTTATGCCTATCTTTCATTAAGAAATTTGGGTGTAGTAACAAGCACTCCAAAGGAAGCTAGACTATGTCAATCGACTGCGTTACCTGACTAGCAGATGTTAAAGTTAGTATTGCTTAATAAGAACATTTGAGATCGATGTTGATTTTATTTCAAAACCATGTTGTGTCCATAGTTATCTCTTAAAAGCTAGTCATCAAGACAACTAATGAAAAGACTTGTGTGTGTGTGTGTGTGTGCACGGGCGTGCGTGTGTGTGTATGTGTGTGCACGGGCTTGCGTGTGTGTGTATGTGTGTGCACGTGCGTGCGTGCGTGTGTGTGTGTGTGTGTGCACGGGCGTGCGTGTGTGGGCAACCAACCCAGAGGCGGCGACTTACCTTATTAAATTTGCATTGAGTTTTTGAAAAACATGAGTGGCTGAACTTGATGCAGGTTGGCGTTTTTTGTTTAGCTGCGTCGGGGTAAATACACAAACAACCTTTCCTATTTTCGGCCTAACAGTCGGTTTAGCAGGCTTGTTTACAGAGATTTCTATTACAGACCCGTCACAACTGCTTGATTGGGCCAGCTGCCAATGAGTTTGGCTGGCAGCATGGGATGGAGTATGTGTCGACAGAATTGTTGACAACTGAGGAAGCACGCAGGGAATATGAGACTTACAAGAAGTACAAAACTGCTGTGAACACTCTGTTCAATGGAAAGTATGGCGTTGTTTTAGTAGCGTATTATTTAGGATTAACTACAAGTTACATTTTGGCCTCTGGATGTCACTTTAAAGTTATTTTGAATTTATAACCAAAGGACCCAAACCAGCAGATAGTTGATATACAATGTACTGATCTGATCTAGAATCACGCTCGATTACCTGAGCTTTTCAGATGAATGTAGACAATGAGAGTGCTGGACTATTTGTTTGCTAACTTTCTGCCCTTCGCTGTCAAACTGATAACAACAGGGCTGTAACCTATCAGTTCCTGATCACCGTAATGGGGAAACTCACCCACAGGGCGGGGGCATCGAAGAATTGTAAGAACAGTGTCAATCCTCTGACTACCTGCTATTGCATATTGCAACATTGTGTCATTTGGCAGATTTTTTCATTTCACTTTTTTCATTTTGAATTCGTTGTCCATTTATTTGTTCTCATTCCAAAGTCTTTGGTGGTTTGAAGAGGATTCGTTCATCATGTAAGTCTTAATTAAGCCACTTTCATGAAACAGACCTTCGATTAATACAATTTGATTGTTTCAAGTGCTGAACCCTGTCTGTTTTTGCGGTAATTTCCCACAATGCTATGTGAGTAGACCACTCATTTTGCTGCTGCAGTGCTATCACTATTTACATAAAAGAGGTTTGCTGTTTGTCTAATTCTTAATTATTCCAGGGACATTTTATTATTACTTAGGGAGTTGCAGTGTAGACATAAAACAGTTAGGAAATCAGTGAGGTGCGATAAATTTGTCCAGCTTGACTCAGAAGCATGTTAGTAGCCAGCGTTCTCCTATTCAAGGACTTGCCAGACTTATGCAGGTTGTATGGACATCCGATAATATTTCTGGCTTGATCCTTAATCTGCTGAGCTCAGTCTTATTATATATGCCATGTTTCAAAAGGCCCTAATTTCCATACAGTTAAATTCGCTACTACCCAAGCTTCGATGTTATCAGTGGTAAACTGCGAAGTTTCCCATCAGCTTCAGAGTTATAGTTAAGCAAAGTTATAAGGTGGCACTAATATGACCTTTGGTCATGCCTCACTGTTTTGATGGTGCTTGCCATCAAAAATGGCAAAGACCTCATCTCCTTTAGAACATCAATTTCCCTGGGCAGCTAATGATTGACGATTTTTTAAGCCCAGCCCAGTGGAGTTAACCAATGGTGTAAGATTCTGCATCGCTATTCTCTGGTCAACCAGTCAGCTTATTTGTTGCATATCTGATCTATCAAACAAGTCAACTGGGGTCAACAGAACCCCTGATATTATAAAAACTAGGCCAATCGTACAATGGATTTTTCTACCTTTGAAAAAGAGGAGAGTTGAATTTGGGATGTGTGAATCAATTTACTCTTTGAGTTGCACCGTAAAGATAGCATGTGGTGATTTAAATAATTTGTTATGTTGAACTATTTGAGTCATTTGACATTTTTGTTCCAGAGGTCTGGCTCAGACTGGGCATGAGACAGTGGGTGTGGTAGCTGTTGACTCCGATGGGAATGTTGCCTGTACTACTTCTACCGGGGGGATAGCCTCAAAACTGGCAGGACGCATTGGTGACTCACCTCTCATTGGTAGGAAGAGTTTGGTAAAATGTCACCAATTTCGGACAAAAAAATAATTGTTAAAATTGCCCTTTTTCATTTTTCAAGGGCTTCTTACATTTTTATGAATGCACATAACTTCTCAAACATTGGTAGACCACAGCGATGTTACNCATCCTGGTACGCAGCAACAGTGTGGCATGTTGACTGACTAGTAAATGAAAGCAAACGACGACGGAACTCAACACAACCGAGGTAGAACAATGACTGACTCGTCAGCTCTCACAGTCAGACTATGTGAAAAGAAATTGGCGCGAAATGCTTGCCTCCTAAAACGTCACTTCCGAAGTAGCGGACGTGTAATTAATAAAATTACGAAAAGCTGTAATTAAGTGGAAAATATGTCTAGGATAACCAACCAACCTTATTTTAGCTCAAAATGACATGGAAAAAGGTTGCCTTCGCCTTTAATCTGCTGAGCTCAATCTTATTAATATATATGCCATGTTTCAAAAGGCCCTAATTCCCATACAGTTAAACTCGCTACTACCTAAACTTTGATGTTATCAGTGGTAAACTGCGAAGTTTCCCATCAGCTTCAGAGTTATAGTTAAGCAAAGTTATAAAGTGGCACTAATATGACCTTTGGTCATGCCTCACTGTTTTGGTGGTGCTTGCCATCAAAAATCAGGCAAGGAACTCTCCTTGACTTTAGAACATCTATTTCACTGGGCAGCTAATGATTGACGATTTTTTAAGCCCAGCCCAGTGGAGTTAACCAATGGTGTAAGATTCTGCATCGCTATTCTCTGGTCAACCAGCCAGCTTATTTGTTGCATATCTGATCTATCAAACAAGTCAACTGGGGTCAACAGGAGAACCCCTGATATTATAAAAACTAGGCCAATCGTACAATGGATTTTTCTAGCTTTGAGAAAGAGGAGAGTTGAATTCGGGATGTGTGAATCAATTTACTCTTTGAGTTGCACCGTAAAGATAGCATGTGGTGATTTAAATAATTTGTTATGTTGAACTATTTGAGTCATTTGACATTTTTGTTCCAGAGGTCTGGCTCAGACTGGGCATGAGACTGTGGGTGTGGTAGCTGTTGACTCCGATGGGAATGTTGCCTGTACTACTTCTACCGGGGGGATAGCCTCGAAACTGGCAGGACGCATTGGTGACTCACCTCTCATTGGTAGGAAGAGTTTGGTAAAATGTCACCAATTTCGGACAAAAAAATAATTGTTAAAATTGCCCTTTTTCATTTTTCAAGGGCTTCTTACATTTTTATGAATGCACATAACTTCTCAAACATTGGTAGACCACAGCGATGTTACAGAACTTAAAAAACATTAATTTGGTGCTATACATCTTCCATGGAAAAATAAAGAAAAAAAATCATTGTCAGTCATTTTGAGTCCTAAATTGGTAAGATGTAGTATCATTATTCAGATATTTAAAGTGGCATCTTCATGCTAGCTCTCATTTCTTGGATTATGTGGTCAAACCAGTTAAAGCCACAATAAAGTTCTTCGAAAGTAATGCTGTCATGTTCTTGTTTTTTGCTTAAATTAAAATTGGTTATGATACTAAACGTGTGGAGATCGTGATGACATCACTGTTTGATAGGCTGCCGAAGCTTATTAATAATCTGTCTTGACAAGGAAACTATAACATCAAAGACTTCGTATATTTTCAATTAACGAAATCTGTGATCTTACACATAAGTCATGACGTCATTATTCACTATCAACACCTGACAAAATTAACAAGTTTTACTTCCGGCAAGTACGTCGTCTGCTAATCATGGTCTGCTGTTTGTAGTCGGGTGCCGAAAGTACTCACGATACCACCAGTTCTATTTTTGGAAGACTTTGAACAGCGTTTCAATGCCGAAATTATTTTTTCTCGTTGTACTAGGCAGTAAATTAGATGTGAGAATTTTCCATCACTATACACTAACCAGAAAATGAAGTTGGTAATTTAGGAAAGTGGTACCTCCTCTAGGATAGTAAGCAAGAAAATGTCGGAGTTGCGAATCTGTTGTCTATAATCTATGGTAACATTTATCCTTGTTTTATTCTCCAGGTAGTGGTGGGTATTGTTGTAATGAAGTTGGGGCCGTGTCAACCACTGGATTTGGTGAAGCCATTATGAGAGTTTGTCTGGCAAGGAGAGCAATATGGCATATGAGCAAAGGTACACTGACCATTATTTTCATAACGCGCTCATCTGTTTGCAGATACCATTTCCACTTTTTTCTTGTTAAAAACTTCATGAAAAGAATTTGACTGCAAACCAATCCATTCATTATTTGTCTTGAAAATGATGCACTTTCGACACTTAATCAAGTGTGCACAGAATTTATTGTAGAATTTTCAATAAAACTGAAATTTCTGGTGGTCCGCAAACAGCATGGCTGCCAGGGTGCACTGCAGTTTATGAATTGATAGTAAAAAACATAAATACACACTGGCACAGTACTCTGATTTCCGAAATGTTCTTACTAGTTTAATGATGACTCTCAATTCATGAGACTACGAGCTCTAAATTGGTGAAAATAAGGGTGAATATTAAGACAGTCACTCTTTCCTTTTATTTCTCTTTTTAATAACACAGAACTAAGCTCACCCATTGAAAGATGGCTTGACTATTCAAAACCCATAAGGAGTAATAAAACAGTTCTCTCTCAGTATCTCTTTCATGCAGGACTTGTTGAGTTTTGATATGATTACAGGATCCTCGGCACAGGAAGCTGCTGAGAAGGCACTGTCATTTATGTCGCAGAGAATTGATGGTTATGGTGGCTGTATTGTTGTGGATAAAGATGGTAACATTGGGCGTCATTTTACGACCGAGCGCATGGCGTGGGCTGCCTTTGACAAAGAGGGAACCCTTAAACACGGCATCAATCCCGGAGATGGCTATCAGCCTATCTGGACTGGAGCTCAGCCCGTAAGTGGCACGTTACAGTGCCTTGAATAGATGAAAAACACATTCAAGTAGAGATTTTTTTTTGTTGAAATAACTTCAACAAAGGTAGCCATGTAATTGAAGAACACTTCTTTCCATGGTTGCCTTCAACGCATTCGCATGACATTTACACTTTTTTGCTCTCGTGGATTGAAGTTTCAACCTTAGCACATTTTAAAAAGTTACTCTTTCCTTCGATTGGAAACTTCATACAGCAAGTCTGACTAAAGGTCTTTTCAAGTCAGGAAATTAAGTAAACATGTCAATTTTTGTCAATTTTCATTTTCCAACTATATTAAGGTTTGTGTTATCACTTTTTACACATGTCAAGTAATACGTACGTCATTTTACAGAAATTCCAATGATTGTCAATTTCAGTAGATATGGTGCATGTGCAAGGAAGATGTATCCTTAGTGAAAAAGGCAATCATGTGGGCAAGGCCTGAAAATCCTTCGTTTATTGCAGGTTTCACTGCCAAAACATTTAGATCCTCCATACAGTGAGCCGGTCATAGTTGTTCATAGCGGTGCCGGTTCTGTGAATTTCCCAGCAGCCTGGANAGACTTCGTATATTTTCAATTAACGAAATCTGTGATCTTACACATAAGTCATGACGTCATTATTCACTATCAACACCTGACAAAATTAACAAGTTTTACTTCCGGCAAGTACGTCGTCTGCTAATCATGGTCTGCTGTTTGTAGTCGGGTGCCGAAAGTACTCACGATACCACCAGTTCTATTTTTGGAAGACTTTGAACAGCGTTTCAATGCCGAAATTATTTTTTCTCGTTGTACTAGGCAGTAAATTAGATGTGAGAATTTTCCATCACTATACACTAACCAGAAAATGAAGTTGGTAATTTAGGAAAGTGGTACCTCCTCTAGGATAGTAAGCAAGAAAATGTCGGAGTTGCGAATCTGTTGTCTATAATCTATGGTAACATTTATCCTTGTTTTATTCTCCAGGTAGTGGTGGGTATTGTTGTAATGAAGTTGGGGCCGTGTCAACCACTGGATTTGGTGAAGCCATTATGAGAGTTTGTCTGGCAAGGAGAGCAATATGGCATATGAGCAAAGGTACACTGACCATTATTTTCATAACGCGCTCATCTGTTTGCAGATACCATTTCCACTTTTTCTTGTTAAAAACTTCATGAAAAGAATTTGACTGCAAACCAATCCCTTCATTATTTATTTTGAAAATGATGCACTTTCGACACTTAATCAAGTGTGCACAGAATTTATTGTAGAATTTTCAATAAAACTGAAATTTCTGGTGGTCTGCAAACAGCATGGCTGCCAGGGTGCACTGCAGTTTATGAATTGTTAGTAAAAACATAAATACACACTGGCACAGTACTCTGATTTCCGAAATGTTCTTACTAGTTTAATGATGTCTCAATTCATGAGACTACGAGCTCTGAATTGGTGAAAATAAGGGTGAATATTAAGACAGTCACTCTTTCCTTTTATTTCTCTTTTTAATAACACAGAACAAAGCTCACCCATTGAAAGATGGCTTGGCTATTCAAAACCCATAAGGAGTAATATAACAGTTGTATTCTCTGCCTGCACCATAAACTCTTTTTTAAACTGCGTTTATTTACACAAGCTAACTGAGTTGTGTGACTAAAAGCAGGGTTCAGAAAGAACCACTTTCTCTGACCGTGCATGTGAAAGACGTCCATGATTTTCAAATGTCTACAAAAGCCACAGACTATGCAAAGTAGTTACCCTATCAATGCCCCAAAATGTGAAAATTTCATAAATTACAGTCCTGTGTGTATATGCCTTTTGTTGTACAACTTCATAAAACATAGTTCAGTGGTGACCATTTTGTTGGTGCACCACCAGGAAATTCAATACTCAACGATTCTCTAATAAATTCTGTTTAATATATTTTAAACAAAATTGAGGTTATGTTAAAGCAGCATTATTTGTGAATTAGTTTGGAATAATTTGGTTTGCGTAAAAATTTATTTCGTAAATTTTTTAACTAAAATGAAGCGGCAAGAGTATCGTTTAACACTAGCAATTTTCTTAGGGGTATTTAGATGATATAGATATTAAAAGCAGGGTATTTAGATGATATAGATATTAAAAGCAGGGTATTTAGATGATATAGATATTAAAAGCAGGGTATTTAGATGATATAGATATTAAAAGCAGGGTATTTAGATGATATAGATATTAAAAGCAGGGTATTTAGATGATATAGATATTAAAGGCAGTCTGATTTGGCCATTAGGTGCACAAGCCATTTCAACCTATTGTGTAATAACGCCGCAAATAGTGCTGATAATGCTTACTCCCCTGACTAAAGACAGTACTTGGTCATGTCTGTGATTTAATTAACAGGCTTGGGAATTGGATTGTAGCCTGACACAAAGGTGTGACATGTGACAGGAACCATGCGGCTGCAGTGTATCTTCTTTTAATCACCACCATATTGTAATTGTACTGTTGTTCTACTGCTTGATTTAGAATGCTACCAGAATGATAATTACATGCCATTGACACTGGAGCCCTTTTGCACATCCTAGGAGTTGGTATTGGTGACCTTGACCCTCTGGAGTAACATTTACCATTAGGTGCTACATCTCATTTCTCAATCGCTAACCATGAATTCTTCTTACTGGTTGGGATTACAATAGACACTTACCATGTTCATAGTGCCTGGACTTTTATGAGCGGATGCTTTTATTTGGGGGTGACAGAATAGAGATGGTTGTTTGTGGTAACCACTGCTGCCTGTTCATGCCAACATTCTTTCCCCAAAATCTTAACATTTTAGATGGTCATTATGTGTTACATCGCATTTCGGCAACTATGTATGTTTGTTACCTGTTGGGATTACAATAGACACTGACAACAGCACCTGGACTTTTATGACCAATTTTTTTGTTTGTGATTAGTGTTGGTGGGTAGCAGTACCTGTCCCCTGGCAATTCTTTCCCACACATTTTAGACACTGTAGACTACGTAAAACTTAAATATTAATGTCTGTTAGCTGCAACAGAACAAAAGAGAAATAATGTGCATTGCAACTGCTGTTCTTTCATTGATATGTCCCAACTTCTATTGTGTATCCTGCCTGAGCTGCACAATGGGGCAATTTGACTCGTGTAAGCAAAACCGCTTGCCAGAGGTGACCTACCCCTAAAGAATGCAGCAAAGTTGGAATAGGAGAGTGAGCCATAACGTGCAACAATAATTCACCTTGCTTCAAAGTTGTATTTGATCTGTAAGTATTGTGCAATGTTCCATCAGTCTGGGTATTATTGTTATGTGACTGAAAAAGCTGTGTTATATCTGGTGGTGTGCAATGCTGCTACACCTTTCTAGTGAGAAATGGTTTCTGTGCATGCCCAAGAAGAGGTGCTTGGGGCTTTTGTCATGGCATAAAATGATCTGCCGAGGTCAAGCAAACATGCTTATAGCTTTGTTGCAAGCAATTTGACGGACTGTTAGATCGTCGCAAAGAAAGACATCACTTCTTGTTTGAGTAACAAACGAAAACTACGAGATCTAAACTATAGTTTCTTTTTGACAGAACACTGACTTTAATGTTAACCATTTTATGGTTGTGGTTTTAGTATAAATCTCTACAAAAAGTACGTTAATAGTGAACGATATTTTATTTGCAACACTTGTGTTCATTTGTGCTTGAACTGTGCTGTTCAGGTAGCCTGAACAGGTGACTTCGTGTGACATCGTCCAGCGCATGCCATGAGAAACAACAGTGTCAGTTCACAAAAACAAAGTCGAACCTCTACAACAACTACGCGGTAAAGCAGAGCCAAGCATATATAGTATACACACACATCTACTCTCAAGCTTAACAAGACCCTAGACAGGTCCGCTATATTTGTTTACAATTGCCGAGCTTACAACCTAAATTCCTCTAACCTTTTTAACATATCACCACTAAACTCTGGGGTGCATTCGCAAGAAGATGATACTTGGCCCCGATGATGTCCGATTGGTACGCCTACCAATGATTAATTTCTTTATAAGCAATTGAGCTTTATTGGAAATTGAACACACACATACCGGTATATCTCTTTCATGCAGGTCTTGTTGGGTTTTGATATGATTATAGGATCCTCAGCACAGGAAGCTGCTGAGAAGGCACTGTCATTTATGTCGCAGAGAATTGATGGTTATGGTGGCTGTATTGTTGTGGATAAAGATGGTAACATTGGGCGTCATTTTACGACCGAGCGCATGGCGTGGGCTGCCTTTGACAAAGAGGGAACCCTTAAACACGGCATCAATCCCGGAGACGGCTATCAGCCTATCTGGACTGGAGCTCAGCCCGTAAGTGGCACGTTAGTACAGTGTCTTGAATAGATGAAAAACACATTCAAGTAGAGATTTTGTTTATTTTTGTTGAAATAACTTCAACAAAGGTAGCCATGTAATTGGAGAACACTTCTTTCCATGATGGCCTTCAACGCATTCGCATAACATTTACACTTTCTCGCTCTCATGGATTGAAGTTTCAACCTTAGCACATTTTAAAAAGTTAATTACTCTTTCCTTTGATTGGAAACTTCATACAGCAAGTCACTAAAGGTCTTTTCAAGTCAGGAAATTAAGCAAAGATGTCATTTTTTGTCAATTTTCATTTTCCAAGTGCACACCAAGACTCTGTTATGATTGAACATTCACAACTAAATTACGTTTTGTGTTATCACTTTTTACACGTGTCAAGTATAATACGTACGTCATTTTACAGAAATTCCAATAGAGTGGATTGTCAATTTCAGTAGATATGATGCATGTACAAGGAAGATGTATCCTTAGTGAAAAAGGAAATCATGTGGGCAAGGTCTGAATATCCTTCGTTTATTGCAGGTTTCACTACCAAAACATTTAGATCCTCCATACAGTGAGCCGGTCATAGTTGTTCATAGCGGTGCCGGTTCTGTGAATTTCCCAGCAGCCTGGATTCAGCCACACCTTGATGGCTGTAAAATGGCTGCCAAGGCAGGAATGGAAATCTTGCAGAGTGGCGGCACGGCCATGGACGCAGTGGTAGCTGCTGTAGACATATTTGACAGAGACCCTGTATTCAATGCTGGTAATAGGTGGCTGCATGCATCATCTTTTTGGGGAAAAGACTTAACGTGCGTTTTTCATTTAGTAAGCTACTGCTACTGGTCTCGGTAATTTTGCACCATTACTCTTAAATGGTCCAAAAGAAATTCCCCGATTACCTTGTCGCAAAATGCAACTTGCGATTTTGATTTCTTTCTGTTTTGTTTGGTGATTTTGGCTTGTCCGTACAGTTTCTGCTGCTACTGCTACTGCTGCTACTGCTTCTGCATACTGCTACTGCTACTTGCTGC
>NMRA01000656.1:0-32000 GCA_002633005.1 Phoronis australis | reverse complement strand
GCTGCTACTGCTACTCCTTCTACTGCTACTACTGCTACTGCTACTGCTGCTACTGCTACTGCTGCTACTGCTACTGCTGCTGCTGCTACTGCTACTGCTGCTGCTACTGCTACTGCTGCTGCTACTGCCGCTTCTGCTACTGCTGCTGCTGCTACTGCTACTGCTGCTGCTACTGCTACTTCTGCTGCTACTGCTGCTACTGCTACTGCTACTTACTACTGCTGCTGCTACTTCTACTGCTACTACTGCCACTGCCTCTGCCACTGGCGCCGCCGCCACCGCCTCTGCCACTGCCACTGGTACTGCTGCTGCTGCTGCTGCTACTGCTTCTGCAACTGCCACTGCCACTACCACTGCCACTACCACTGCCATTGCTACTGCTACTGCATGCTACTGCTACTTCTTGGTTGTAGACTTTAGTGTTAAGTATAAACTTAAACTTAAAGGCAATTTGTAAACATTGAAGCCTCTCCAAATTGAGTTGCTTTTTATGCGCCCACATATTTATGTGTGTACGCATTATGCCATCATCCCCGTCCGTCTGTTCGGCGTCCGTCCGGTGTTGGTACGACATCCATACGGCATTCGTATGGCGTCTGTCTACATGGCGTCCATCTCGCGTTTCATGGGTGGAACAGCATGAGCAAACTTTCGGACAGATCTGATTACCGGTGTGCCCCCTAGTGGCAATTTTAGTTTTGTACGTTTACCTCTGTATCTTCAAAGTTCCTCAACAGATTTTCATAAAATTTGGAATATTAGAAATCTATTTGTGAGATGACGGAGATGACGCTAATCCTCCCATTTTCCGATGGAATATAATATGCACCAACTAGTGGCCATTTATGCTGTTTTGAAGTCTGTTTTTTGGCGTCCACCCCTCTATCATCAACCAATCCATTCTAAGGATAATTTTGAAAGTTGATGTATATGTTCTCAGTGTCAAGAGAATGCATGACGATGACTTCGACTACTGTGGCGCCTCCTATTGGCAGTTATGTTTTGTTTTGTTTTGTTTTGCGCTCTTAGCTATATCTCCTAATCCCATTGCAGGATCTTTATTATGTTTAGTAAGTGTATTTATATGAAGTTAACAACAGACGATGATGACTTTCAGGCGGATCCAATGAATGCTGTGCCCCCTAGTAGCAATTTCATTTTTTTCTGTTTTCCTTTGTTTTTCTGAAGATTCACTACAGATTTTTATTATATTTGGTAAATAGCTTTCTATTAAAGAAGCGATGACATGTTTTCATTTGTTGAATGGATTCGACGTTTTTGCGCCATCTAGTGGCCATTCTTACGATACAAATAGAATCACACTGTTTGCGGTCCATTCGTGGGTGCATTTCAACCCTCCGCATTTTTTTTTGTTATCAGTTAGTGATGAAATTTATTCTGTTTCATCATGGTATATTGCTTCTTAGTTAAGGAATTAGTTTTCAACCATTTTGTTGCCGTTGGAAGCCAAGATGTTCTTATTTTGGCCATAATTAGGAAAAAACTAGGCCTTTAAGCACCTGTGTTTGGTTGCATGAAACACGCAGTAGTAAACAGAGACTTAACTAAGTTCTGTAAATTGTTTGAGTATTGTGTTATTAGATACTTGCAGATATAACATTTTCCATCCTTTTATCTTTTTTATGAACTCCTCTTTGGCTAATAGCAATTTCTAATGTTGTAAGTAAAAACTTACTCCTGTGTTCAATGAAGGGAATAAGGTCTTTTTCTTGTTTTCAGTAACACCCAGTATTTACAATTCAATGCAGACATTTGTATCAAAGTAAAAAATTGACTAAAATGAAACTAAAACACCATAAGAAAGGACTATCAGACGAGAGTCCAAAAATTCACAGTAGATTTAAGGAAACGAACCTATATATGCGACTGTGTCATGCAACCATGCTGTGATGTACCCAATTTGTCAAAAGTTATAAGTCTGATCTTAAATCAAGATCGTTGTAATTTCTCTTTAGTTTGTACACTCAGTTAATTTCTAAGGCTCATGAAGAAATATGTTAAGTATTGATGTGAAAAAATTTCATCTTCTTCAGTTCAAACATTTCACTCCTATAACAATTCAGCTTGACTATAGTCGTGCTGTGCTGTGCTCGTAATTAACAACTTATAATGAGGTGCACATTCTTGCACTGAATTTTACTAGCAGTGAGTGTAGATTTGGTCGCATGCTTCATCTGTATTGCATGACCACATCTCTTGTAAAGTCTTGGTAACCCAGGCCAGGTGTTGCGTTTGTCTGCATTTGAATTTGTGGCTGCACCCCTTTGCTACCAGTATGTGGAAGAGAACCTCGGGCACGTATCAATTCTTTTGGACCCATTTTTAGTTAGATGGGCTATACTATGAAGCATTATTCTGATAATTTTTATTTGTCATTTCAGGCAAGGGCTCCAAACTGACCGCCAGTGGAGATGTTGAGATGGAAGCCCTGGTCATTGATGGTAAAACCCTTAAAGCTGGTGCTGTTTGGGGTATAGACTGCTGTCTTTATACGACACGAGTTGCACGCAGAGTCATGGATAAGGTATTGTGTTAGTAGCCTTGTGAATAGTACCCTATGGAGGTGTTGCTGGTAAACTGGTCAATGTTTTAATTAAGGACAACATCTTGCTTAGTGAGAAAATTTTTGGTTTTGCTGAAGAACAGTGTAGAATATGGGCCCAGCTTTGGAGCCTGAAACAGCCACGCCGTGTTGTGGTTGTGGGGAACCCATGCTTAATTTTGGAATGCAAATAATCCTTTTGGTGAGTTTTACTCTGGGGTTGATGTCATAATGATTCTGATATATCTAGCCAGTTGTTTGGACTTGTACTGTATGATTCAATCAAACAGTGCCTTGCTTGGGTTTATCTCCCCTGGAACCAATTCACAGCGCGGCCTGCATATTGTTGAAAACTCCATATGCTGGCTTACTAACTAAGGTTTGGCAAGCAAGAGCAAAAAGTTGATGTGCCGTGGAAACGACAAACTTATGCTTTACTGAAATAAAATCCAGCAATTTTGAAAAAAAAAATTCATGATGGGTCTGATGTTGTTGACATTGTGTGCCAAATCCCAATGTGCACTGAAGTACAAGTTTCCATTATCTCTGCACACTCTAGAATGCCTGCTGCTCTTGTAGCAGATCTTAAAATTTTATGGGCAGTCGGCAGACACATGCATAGTCTTTTTACTTAACTATGGACAACGAATTAGAGATGACCAGCCAGTGTGGACAGGCCATCGAATTCAATGGGTTATTATGTCATCATTAGGAATCTTGTGTGCCTTTGCTCGAATGATGGGAGAATTTGTTGTAGGCACAGTTCTATCACGTCAACGAACTGTGAGCATACTTTCTGTAGGAAAGCGAACATTCCAAATGTTTTAGGGTACAAGGTTTAATGTTGAGACAGCGTAACCGATTGAGACAAAGTATGTTAACTTCATATAATCGTTTGCTCAAGATGGCTGCCGTTGTGTATCAGCTGCTTGGTACTATCATTTTGGGTTGGCTGGTCTAAGACTTGCAAAGAATCAAAATTCTGGATAAATTTTCTCAGGGAAGCTAGCAAGTATAGCCCTGCATTTAAAGTATTTTAATTATTCATTTAGTAATTATAGATAGGTGCTTTCAAATGCTGTTTCTTCTATTCGTTGCAGACAGACCATGTGCTTCTTTGTGGTGAGGGAGCCAACAAATTTGCCAAAGAGCAAGGATTTGATATGATTGACAAATCAGAGCTGATTACAGAGAGAACAAAGGAACAGCTGGAACTATTCTTGGAAATGCAAACGAAGGGAATGATAGAGTGAGTTTATTACCATGGTAGTGTCAGTATTAGAGTAAAAAAATCTTAATGTGGTATTTTTCTTAGTTTTGGACACGAAACCTTTCAAAAAGCAAGTTTTCAACATTTAAGCTTCAAATTTGAGCTTAATATCCAAAGACTGGAAACAATTCCAGGGATGCGTCTCTGAATTTCCGCTACTAAACCCTGTCCTTCACCAGCCTGAGACACCAAAACCGCGGTACAAATCCCTAGACTTACACCCTTAAACTCCACATGCGGTGAAAAAGCTCCATACACGGGTCAGACTCCAGTCACAGGATGTATCACCAGACCTACACTTATCTGTGTAAGGAATTTCAATGGTCCTGACGCTGGCGTTTGGTCTCTGGCTGAAGTTCTAAATGGTAAAGTGGGTATGGAGCACGTGCGTGGAATTAGATTCAGTTGGCATGTTTTTTTGTTTTTTTTTTAATTTGGGTCTGGTGTCTGCTTGTCCAAGATTTGCTTTTGATGATTGTAGCTGGACTTTAGAGATGCGACCTCAGAATTGTTTCCATCCTTTGGTTACTCAAAGTTTTGAGTTTGAAGCTTGAATCTATAACTGGATGTCAATTGTGAACTTGGGTTAGGTATTTTTCTGTGGAAATCATTATGTACTCCAGGTCAAAATCACTGCCATTTATTTAGAGTTCATACAAAAGTTGAACTGAAAATATTTGAAGAGCTCAAATTCAGAGATTAGATTTGATGCCGTGTAATTAGCTGTTTTTCGTCTAGTAAAGGCTTCCATCGATGGAGCTGGAGAGGAGGAGGGGGAAGGGAGGGGTAGGGGAAGGGAGGGGTAGGGGAAGGGAGGGGTAGGGGAAGGAAGTTAGCCACAAGTTATGCAAGAACTTGTCTGAATTAACTGTTGATTAACTGTGAGTAAACATTTTCTGTGTATAGCAGGTTTCCTAGTCACTTGCAAGGGTTCCAGATTGAGAACAGTTTGCCACCTGTTATTCAGTGAGTGAAAACTGGTTCTCGAAAGGCAGAACCCTTGTAACTGACTATTAATTACGTTAAAGGTATCAGGTAAATTTATTTCCAGTGAACATTAAAACCTCCTTACTGATCAAATTGAATCACGATAATAAAACACTTTGTGTACTGTCTCCATGATTTTGGATCATCTCCAGAGTTGCATTGTGAGCAGGTGTAGTGATTCTTTTCCTTGAATTCCAGTCTTCCCATAGAGCACGACACAGTGGGAGCCGTTGCACTTGATCGCCATGGCAACTTGGCTACTGCTTGCAGCACAGGAGGCCTGAATGGTAAAATGCCTGGACGATTTGGCGATTCTCCTGTCATAGGTTAGTGTTGTGCAGACATTAGTGGTCTTTTTATTTTGGGATTGCAGAGGTGGCGTAGAATTATACAGGCAGTTCGCACAGTGTTCAGTTGAATGCTAATAGCTTCCACTCGGTCTCATGCAGTGTTCAGATCATGCTAGCACTGTGTGTTTGTTCTTCTGTTTGGTTAATTCTATGAGCAAGATTTACATAGAATACTTAAAAAGACATCAACACCAATGTTTCAGTTTACTGAAATGTTTTGTCTCTGCCAGTCCTTGGTACCAGTAAAATATGAAAAAGTAAGCTAAGAATGCAATTTGAAAAGGGAGAAATTATATGTTGAAAAATACCCCCTAAAATTCTGATACTCATCTGCGATGTACTAATGTCATAAAAGTCTTTGAAGACGCAAACTAGCTAAATCTTTCTGCTAATATTCCGTCTACTTGTTGGCGCTGTTCAAATTTTTGCAACTCAAACAACGAAAAAACTTCCTGTCAAAAATCTCCACGAGGCATCGAATGCCCAGGCCAAATTATGTATTAAAGCGTCAAAATGATGCAGTGCAAATTTCGCAAGAAAAAAAATCTTGTGTCAAATGTTGAAATCATATTTAATGACTAGATCAGCATGAAATAAAAAGCCTTTGAAATAGTTCTACTTACTGCGGAATTCCATTATCGGGTAATTCGAGATTGCTTCTTTGACACTGACTGTACCTTGTATGGAAAAAAATAAGTCTGCCCAAAAATTGTTTTATGATTCCAATTATTTTCTTGCTCAAAACTGAATGATATGTCGTAGCCACAAACTGTTGTATGTGGAGCCCTTAATTATTTCGGCTTCAGATGTGAACAACAAGGCAGGGATTTGATTTTTTAAACCACGAGAAAACTTTCAGTTTTGAAGGATAAATTTGTTGCATAGTATTGCGAGGTTGTGGTATATTTTAGACCTGGTAAGTGTAAATTTCAACAATGCGGTCATTCTTAGGCCACTCAGTGCAGAAGAGGCCAACAACACAATGTTCCCGGCAATCACTGCCCCTGGCAATGACCGTCACTCCCGTAACTCGAACTTGCGAGTGAAATGTTCAAAAAAAGTGAGTAGCCAAAACTAGAAATACACCTGAGTGTGTACCATTCAACATAGCTAAGTCATACGTCATTTTCTCAATTATGTTTGGAAAAAGTCAACTCTCACGCATATGCGGCGCAACCTCAGAGGCCGTGAGATAAGAGTTGGCATTCCAGGGCTAGAGTTCTGTGCTCTGAACAAGAGAAAGTAGCAATGCGTTGACATTTTGTATACATACATCTGCATTTTCCCTCCAGGTGGTGGTAGTTACTGTGACAATGACATTGGTGGTGTGACAGTTACCGGGCATGGAGAAAGTTTAAGCAAAGTCTGCATCAGCAGACATGTGACGGAGCTCATGGAGGAAGGTAATTTATAATATGCTTTTGTCAACGCACAAATCTGTTTAAAACTAATGTCTTATGTAGGCCATTTACCTGAGATATAAAATTGGTCTCCAGTTATTCTTTACTAATACAGGAGAACCCAAAAAACAAACCTATACAAATTTTGGTGAATTCTTCATACCTCTATTATATAATTTTTTGCACATTTGCGTAACTTAAACTTCAATGTGATCTTTGGTCAATAAGGTTTTAACCATATTAGTCAGTTGGCATGGGATTTTTTGTTCTTAGAGAATTCGAACTGAGAATTTTACAGAAAATTTTGTATGACTTTTTTGTGTTTTTTGGGTCACCCTATATTAGAAGTCATTACATGGGCTTGGGAAGAGCTATCAGTGTATCCCTGTACATGACAAGGCAGATGCAATGGGTTGTCTTGACCCAGCTGATCATTTTATGTCGTGCATGGTCTCGAGTAATAATGAACCATCAAAACTTCCAGATATCACTTTTATAGTGAGTAAGTAGCAAGGTGATACCACTTGTGTCAGTAAGTGACTTGATTAATCTGAGTTGATATCTTTTAATATGTCAAAACAGGGTAAAGTAATCTTATTTAAAAGGTTTTGAAAGTTCTACTCATTGCAAAACCAGGGCTTGGAATTTTTCTCTTTTAAGAGGATTCCTTTTTTTGGTTTCACTTTTCTCTTATTTGATTTCCAGCTTTCTCTTTTTTGTCTCTTTTTATCATTGTTGTGACTTTAATTTACACAAAAACATATTTTATTTCAGTTAAATATTACAACACAAAAACTTTTCTATCACACAAGCCTATTTAATTTGTGGAACAATACACCACCTGGAAATTTTTCCTCTGTTATTGTCTTTAGTCATTCCAAGCCCTGCAAAATGTTTGCCTGTTGAGTCTACAGTAGTGTTGGGGGCTACATTCCATGAATGCAAAACACAAGCAAGCTTGTGCAAAACCGATGAGATATTGCCATGTATTACATGACGCTAGCGAGTGTCTTGTATTTATGTAAGGCAGTCCTAGTGTTCATGCATTCATTTTTTTCTTATTCTAATTGCCTCTGCTTTGCTGTAGGCGAAACTGCTCAGTCCGCCTGTGACAAGGCTCTCAATGCCATGGCAACGCGTTTGAACCTTGGCAACCGTGTGAATATGTACGGAGGAGGTGCGATTGCCATTGGGAGGAATGGAGACGTCGGAGTGAGCGAAAACACAGGGAAGTTGTCGTACGCTTACATAAAAGGAAGTGAGGTGCATTGTGGTTGCAATATGAAGGAAAACTTCATTGAGCATTATGAGTTCACCAGTTCATCAACTTGATGCATTTTATGCAATAATTTCGAAGACTTGACAGGTGCAGGTTAAGTAATGATTCCTTCTCACAGTTTAAACAGGTGTTCTTATTACAGCACACTTTTCTTTCATCAGTTGGATTCTAGTTGCATTGAGTTAAGGGAGTGATGACAAATGTTCTCTTCGAAGCCATTAGAAAAAATTGTTAGCAGCCCCCCTGTTGGCGAAATTTGTTAAATGCACAGCAATGGTTAGAATCAATAACTTTCATCGATATTCACTCATCCTCACTCACTGTATTTTTGATAGTCGTTCACGGCGCAACAATGATGCAGGCATTTTTTATGTCTCATAGCCGCCTACTTTATTGTTGCTCTGTGAATGTTTGTCAGAAATACAGAAGTTGAGCAAATATTGTGAACATTGTTGTGTGTTCAACAAATTTTGTCTTTGAAGCAATTGATGAATTCCGTTTAATCCAATATTTATTATGCCAACTTGACGTCTACCATGGGTACCATCCCAAAACACAAACCAAAGGGGTGCTGATAGTCAAGCAGTGCGTTGTAACTGCTAGGCATGTTTTGTTCTGTTAATTTCATGTTGTAATCATGGTGTTATTTTGGCTTGTTTAATTATTTGAATTTTTATTTCCTATACTTATTGTGTGGAATTTTAAAACTGAGACAATGGTGCAATCATGGTTTTTGTTATCGCTGCTTTTAGTTACATTGGTCAAAGATTAATTCAACAATGTAAGTTATGTTAAATTTCTTAGTTTAATAATTGTCTTATTTTTTGTCTAACAATTTTAACATTGTAATTTCTCTTGGCTTGTTTAATTATTTTAACTTTTATTTTTATTTTTGCTGCACGGTGCCTTAGTAAAATATAAATTTAGAAATTTAAATTAAGACAATTATACAATTTCCTGTGAAGTGCATAGTTTATTGTGCTAAAGTATCAAGTAGTGATACCGTATTTGTCTGGGTCAGTGCCCAGGTAGTAGTACAGTACTTGTCTGCGTCAGTATCTAGGGCATTTGAATTGAGCCACAATAAGAAATCATGGGCATTAAAAACAGACATTTTTGGAGTTGCAGGTCTCTCTGTCTTTTTGTATGCAGTAGTTAAAAACTATCAGCTCAATTTAGCTTAATGTTGGTTACGTCACAGTAAAGTGTATTGCTTGCTGGGCAGCTGAGAATTTTCATGGTTCAACAACTAAGGAACAAAAAGTCTTCACTAGATTTGTCGACAGCAGAAGATTAACCGTACATGGTCATTTTAGTGAAAATTTTAAGAACTGAAGAGCCAGGCATTTGACTGCCATGGGCATTAAATCCAAGCAGCAATGGTAATAATGATAATAAAATAAATAATAATATTACTCCAATGCAATTTTTCCCTATAGCATTTTTGTCATACTTCCGTTCTTCAGCATTTCAGTTCTTCAGCATTTCAGTGTAGTCTTCACATATTGTCATTTCAAGTTAGTTTCATTTATATTGAAACACATGTAGTTACATGCCTTGTGATATTATGTGGATGATGGTTGTGAAGTAGTCAAGAGGCAATTCGTTATTTGTGCTGTGTAATAACACAGTGTTAATGAGTTGTGACGTTAACAAGAAAGCTTTACTACAGTAACTGTAATTTAGAATAAAATTCTTTGTCTTGTGAATGTGGAATTTGTCGAGTATCTTTGGGCTGTTGCTGTAGAATCTGTGTGGGAGGTGTTAGTGTTTTGAACAAATGGAAAATTGATAGTTGTAATTATTCTTGTGAAAAATAAAATATTCTCAGGTGTTGGTGTTGTTTGATCAATAAATGTGTAGGGTTGTACATAATTTTCCGGTATTATTTACAATGAATTCTACTACAAACTCGTCCCATTTCACAGAACCTTGTACTTCATCAAGATTTATTTAAGAGCTATCTCCAAACCCTTTGGATGTTTGTTAATTACGGACATGTTGCTGTCATGGATAGGATGGCACAAGAGAATTTTGGATGGATTTGACTACCGCTGTGCCATCTACAGGAAATTTTGGATTTTTTTATGTTACACTAGATATTTATATACTAAGTTGACCGGTTTTTATGAAACTCTTGCAATGTTTCTTTTATGGAGACTAAAACACCTTCCCAGTTTCAGATGGACGCCACGTAATCTACGTCTCCCACTGGCCATTATTTTTTGCATTCTTGCGGGCATCCACCTATCTGTCTGCCAAACCGCTCCAAAGATTATGAAATGTCACAAATGCGTTCCTGATAAGCACAGCTGACATTGATTTTTTATCTGTTAGAAATTCTAATTCCGCTCCCAAGAAGCAAATTGGCTTTTCTTTGCATATGCCTCTATATCTACCAAGTTGCTTCAAATGGATTTTCATGAAATTTAGCAATGACGTTTCTATTAAGGAGACGGCACTTCGCATTTTGACATGAATTCTTTGTACAATGTATTCGGAAACCAGTGGTGGCAGCTGTACTATTTTTGGCGTCTGGCTCTATATCTGGAGTAGTGCTTAACCATTATGAGGTGACCCTGTCAAATAAAATTAAAGTACCACAATTAATAATAATTTGGCCAGATGTACGAAGCAATGTAAATTTATAAGCACTTAGAAAATTATTACCTAGCCATGAACCTGGTCAATTTTAATCCTCTAAACTCCCCAGGAGCATGCAGTGGGTGCAACCACTTTTGAAGCACGATTAAACGAAAAATACAATCTTGTGTAAAATTTCAAGTGCTAAATTGTCCCCGTGGTTAGGTGAACTGCAAAAATCCAGTGATGTAATTATGCATTCAATTCCTATTTGTGGGTCCACATCTTGTCATAATAGTGGCAGATTCACTAAACATCCGAATATCTACAAAACTCCTTCTTGATGAAATTAGATATTTGTGTAGCATGTTTTTAAGTGCTTAAAAGTGCCAATTCAGGTTTTCTTTGCTTAATATTTGGACGAATGTTCATTATATTTGGCAATTAAAATAATATTCTATCATAGAGAGGACAGCACTTGTCTTGTTTCAGATGGATTTGAGTCATGCTGCACCCCCTGGTGGCCTTTTTATTTCATGTAGTACAATAAACAAACATTGTGCAGTCTTCAGTGACTTCCAAAGCATTGCGTTGCTCATCTACAGTGTACTAGGCCTTTGCAAAATGTTTGCGATAGTCCCTAAAATTAGGGAAACAGAAATTGATACAGAAATTAAAATTTTCTTGATTCTATAGATTGTGACATGGTCATTTTGGCCTTCATAATATTTCTTAAATTTCGGATACTTTGCTTTGTACCCATAGTCTCAAAATGGACTGCAATGCATAAAATCATCAAAAAAGCAGTCAACGCAACAAAAATCTTTTCACACACCCTAATAGTGTGCAACATGAAGATGAGTTATCATTTTTCATTGATGGCAACTCCTGAATTTGTGACGATCAAAATTGGTCCTCTCTAAAATTTAGTACAGGCTCAGACTTCGGGCAAACAATTTATTTTTCAATGTCCTAAACTGGAGAATTTTTACTATAGTTTTGTTCAACAAGAAGCAGCCGTAGCTTTCCACTCCTATGTATATCTTGTGCAAAGAATGTATTAAATGCGATTTTTTCAAACTCATACCTTGATTTTTAAACATTGTTTTTCAATTGTTTTCAAACAACAGTTAAGCTTCACGTTACCCTGTTTAGCTGGCTAAAAACAGTAAATATTCTTTACCACGCTACCATTTTATTTTCGAAACTATCAGCAGCTCAAGAAAACTTCTGAATTTATTGGGAAAGCCAACCCTAAAATTGTAAAATTTGAAAATGGCAGTTCAACGCATTGTTTCATTGGGGTTGACCAAGCTTAAAATAGCAAATATGAAAATGGCGCTTGTACGTATTGCCTAAACAGATTAGGACTAGAATGTATTGACCTGAAGTAAATTTTAAGAGTTTTTTACAAATTGTGGGACAACAGTGTTCTAGCCAAGGGCATGTTCAAGGCATGAAGTCTTTCTAATTTAGACACATATCAAACTGATTCACAGAGATGTCCCATGAATACTTTCTCATCTCAAAAAGGAAAAAATAACTCCAACACAACTGAGTGCATTGGGTTTTACCAAGTTTACAAGTTTGGTAATTTACAAAAATATGACCATAAGTCACAATAAGTCAACATCACATTATGAAAACTAAGAACTTTCATTTCTTTTTACTAATACTGCCCAATGCTGAGATTTGATTTTTTGCCACTGACGCCGTGACCACAGTAGGTGCTGGCAGAGGTGGTTGCTTAGCAACACCAGTTTTTGGAGCAGAATCCCACTTAGTTTTCCGTTTATCCGCATCACCTGCGTCTGCTTTCTTAGCAGTTCCAGTCACAAACTCCACTTTGGTTCTCTCCTTCCGTTCCTTTTCTCGTTTGTCCATTTCCGTTTTCTGAGCCTTTGCTAACTCATCATAAAAGGATGACTTGTCCCAACAATGAGGGTCGTAAACGTCCGGCGGGTAATTGGTGCCTTTCTCATCGATATTACAAAACTCTATAAGTTTTTCATAGATACTAGGATTACGGAAATCCTTCCTCATTTGTATGGAGCTGTTCAAATCTCGGCCACGATCTCTCCTCTTGTTGTAGAATGATGTTATCTTATCCTGCAGGTGCTTCGAACACTTCCCAGGAGGCTCTGGCGGTAATTGTAGCCCGTCAGGATTCTCCGAGAGGGCACCAACCGACATGGAGTTAGCCAGGTCTGAGGCAAACGAATCGCCATAGTCACCAACCTTGAAATGAAACAGATGTATGAAAAAAACATAACACATTAATCTGGGTTAATGTCAAGGAAGTAGGGAGTATAAATTCAAAATTTCAACAATAAATAATGTGAATATGGGGTGTTAAGGTTCATAGGGCCCCAAAAATGTCCAAATATGGCTAACTTTAACCCTGGATATCTCAGCAACGGGTTTTAGGATTCATACGAAACTCAGACACTATGGTTTATGCGCTGTTCTCTAAAATACTGTTAGGTATTGTGTTTAAAATGTTCCATTTTTACATGAGAGGCTAAATAAATAAGGAAACTTTGAAAAATAATGAAGAGTGAAAACCACATAACGAGAAAATATACAGAAGTATAATTGTCCCATATTTTGTCTCTCATGAGCCATCTTCAGCAAAGTTCACGACAAAAACATATAGATAAAGGACGCGATCAAGCACACAATGACGACTACATCTGACCAGTAACCACTCAAGTGAACAACTCCAAAACGAGTGCAAATGCAGCAGCCTGTTGATTTATCACAAGGGAATTGATTACATGTGATTCCAATGTTTGAAGGCGCTGTTTGTCATGCGCTTTTCTTACTGCCATGAGCCTGGGAAATCTTCTACTCATGTCTGACGTGAGACCAGCCTGCTGCCAATTACAGCATTTTAAAAACAAATGGAATATCGTATTTAACAAAACTTATCTAAAGGAAAATATGATGCCAAGATACTCCAACTTAAAAACTGAATACAAAAAATTGACATTTGTACATGAAACCTGAATTAATTTCAAAGTTTAAAATACATTTAAGATAAAAATTAAAACATGTTTGAGCGAGGAGACGTGCAACCATTAGTATGAAGAGCTAGCAAGTGAGAAAAGAACATAGGTCTTGTATTCTTCATAGCAGGAACCCTGAACACTGCTTACTATTGTCAAAACTGGGCTGCAGACGCCAGAAATTTGCAGGAAAAGCTAGAAGTGTATCGTGTTTTGCTTGTAATGCATTGTGATATCTCATGAAGACCTAGATGAACTTCCGTTTTTGTGAGTGTCTTGTGTCTAAGGACACAGCCCTGAATACAACACTAAATGGAAATGAGTTTGGATTAGGAAGAATATGGCTGAAGATTTAGATATCACAAAATTAATATTTTATCATAATCAACAACTTAATTTGCAATGACGGACAAAGCTCAATAGTACACAATCTCATTACAGTTGTATTTTCAAAAGAACAAGAAATAAACAGGACATGATAAAAACTAACAGTAAACTGAAAAGGAATGTTTTGGTTAGAAATCTTCACTCTTTTAGCAAAGTAGAAAACATCAAATTTTTCAGCAAAAATAGACATTGAGAGTTATTCAATTGTCATAAAACAACGTTTTAAAGAATATCAGCAGCATCATCGTGATCACATTAACATTACATGTGCACACCTTCCTTTCCATTAGAGCCCACGGCAGCTATTGGCAACAGGAATTCTGTTGCTAAAAGTGTCAGTTTAATGCTTTTCCACATAACAAGATTCATCAAAATTACATCAGACTTTGATGAAATATACACAATACACCCCAAAATTAATGAAAAATGACTTGGAATTTAATGTTATGATGGCTGGAAACTAATAGTTTTAAGTAGCCATGAGGTTCATAAATTGCTTCTTGCTTAAGTGCACAATGCAGTAACATCTGAAAAAGAACGCCAAAATCATAACCCATTTCACCATATGGGTATTCTCCCATGGTATAGATGAGATCACATATTGCCAAAATGGATAGGGTTTTCGCCAAGGAAATTAGTACAATTTTCATTGATTCAGGAATTGAAATGGATCACATTTTTGTCAAGTATTGAAATGAGTGTAAAAACTATATCTTAAGACTTTTAGAATGTGTGTTGTTTCATAATTTGACATCTACCATTACCAGGAACACACCTGTACCAACTTTTTCTCAGAAGGAACCCCAATCGATTTCACCACCGTTATCATACCTTGAGTAAAGCTGAGGGGAGATCCTCATCGTTGTCACCCTTTTCTTCATTGTCGTCTTCCTCCTCCTCCAACTCGTCACCATAATATGAGACCAGGCGAGACACTTTCTTCGCAGGTCCTGGTGACGACGGGGATACTTCGTCTGACTTTCGCTTCATCTCGGGGACCGGCTCTTCCTTTATGGGCGGGACAAGGGAATCTCTACTGTTATCATCATCTGAGCCAGAAATGTTGTCAATAGCCGTGGGACTTTTTGACTGCTGCTCATTGTCATCCTCGTTGTCAGATGGACTGTCATAACCGGCCAGTGATGAAAGTTTACTGGCCATGTTGTGGTAGAAAGAAGACTGAAAATAGACACAATCAGGACTTACGTTTTAAAAACTTTAACTGCGCACCTCCATTGCTTACAGTTCTTGGTTTAATTTTAGCAGCAACATTGCAAAAAAATTGTTAACCACAGAACGAATTCTACTGAGGACGTGGCTGCTAAAGTTACGATTGCTGATTAAACATTGATCATGTTACAAGAGTGTGGAACCAATACAGGGACTCATCCATCAACAGTACTAGCAGTCTAAACACTTAAAAGCTGGCCAAGTGGTGAGGTGTTACCAACACAGGACTTGTAGTCTGTAGTGTTGTAGCTTAGATTAGCGTAATTAGTGTAGTGTGCTTAACTTTCTCCCTTTCTCCCGACCACACTATAAATACCAGCACTCAAACTGAAGGGCGTGGTTGCATGAAAAAATTTGTCCATTTGGACTATGCCTTCTCCAAGTCATTTAAAGCACATCGTCAAATGGACAAAAATTATTGGCAAGGGCTTTCTAATTCACTGAATCGCAACCAGATCATCTTTCTTTAACAAAATACAAAAATAGATGGAATTGGTTCGGAAGAAGCTTGACGTGGTGTCAGATCTAAACTTTTTAAAATCTTTTTTATTTTCCCAAGCTCATAGGAGCTAGGATAAAAGTTTGGGATTCGCTTACCTTACTTTACAATCAGTTTATACAGGACTTGATTTAAGTAATATGTACATCCGACATGAGTTTTACTGAGTAAATAAAACAAGTAAGTATCAAGAACAATTTGAACTTTAACTATTCTAAAGAAGGGAGAGAGAGAGAAAGCAATTCACACTGCTACTACATTTTTCAATATTGACCATTTATTTGTAAACGTGTCGGTTTCGGTAGTCGGATCCGACTGAAAGTTGATGTCGCCCCTTGTCAACTTCATACAAATACACTTGCTAAAATTAATAGAGATCCTGCCGAGGGTTTAGGATATACAGCCATGAGCACAAAGAAAACTGCCACTAGGAGGTGCCACAGTGGTCGAAGTAGCTGGAAAGTCATCGTCAACCGTCCTCTTCACAGCATAATGCCAATTTGCCAGTTTGATTGACAGAGAGACGGACGCCAAAAAAAAAGACTTGAAAACTGTAAAAATGGCCACTAGCAGGCACAAAATACTTCGAATCCATCTAAAAATGAAAGGAGAGCATCAACTCTCTAATAAATGCCAATCAAGAAAATGCTCCGCTCATCATTTCGGATTTGAGGCAGCTACATTTTTAGTATCCCGGATGTCAGACAGGTGTCACTGGCGATGCGGCCCATTGTGATGCTTATTACCGCCCGGTAGCAGACCAGGTTTAGTAGTCGTGGCCAAAAAAACGGCAAAGAAACGAGATTGTTATAGTGAGAAACGGGATTTTTTATGTTAAGACTTATTTATGAACTTCCTATGTTATATTAGAAAGCTAAGCATATGTATCATTCCGTTGTACTCAACAACTTTGTAATCGTGACATTGGAATCAAGTGCTTTTTTCGGAATTGTCACAGTTCCCTCAGACACAGCGCTACAATTGACTGTTTTGTCTGTGCAACTCAGCCACATTTTAATAGTCTGCTCATCACTACGCCAGTCATGATCTCAGTGTGACAGGCTATGACAACTTATCTATTGGCATGCTGTTGCCATAGCACGTCCACTGTACAATACTTACAAACACAATTCTTATTACCGTATTCGCCGTAATAACTGCCCAAGCCCCTATAAGCACCCCCCCAAGCGTTTTCAGACTTTGGTGAAATAAGCGCCCACTCCATGAACGTGTACATGCGAACAATGACGTACCTACAGTCCTAAAACTCGGCTACAGTAACGTCTTCAATTTATCAAAAAATTTTTGCACGGGTCTTCTAGACCACCAGTGGCACTGCTACGTTTGTATTTAGCCGTGACTTTACACTTCAAAGTACCGCAGCCCTTCAAAAAGAACGCAACATCGTTGCTACGCTCTTGCGACGACCGTGTCCCACTATGGTCTGACGTTTCAGTAGACACATCGACTGTATTGTGAATAAAAATAACTCGGTGTTTTAACGTTTAAAAATGTACACGTGGCCAGGAAGTGCGCACTACATCCATGAACCTATCATCAAAGACATTAGTTGGGAACTATCCATTCATGAAACGGGTAGCATAGCATCAATAAGAAATGAATATTGGCAATAATTTCCGACAATTTCTAATACTATAAAACATGTTTGCATTATTTTTGAGATGGATTGTTTGATTAACCATAATTGGTGTTTTTAAGCCGAATATCCAATAAAATGACAACTAACAGTGAATGCATACACACCCTTACACCACAAAATAACTGTCAGATAGTTACGTACGCATCCAGCTACACGGCGACTAATATGGGCCTTACCGAGACAAATGTCGAAACTTTTTAGCACGAGACCGGCAAGTGCTGAATGAAACACGTTCTGGTTTAGGCCTACTGCTTGTGCAAATTTCGTTAGATAGCTAGTTAGATTGCGTGGCTCTGGCCAAAATACGGTCTCTGCTTTGGCAAATGAACTCTGGTGACACGCACGCGCTCGCTTACTCGCAGACAAACTTCAAAACAAACGTCACGTGACAACAACATGTGTGTTCGTCCAGACATTTTTCTCGCCGTGTTGCCGATCATACATGTAGATGGCACGATGTTGCACAGATTTGTACTTAAACCTGTCGTTAATCCAGACACCACAGGAACTTAAAAAATCTTAGAGACGCTACTTATAAAACTTAATGAGGATTTCAGGTAATTTGCTTGAGCCGAAACCATTTTTATTCAAGCACTGAAGTCGCCATATCGAAGATGGCGATTTCGAGGCAGTCAGTCGGTGAGTTTTCGCCCTGGGATTTCAGCACAATTTTCTGTAAAATGATCCTAATTTAGCAGCAAAGTTTGATAGTAATGCACCACAGTTTTGTTGAAAGTATTTCATAGATTACATATACGTCACAGAGCGTAAATTTGAAGAATCTTAGCTTCCGATTTCACCCGTTTTGGAGACCGGATTTCAACCGCCTTGGGTTGTAATAAGCGCCCCCCCCCCCACTGAACTGAACTTTTCTAAGCACCCTGGGCAGTTATTATGGCGAATACAGTACTAAACATCTACCAAGACCATCGTGTTATTTAAGCAAATGCGTTTCCTGAAGTGACACGCAGAAGTGCGTTGAGATATAGGTGCTAATAATTTTCCTGAAACAGAGATTTACCCGCCATCGTCTCACAGAAACAGAACTATGTTCTAAAAATGATGTTTCTAAAAGTTAGTCCTACTACAGATGTGCGTGATGTCCATGGTAACTTACTAGATACCTTAAGGTAGGTGTATGTACACTGATCAAATCTCCAGGTTCCTAACTAAAATGAGTAAAAAGGGAGTTTTAACTAGTTAGACATGACTCGGAAAGTGACAAAAATCGAAAAAAAAATGTTTTTTTGTAGTTCGTTTTTTTTTTTAAAAATCGTATTTTTTAATTTTAAACAAATCCAATTTTACCTCGAATTTTTTTCAAAATGCACAGGGATCATCATCAACTATTTCCTTACAAAATATTCTACTTATCCATACCAAATATATGTACAAAATCATTATGATCTTGATTTTGTGGCATTTTTGTGTGTGAGTTGGGGCAAGCACGCCACTTTTTGTCATTTGGTCACTTTCCGTCTAATAACTAAAAATCTGGTCCATTTATCAAAAAACCCTGGCACGCGATTTTAATTCAGTCCAAGAGGATTTCCAATTTGCAACTTTCGTTAAAATTGACCCACATGTTGTGGAAAAATAGGTCCCGAGAATCGTGTCACTATCTTGAAATCACGAGCCGAGAAAAACGGCTTTGAAGTTAAGCGGTCATCGATTGCCACTTGAGATCAAATTTCGTTCAGAATGCGTGGTCATTATGTTCCAATTTTTGTTGAAGTACTAGAAATAAACCTGATATTTACTTCATATTAAAAAATGTGACATACCTGTTTGTTTACAGCGTAATTTTAATCATTTTTTCGAACTTGTGATGCACGACAGACGACCAAAACAAATATGGCTGTCACGTGGGCGGAGCTTAGCGTTGATCTATTGTCTGCTGTACTGGTGTGCCGACCACCATGTGTTGATTGTTTATACGATTCATCTGAACTCTCCACTCAGTTTGTAAAAGACTCTCTAACTATATTACACAGACCTATTTGTTAGTATTCCAATATTATCATCAACCAATATATGTGTTATATCAAATCGCCGCGTTACTGCCTACATAACAATATTGGCGACGAGGATAAAGAACTACTTTCATAGTAATGGTTCAACATTTTTACGTGCCTGTACCGAATGGACTTTGGGATAAGAAAATATCACTTTCTGCGCAAATAGCACCGCTTGGGTGAGATTCTCAAGTTACTAAAGTTTCTTATATTGCTTTCCTCTAAAATCGTATAATATCATGAGTTTTAATTCAGGGTTACGTTTGAATCTATGCACGAGAAAAATTTTTGTTATGTTGAACACTGGGTCATTTCTCTAATTCTTTGGGTTACGGCCAATAGCAAGTTAAAAATCCCCTGGGTTTGACAGCCTAGTTTCTCCACGGCACATTCCCAGCACAGAAGCACGGTTTATCTGCGAAGACTCTACTCTGACGGCATGTAGTTGTCCATGTGTCGCGCGTGCATGCTTTCTCACCGAATCGTGCAACACCACCCACGTCGACACTCAGCGTCCTCTCGCAAGACAACTGACCTTATATTACCGACTTCTCTTATACATGTACAATTTCTGCACGGACTCCTCAAGCTGAGTGCAGTGATGGCTTCGGTAGGGCTTGGAGTACTCAACTTAATTTTTTTGCAGATAGACAAACAGGCTCAGGCTCAGAACAGGAGCTAGTTCACCATTTCACTACCAACTTTCAGATGGTCAAAAATAGAATTGTTTTATTCTTGGTCTTGCTATAACACCAATATCAGCTGGTACATCACTCTCGATTGCCCGGTTACGCAGTGCTTGTTGACAGGGTTAGATTAGAGCTAGTGTCCTTGTATATAAGCTCCGCCCCAGTTGTCAATCACTGAGCTGGTGAGCACTCAAGCCATATGACATACTGAGGCTTGGTCAAATATAGCTAAAAAAACAACTTTGGATTTTCAGAATGATTTTATTTTTCTTCAGTATACTGTGCATCAAGAATTAAAGATTAGGATGATATGAAAATGTAAAAAACAGTCAAAATTAATTTTTTTGTGTATCCACCTACCTTAACATTTTCATTATCCAGTGTATAACACACATCTTTTATGAATGAAATTCTCATAAGAAAGACATTGATAAAGTAATGAAAGCGCAAAACATATAGTTGCCAACCCCTATGTAGTAATTTATGTGGATCAAATTTGCTTGAAGGTTGGACTGAGATATGAAGTTCCATCGATGCACGTTATATCGTGAACTATCAGTCCATGTTTCACAATGGTACAGCTGTATACTGCTGCAGCTTAGCCAGGGGGTAATCTCCAGATGGGCATCAGGGCTTCACCCCGGCAATGGGCGAGGGCAAACCACCAGGGATGGTGCAAACCATACTGAGAGGAAGAGGACGTGGCTTGAGGTTGCGTGATATCGCTGACGAGGGGGAACAGTGACCTTCGAAATTTTTTGAGATCAGGGGAAAAGATGGTTATTATAGCAGCTGCGCCACTGAGGACTGAGTCTGAGGTACAGTATTTTTTTTTTGAATCTTTAATAAAACGTATAGTCCGGTTACCTATTGTCGTCAGGCTCCAAAGGTCGTCCGCCATCTTGTTTCGCGTGCAGCGCAACCACGCGGGACTTAGCGTTCCAATTTGGAGTGCTCGTCTGCACGTTAGGTACTAACTTATCGGAAGAGACACGTATCAAAGTAATGAGACAAAAATCGGTGAGTTTACCGATTGTTTTTTAAAACCACTTAAAAATCAGTAGATTTTACTAATACACTTTTTTGTGCGTTTTCAGAAGATGTTTTCGAATTTAAATTTTCTTCCGACGGGACACAAAACATGATCCAGGGTTTGTTTATGCAATGTATCTGTTTGTCCCAGGCACTAGTAGGATCTAGAAGGCCAAAGGAAAAATCCGCAGACAAATGCGATACGCTGGGTTCTTAACATTTTTGCCTCACGCATTCACCATTAAACTGCATTGAAATGTTGTCCAATTGGCTTTTATTGGAAACCACAGTGCAGAGCTCAACATCAAAGCTTCAAATCGAGTTTATGTCAATAAAAACAGGCTGTTGCAATTTTCATTACTTCGTTGGCCTTTTTCTGCATGTTTCTCAGTTTTTACAAAAGGGGGCAGCATATGACGACCTTAGGTGTCACAATAAAATGGCTGCCAAAGGCAGTGCACATTTGAAATAACTCGGCACAAATTAAAGAAAACTTCCGAATCGATGAATGCGGTATATCTGTGAGAGTTAAATCGAATCCTATTCAGATCATAACTTTGAAGTGGAATAATTCGGTGAGTACAACAGCAAGTCGGTTTTATGCTTAGGCGGACGACCATTGGGTTCCCGAGTATATTTACCATCACGGCACTGGTCAGATACAGCGGTCCCTGATTTAGAGAATCAGGCAATCACTGAATACTGAATAATGGACCGAATAATGGGCCCGTTATTTAGTGGATGAAACTGATACGCTAAAACAGAGACCGCTATATCCGAACAGTGCCATCACGGTCACTAGTTAGAGTTAAAAATAAACAAAAAGTCTACAGGTTTTACGTTTGTCTGCGAATAAAAAAGAACATGTTATGTTTCCAGGCACGTAGGAAACTAGGAAAGTAAACGGGATCGACCCATGCTTTACACTTTTATATCCTACACTCAACGCAGTTTACCCTCAACGAGACATTTTTGTACTGACCTGTTGATAAACACTATGAAATTTTCAAGGAACGTTGACTAATTTAACTTCGAAACTAGCTCCTTTCGCGAAGGGATTCGATGTGTTTCCGTCCGTACATAACTGCCATCTAGCGTTCACAATGTAAGAGGCATTTTTATTGGCGTACATCACACCAAACTCCCGCTAAATTTGAGAAATGGCGCCGGATGATGAAGGTAGGCTATTGTCTTGATTATTTTATTATTGATCAATGCGTTAATGTCTTTTGTTTTCAATTCAGCTCTAAAATCAAAGACACTTGATTATTTGGCGCAGTACCTCGGGTTTGTTGTTTCCAATAAACAGAAAATGGTTAAAGGAAAATGTACTTAACTTAAAGTTTAATATAGTAAGATCACATGCAGTGAACCGTGAGTCACCCGTTCAAAAATATTTAATTTTCGGGTGCAAAAGTATTCAAACAAAGAACATTGAATTCATGACTTACTAATCTGGCCTAGCCTAAACATACGAAATGCCTAGCAGAGCGTTCGGCTTCAATCATGGTCTGCTGTCACGATCCCAGTCAAGAGACAAGCCTTTCAAGAACAGATATGTCAAATCAGTAGTCGTAAAATAGGGAGGACAACGTTTTTTTTAATTTTTTTTTGCAATACCCATGTGTCATACATTTTTGAAAAGCCCTTGGTGTGACAAAGGAAATGGTGCAACACTCAGAAAAATTGTGTGAGCCGTTGCCGAGAAAATGGCCGTTGAAACGCGACGATTATGCGTAAAATATCTGCCATTTTACATAATTTCTTAAAAAATAAAAGAATATACATGTGCTGCATATAAAAAAATTGTCTCATTGAGACAAACATGGTGGTGTATTATTGTGGTGTATGTGGTAATACCAGCTACCAACATATATGATCAATAAATGAAGAAAACCGAGCCAATGTCATATACTAACAAACAACTTTATCAGCCATCAACTTCAACACGCCATCTGGCGATTACCATAACAATTACACAAAACTCTGATCTGAAGATATCGAGTCCGACTCTTAAGGAGTTATTGATTGAGTTAAACTTAAAGTACAAAAAGAGCCAAAAAGGGGGATGGTAGGGGGTGGGAAAAGTGTAAAGTTTTAGAATATTTTTAACAGCACAGTCCAGTCAGGCTAGATAGGATCTTATTGAAGGTTAGAGCAATTATCGAACAAAAGAGAGCTGGCCCTCCAACCATAAATGCCAGAATGGAGATAATCAGTCCTGTAACAGGGCTCAACATTAACTTTTTAGGCCACATTAACTTTTTAGTAGTTGAAATTTTTACTTGCCCGAACTACAAATTCACTTGCCCCAGGTACAAGCCCAAATAGCACCGAGCAAGTGCACACGTAGGTAATGTGTTGCCGTAGGGCTGCTTGTGCTGAGCCTCCTCTTGTGTCGTGCATGCTATATACATGAATTGCCAGTGACGGATTTAGGGGGCCAAGGGGGCCATGGCTCCCCCTGAAATTCTAACAGATACCAATTGGGAGTTCGGGTGCGCGAAAGCAGGGGCTCATCGGGGGTGATATACAACGCATAGGCCCTGAACAAACTGAACAAACCCGGTTTACCTTTTTTTTCTTAGTCAACAGGTCCTCATTCGAGGCCTCTGCGTCCCCAAAATTTAGCCGAAATTCTGGTTATTCCGTGCCCTGGATCCGCCCCTGGTTGCTATTTTTTTAATGATTCTTATAGAACATTTATTTATAAGGTGTGTCAAAACACTCGACAAATTAGAAGAATAACTATGGTATCTGAACCATTGTCTCACGTTCACAGGCGCCGAAATGAGCTAGGACATGAACTCTAGACACTTCTGTGTATGCATTAGTTTATAGGCCTACGCCCTCATGCATTAAACTTGAGTTGTTGCTTAACCTGATTTGAATTTTTGCTATCCGTAAAAATCTTGCATAGTTTTGGTCATCGGTACCTTGTATTAAATTAAAATCAAATTTTAACATATAATAATGCCACATATACTTTTATTTTCAATAAATAATTACATTTTTGAAAAATAGATAGACTGCGAAAAAGTCATTCTTCAGAACGACAATCCTGAAGACCGTATTATTCTTCTTTCGGGAGTCACCACCGGGAGCCGGGAATTCATGAGAATTTCTTTTGTAATTCCCCCTAAATAAATGCCAGGCCTTTAAAACTGTGGTGTAGTGTAGAAAATATGTGGTCAATCATTCATTTTTTAGCTTTTGCTCTTATCTGTATGACTTACATCCGCCGACGAACACAGTGCTTCCAGCTGTACATGGGTAAACGCCGGCAAAAATCAGACGTCATCCCTTGTTCACTGTCTCCAGGCCAAGAAACCTAATTTCCCATGACGGAACCCATCCCCGCACTCTTTTCATTTCATATTGTTGCTTTGATTCATCCTGAACTCGTTTTTTAGCAACTAAACCAATGCCGTCCAGGCATGGGGCTTCCTTGTTTGGACGTTTTGCCAGAGTGCAGATGATCAGTAGTATCTCGTGACAACTTATTCAGAAACTGCAGGTCACGTTCAGAAAACTGAAAGGATTTGACCGCGGGCGTCATCTGTGCACACTGTATCACACTCGTTCTATTTTCCTTTCGGTGATCATTCAAAGATGGGAGTTTCGTTGACGGCCACACGGGCTTTTTCATCGGTTTTTAGACTTGTGTCAGGGTTCGTTACTTTGGAGCAAATGTCGAGCAGACAATCTTAGGATCTACTTGCTTATGCGGCCAGGTTTTTAACTTGCCCATCGACGCAAAATCTACATGTACACGGGCAATCGGGCACCCATTATTGTTGAAAAGTGTTTAAGTCATCTTCCCAACTTGATATTGATCAATGGTATTGGATCTGACCAAACTCAATACACATCAATATATTAGGCACATAAACATGGAAAAGTATTGATTTGAATGTTGGTAAATATATGCCTGGTGTGCCCTACTATTGCAGGTGCCTCTCTTGCAAGAAACCGCTCAAGGAGGTCAAGAGTGGACAAATCTGGACGATTTGCGGCTCTCGAAAAGTTCAAGAAAGCGAGGCAAACTGGTGAAAGAGTAAAATATGAAGAAACGGTAAAAGTACCATTGCTAATATTAACTCCAGTTTTTTGGCTGAAAAGCTTTTAGTGTTAAGAAAATAACTTTTAAGTTAAAAGTTTTTTGAGCAGTAAAACTTTTTAAGTTAAAAGTTTAACTTAAAAGTTGTTCTATGCGCCCACATATTTATAAAAGGACGCATTATGCTATCATCCTTGTCCGTTTGTCGGGCAACCGCTGCTCTATCTCCAAAACCTTTTGACGTATGTTCATTAAATTCTGCACATGTGTTCCTTTCATGGATGGGACGACATGAGCGAACTTTCAGACGGATCTGATTACAGGTGTACCCTCTAGTGGCAAGTTTAGTTTTCATGTGCCCACATATTTATATGTCGATGCATATTGCTGTCATCTCTGTCTGGGCGTGCGGCGTCTGTGGCTGTATCTCCTAAACTCAGGGGCGGATCTACGTTTTCAGTAAGGGGGGGTTTAGGATTCCCGCAAAGGTCGAATCCTAGGCGCGTGGCGCCGAGAGGGGGGGGGGTCGGGAGGGGGGGTTTCCCCCCCTCCGTGTAAAACAATTTTTTGTTTTTGTAGCCAAATAGTGAAATTTCCATGCATCCTGGTAAGTTTCTGGCACTTAACATGTCTCTTGAGTTTTTCTTAAGATAATTTAAAATCCTTCTCGATTTCGTCGCATGAACGTGGCTCATAAGTTTCGTGAAACCATATTTGTGCACATCTGGGTATGAGTCGCGCCACCAGCAAAAATTTTTGTTGGAACATCTGCTTATACACACCTTTTTAGCATGCGAAAAGTCGTATATGAAAAGGTGTGGTGTGTGTGTGGGTTTAGCCAACTACCAAATATTCAAGAGCATAAGAAGCACCGACGGGGAGTAAAAAATTGAATATCAGATGATCGCGTAACAGCAGCCTCAAGTTGTTTAAGAACAAAGACCTGTACTGTTAGTCTCGAAATAAACATGTGTTCTGTCTCGTTATGAGAAAAACTGGCAAACGATGGTGCTCTCAACACATAGTATATTACTAAAAGCGACAATAAACAATTAAGTATCACTTTATTAAGCTGAATCACGTTGACAACAATTGAAAAACGTCAAATGTATTTGGAAACGAATCATATGAAAACAGTTTCACGAAACCAAAACATTCTGTACATCGTGGTGAAAAGATAATCAGGACCAGTTCGCAGAGGGACCAGATGTACACTGAGAGTACACAAAAACGCCTGGTCCATCACGAGACCAAAAGTACACCTGTGCTTATTATCCCTAGAAAAATAGTCGATCTGTCGCGGGACCAAACAGTTCTGGCTGAGATGAATAGTTTTACAAAGCACACTTTGGTAAAAAAACATCACCAGACTAGTTCGCGAGACCTAAAGCGTACTATGCAAAAACTTTTGAATTGAAAACCTCTCTCTAGACACTTTTAAATTCCCAGTGGTTGCTCATACATGTACGTGTATTTTATACATTTGGTCGTCAACTGCTGCGAGAGGTTGTCTAGGAAGGGTTTTCGCACCGTTCTGTAATACTCACTGGAAGAAACAAGTATTGAGTACAAATTTAACTACGCACTACGTGAAATTAATTTTGGATATGAAGCAGACAGAGCCAAGTGGAAATACAAACCAGAATCAGTTTTTGTGCACTCGTAGACCCTCTGCTGTATTGGGTAAATTTGGCATGACCAAAAATAATTTCTATTTCGTTTTCATTGTATACAAGCATAAAAACCGACATTATGTACAAACTGTGTAGAATTATATCTTATTACGTGGGTATGTATCCAGGAACGTTAGTCCTATTCTGCTGTTGTCTGGACTGCCGAGGAATCTGTATATCGCGGGATCCAATGGTTTGCTCGTCTTGGAACCATTCTACCCAGGCATCTTTGATGTTTGTTCCCAACGCTTGCACTTCGTCAACTGCTGTGTCAATGAGCTTGTAAGCCTCTACAATGTCGTTTGGCAGCTCAATTGGCACTATGAAACCCCCTGAGGTTGCCAAGTCCATTCAAAAGACTTACATGCGCAACTAAATTTGATCCGTTCATCATGAACTACTTCAAACCTAGTCGATGTATCCCAGGACCTATTTGCATCTCTTGCCATTTTCGGAATAAACGTCCCAATGTCTGAACGCTTGAAACCCCAAGTACTAACATCAAATAAATGCCCATGGTCATGGGCGTTTCATCGGGTGGGAATTTCTGCGGAAATTGCCAGTATAGAAGACAGCAGTGGTGCTTATTGCAGGTAGAAAGACGGTAGGTATTGAGGTCGGAACTAGAGCTCCTTAGGAGGCCTATTGAACATCGCACGAGTCCCTCAAGACTTTGCTGTAAAAATACAGCCTCCCCGCAATTTCTGGTACTGTACACTGTTCGCGAATGCGGTCACTTTGTCAATGTGAGTGCCCCCTTGGTCATTTTTTGTATAGACATAGCTTGTTAGAGTGCATCTTCAAACGGTTCCGCGACCAGACCACGGCGCCCGCGACAATAGTAATTCTTCGGAAAACGAGTTCTTTTCAAAAATACTACATGTACATGTAGGCTACACTGTATGTATTGCGCAAGACAACTTTACTATACACCAGTCAAATTCGAGTTACAAACGTGTAGGGTATAATGGAATGACAGATGAGGTAAAAACGTTGCACGTCAATTTGCCTGAATATCAGGGTTGCGGCACCACAGTATTTCCCCTAATCAAATCAAATTATATCTTAGAGTAAAGAAGCTAGTTATCTAAAGAAATCAGCTATAGAGCTGCTCTTTCAGCGGTGAATCCATCTAAAATGCTTGGCAACTTCAGAAGTGTCGACGGAAGCGCGCCCACAATTGATCTCCGCGCGTTTTGCCGATGATCCACGAAGACTCAAAATGCGTTGATTTTCATAACAGCAATTTGCAATTCAAAAATTTATTTTTTCAGAGTGAACCCCCCCCTCATTTTTTTCCAAGTTGGTTTACTTGGGGTTTACACACGCTGGTGGTGTCGTTTTTGTTTTGGTGACGACGTTTTTGTTTTTTTTTAATTTTGGGTCCTGGCCCAAGGGGGGGGGGTTTAAACCCCCTGAACCCCCCCCGTAGATCCGCCTCTGAAACTTCTTGCAGGATCTTAATGAAATTTGGTGGGTGTGTTTGTATGGGGTTGTCAACAGAGGGGGACGAGTTTCGGACCCACCCGAATACCGCTGTGCCCCCTAGTGGCAATTTTAGTTTTTTACATTTGCCTCTGTATCTTAAGATGGTAAAAAGTCAAGTTGCGATAATTATAGACCAATATCGGTCCTCCCTGCAGTGTCCTAAATTCTTGGAAGGTGTGTTCAAAAGCAGCTTCACCAGTTCCTGGAGCAAAATTCCCTTCTCTTGGCAGCACAGTCTGGTTTCCGCCCCTTGCATTCCACTCTTACTACAAACATTCGTGCTACTGAGTTTATCTTTAATAATATGGATCAGGGGAGACTTACTGGTGCTGTCTTTGTTGACCTTAAGAAAGCCATTGACACTGTGGACCATGGTATCCTGTTGCAGAAACTAGAGTCTTATGGAGTTAATGATAACGAACTCCTTTGGTTTAGAAACTACTTATACGATCGTAAACAGGCCACCAAATACGGTGGTATACTTTCTGACTACTCAACCGTAATCACGGGGGTACCCCAGGGTTCCATTTTAGGCCCTCTATTGTTCACTATTTTTGTTAACGACCTCCCTACTGTCCTCCACAACAGTGTCCCAGTTTTATACGCTGATGACACTGCAATTATGTCCACAGCTGGATCAGTAAAAGAACTCGAAACTTCTCTCAACGATGAGTTAGCCCTTATCCATGACTGGCTGATTCAAAATAATTTGACTCTTAACGTTAGTAAAACCAAGTCGATGCTGTTTGGAACCCACCAGAAATTAAAACAACAAAAACTATCCCTGTCTGTCAACGGTTCTCCCATCGAGAATGTTGACAAGTTTAAGTACTTGGGCCTTACTTTAGATCCCAATCTTGAATTTAATATGCTCATAGATCATATCACAAAGATATTATCAAAGAAAATCTGTGTACTTAAACGTCTAGGCAAATTTCATAATGTCAGTACTCTTAAGACCCTTTAACATTCTATTATTCAGCCTCATATTGATTATTGTTTATCGGTTTGGGGGCACACTAGTGACACACTTGTCAGCAAAGTTCAAGTGATCCAAAATAGAGCCGCCAGTGCTATCCTGGGTACTAAAATTAGGGGCACTAGGGTTGACGACTGGGATTTATGAAAGTAAGACAAAGAAATAAATATCTCTCTGCCTGTTGTATGTACAGATGTATCAATGGCTTGGCTCCAGCATATCTCAACAGTAAATTCAATAATAAAAAAAATAATTGCAGGCGGTCTGATTCACGTTGCACCAGACGTGCGCAGGCCTCGCATGTGGGCCCATTGCACTGATCACCTGGAAATATTTTTATGCTTTATTAATATATGGTTAAAACCGAGCTGAGGAGCTAGAAACCTGGCTCAAGGGTTTAGCAGTGTGACCTGGTGGGACTTGAACCCACGACCTCGAGTACAGAAAGCGGGCACTTATCAACCAGGCCACACTGCCGCCAGTGCTATCCTGGGTACTAAAATTAGGGGCACAAGGGTTGACGACTTGTATTCCAAGCTGGGATTTATGAAAGTAAGACAAAGAAATAAATATCTCTCTGCCTGTTGTATGTACAGATGTATCAATGGCTTGGCTCCAGCATATCTCAGCAGTAAATTCAATAACAGTCGGGCTGTATATTCTACACGTTCTTCTGTTGCTGGCAATGTTTCTTCTAAAAAAATTAAAACCGAGATGGGCAAGAGATCTTTTATCCATGCAGCTGCTATAATATGGAATTCCCTTAGACCAGAAATTAAACGGTCCATTTCAATTGCTACCTTTAAAGTAAATATTAAAAAGTGGCTTAAATTTACTTAACCTTTCATACCCTGCCTGTCTTAAACATGTCATTTTTTCATTGTCGTAAATACTCTCACTGTCTAGAGTCAGTGTTCTCCACGCCCACTTTTAACGTGTCACAGTGTCCTGTTTGGCTGAACGCACGTCTTGTTTAAATGTCCTGCGTCCTGTTTAAAAATCCCACGTCCTGTTTAAAAATCCCGCGGCCAGTTTAAACATATAGGGACTACTTTGTAAAAAAGATGTCGTCATCATTAATAAGGTCTTCACTTGACAGCAACTGGCCATAGCCCATTAAAAATGAATAAAGGCCAATTGGTCAGCCTAATCACCGGTCTCACTCAAGCGGCAGACTGGGCCAATAGTCTATTTATGGTGTAACGCGGCGTGTAAATAATCTCTCAATTATCTATTTACTTCATCTGGAACAACTAGTTATAGTCAATTGAATTTAAACAAAGGCCCAGTGGTACCTATATGCCTAATCCACTACCTGCAGTCCGGCACTAAAGTCGCTGTTCGTTAGGCCTACGCTAGGCCTATTCGCTTTTGAAGTCACCTTTTTGTGTTTGGCGGACAACTAATCATATTACCCATTGAAAATAATTAAAACTTGGTGGTTAGTTCTGCGAAGTATATGTTGTCAGCGAAGTATATGTTGTCAGCAAAGACACCGCTGCGCAGCAGTTTAGACTACAGCCGTCTTCTGGGAGGCCAGAATTTTGTTTTTCGTAGCACATTTTTCAATATTGGGTGGAACACACGACACAGATTTTACCGCTACCAGTCTCAATAAACATTTGCATGAAAATGCTTTTGATGGTTATCATTGGTTGTTGTTTGTGTATTTCCCACGTAGATGGATATTATTGGTTACTTTTGGTGCCACCGACCATTGAGATTAACCGAGTTCATGTCGTTGCCTTATAAGGAGTTTCGTAGGCAGCATGAACATTACATCTATGGCGCATACTTCCTCTAAAAATCTGCCAAGCGTTCGCTAACTCGACTTCGGTGCTCGTGCCTGACGTTTGCGATTTCGGGGGAGTATTCCGAGATTTGGGACAGTGGATGACGTCACTGAGTAAAGTTCAAAATATATGTCTCGTGCTGAGAAATTGTAGCCAAAGTCACGTGCTCTCATTGAAGTCACGGTAATATCTCGCGTAATCTCACAGAGTCTTGTTTACCTCGCGTGGTCCTTACATTAGTGAATTCTATCCCGGCTTCCGTTACCGATTGACGTGCGCATTCTATATACTAAGAAGTGTCGTCTGCTGCGGGAAGGCGAAGGACCGCTAAGCCTAAGGATTATTTTAAAAACCGAGAGATGTTTCAGATACTGACGTTGACTCAGATACAGATACGACAGATAATCCAGGACCGGATGGTGGTGATATTGCCGGGCTCGGTCAACAAATCGCAAATATCTGTGTCACGAACGGTACGAACTGAATTTTTGTCGACAACGTCAGACAGCAATACAAATGAATAAAAAGTTGAATAAGCACAGTTATTTGGTTGCACTACTGTGTATTACTATTAAAATGCATGGGTAAAAATTAGGTGCATACTAGCTTATGGAGAACGTTGACCGCCGCGCGGTTCCTGCATGTTGCAGTTTTTACGCGTGCGACCTGTTTAGATTTTCAGATGTGGAGAACACTGTGGCTGTTAATATTTAAAAATGATTTGACGTTAATCTAAACATGGTTGTAAATCTGGACAAGTAAAGTAATTGCCAGAGGATTTGATTATTTTTTTTTCATATCATAGTGTGCGTGATCTTTGTCATAAGTTTAATCATTCGACCATTCTTTAAGATGTTATTAATAATTTAAGTTTGAAACTCTTTCACAACTTCTGCTGCCATGGTTTCAGGCTCAAGATGAATCGGCAGTGTACGACATCGTCGATGAAGAAGAGTATTCTGAAATAGTTCGCAAACGTCAAGATGATGACTGGATTATTGACGATGGTATGATAATGATAAAAAGACTGTACATAAATTTATGGCACTTATGCA
>NMRA01000655.1:182177-222210 GCA_002633005.1 Phoronis australis | reverse complement strand
CCCCCCCTAAATCCGCCTATGGTATTGCATGGTATTTTATACAAAGTAAGCTTTTCACTTTTTTAAATTTAATTTCAAATGCAAATACAACAGATAACAGGGCTCGACGCTATTAAAATCGCCAGGTCGCATTTTGCGACCTAGCCAAAATCCCAGGTTGCATTTTCAAAATCCAACTCGCATTCGTAAATGCCAGGTCGCAAAATTTTCCTGCTACTTTTACGCGCCAAAATAGATTATTTAGATCATCGAGAAAATGTTTAGATTATGCTCTTACCTGCAGCGTTAAACACTGACTTCATTCATGCAGGTACGGCCTTACTGTTCTTCACGACCGCCATTGAAAGACTCTAGAGCGCAAGGCAAGTTGCCTACGTGAAAGTTGAATCAGTGCTCTCTAACTGACTTGTGCATTCGAGTAGCTAAATTTGCGATGTGAAAAGGGAGAAAATGCCCGTTGAAAAAGCATCCGGGATTTTGTTAGATCTGGCCTGCTACTGGCTGTCATCAAAGTCGTTAACGATTCAAACTACTAACTCTGGTAATGGCGAGTTTGCTCCTCAATACCTTCCAAAATAGGTCAGCCACAAAACGACATACATGTCACTAGTGTTAACTTTCTTTCCGAGGTATAAAACAAAGCCGGGATTTGGTTTTTACATATTGTGAAAAGACGTTTTTGAAAACTGAAGTTTGTAAAATGAAAGTGACACACCATAAAAGCTGCGTGTCAATTTTAAACCACACACTTTTGTTTGTAGTGCGCTACGATGAGCGCTAGCTTGAACTGTGGGCGCTTAATTGGAAATTCTCAAAATTTATGGGGGGACTTTTAATAGATCAGTGAGCACTTATTATGAAACACTTTAAAGGTAGGGAGTAGGCTTGTGCGTGAGCATAGTCGTTAACCTCAGTGTTTGCGGTAATAAGATATTAAAACGCTGAAATGGTAAGAAACGTTATAATAATACGATTTTGCGAGGCAAACTACATCTAGTAGGGGTGACTTTCTGGATATTGTTACCACCTACATTGTACCCTTTTTAGCCACCCGGAATGATTTTGTTTTTAACTGCCCGTTTCAGCCGGAACAAGGTTGTTTCTATAGGAGTCTGAACATTTTACGGCGACGGTGGTTTGGGGAGCGAAAGTTGCCGGGGGGGGGGGGGGGNGGGTGTATAAAGAGAAGAATGAAAAGTTCCCTAACTTGAACCACAATTTCGCATCTAGTGCCAGTTTAGTTGCAATAGCTGGCTACAGGCATAGAATACAAGGTTTACAGAACATCGACCACGGGAAACATCGGAACAGGAAACGTCAGTCCTGGGTTATATCGGTCCCGGGACATCGGGTCTTTTATAACCGCTGGGAATCTGAGTTCATTTTCAAATAAACCAGAGCCAAGCCGGTATACTCTTTCATTTAGGACTCTCGCTGTTCTTTGAAGTGGTGCGCACGCGTGAGTTCACGCACTTGAATCGCTAGAGTAGGCCTACACTTTACGTTGGCAACAACGTTTGAAAGACAACTCATATTTCGCGCGCGTAGCCCCAAAAACAAGTAAAGTGTTTGAGAATTTCTTGGCAACTGAAAGTAAAGACGTGACCGTCGTTTGGCGATTAATAAGGTTGTCATTTTCACTTTGGCTGTCTTGATACGATAAAAAGGAGAAGCACATCTCAGTCTAAGTCACGATTGTCTGCCAGGACCGCTTGCGCGCTAACGGTGCCGCAGTGCTACATGTATATCAGGGATATTGTCGTGGATATTTGGTACATGTAATAAGGACATCTTATGTGAAAAATAAACTTTCTTGTCCACCGCAAAGTTTAGTAAGTTGATCGCTTAAGGATTAGTAGAAACACCGTTGTTTTGTGAAGTTTTATCACGTATTAAGCAGTGGCCCGAAACTTTCTTCGGCGAATCCGGTATTTACAAAAGTGGCCGAAAGTGTTAGCCAATGAATCGCGTCAAAGATCGATTCTGCATATCCCATGTTCACGCGACTTGCTTATAAGTCATCGGGGGGGATGTTGTCGGTTAGTGTTCTTTTGAACTTGGATTTGGCAACAACCAAATAATGGTCGGATTAAAAAGAGCTGCTTTGTATTTGCCAGGTATCTGTTGAGAAGTGTAAAAACTCAGCTCGCATTCGTTGGAAATTCCAGGTCGCATTTTGCGACTTGATACGAGCTGACAAAAATCTCAGCTCGCATTTCCAATTTCACTACAGGTCGCAAATGCGTTACAAGGGAAAGCCACCCGATTAATTAGTCTTTTTACCGTCTTAATCGATCTATATCCATCACCTCGGCGTATACGGCGGATCTTACCTCGCCGAGAGGTGTCGCGTTAACCTGTGAGGAAGATGAGAATCGACTCAACGACGTCAGTGGTTCTTCTGCAGAGTGAGTGCCGCTACGGTGTGGTGTATCGTTCCCGCTTGAGTGAACTATAAAGCTGTGAGGAAAACGGGTATATGGTAATGTTTTTTGTTTTTTTTTGATTTCCTCGAGAGCCTACCGCATAATGCGGCCGAATTGGCTCGCGGTAGTGAAGAATGAGAGCTACGCCGTTAATACCAAGTATGAAGCCGTGAAAGTTTTCCGTGAGTGTCAGTGGCCGGCATTTCGTCGCCAGGGATTTCGCTGACGATCGAATACCTGCTTACCAAACAGCTCATGCCAGGGCAGAAGAAGAGACTGAGGCTGAAGTCAGATGTTGTGCTGAGTTTGCGTAAGTTGGACAGGCAACAAAACAAAGAAACGCGGATCGGTTGTTGATTAATTTTTTAGTATGGTGAATTGTAGTTGGCCATGAAAACATAAACAATTACAATTAATTCAAGGCGTGTTTGATGACTGACTCGTTCGTTAGGCTTCTGTTTTGTCCTCTGCCGAACTTCGCAAATTAAGCATACCTCTGTACAGATGCGGTGCAAAGCCAAGAGTGGTCCGTGGAATTTCGTGGCAGCAAACGCAAGTGTCAGGCGTGATTATCGTGACACCATGACAAGCACTAACGGTTTTCGGAACTAGTCTATCAATGTTCCGTTGTCACGTTCACGGCCTATTTCTTGATCAGTGTAATCCCGGTTCGAATTGATAACCTGTGAAACCTAACGGTCGACCTGTGAAGTTTTCGTCGGATCAGCACTCGTCGAAGTCGAGATTGCGAGTTGCCACGTTAACTTTTATTATTGTGCGTCCTGTTGCAAAATGAATAATTCTCTTCCCAACCAATACTTATATCAAATTGAAACAAAGTCTGTCTCATTAGATGACGTACGTGTAATGCCTTGGAGTGTTCGTCAGTGCAAATGTTTTGAGAAACCAGCAATGAATAAATCACTGCGTTACCGTCTTTAGATGCAATAAACTAACTGACCGGGCACCGTGGCCGTGTGAGCGGCGCATGCTAATTCAATGGTTGCTGACAGAAAACTGTTGTGAAACAATACAACTCAATTTATATCCTATTGTCAGATGTTAGGCTTAAGGGAACCTAGCAAGAGCGTAGGAATGTTGAGTTTATTAATTAACCCCGGTAATTAAAATTATACGGCTGAAACAAGATTTAAATGTGTGCAGTTTTAGTGTTCGGGAGGGCGGCTCAGATCCAATTTCAAGTGTCAAATTCGGAACATGGCGCAATCGTAACGGAACTATGGCTCTCCCGCGATATCTCAGGCGACCGGCAGTGACGCTGCACACTACGACTGCGTTTCCGTCGTCTGCAGCTCCACTGTGCAATGAAGAAAATTACTTCATTTTTAAAGAAAATGGAATGTTTGTGATGATGAAAAAACAGAAGCTGTTGGTAAGATGTCAGTGTTAATCGAAGCCTTAGTGAATCACTCAGAAACTCATAATTTTCTCTTTGTCAAACCTTAACTTAACACGATTTCCAAGGCAATCGCGTCATTATTGCCAACACAAAAAACCGGATTTGGTCTTTTGGGCAATTGAAGACTATTTAAAATACAACAAATTTGTTACGAACTGATTGCACAAAATATAAAACATATGTAATACGCATTACAAAAAGAAGGTTTCGCGCGCAAACGCTGTGGACCATATGCAAGTAGGTCTCGTAGTATCAAATAAGTAGTAAATTGTAGTAAAGCACGCGCGATCTATCCGCCATGTCGTGAGTTCGAGTCTATTGCCCTTGCAGTTTATTTTTTGCCTTTTTTTTCTTGGATAATACTTCGGGAATCAAGGAAAATGCTTGATTTTTATAGGAGCAAACAGAAAAATTTCCTGGGCGGGACGGAGGCAAACCCCCCTCCCGACCTCCCCCCATTCGTGCCATATACATGTATCTCTACAATCGTGCTTTGAGCAAATGTTTACAGACGAAATGTTGGGCCCCGGCCACCCCCCTAATTTGTGATATCCTAGATACGCCACTGCATATACATTATTCCAATTATTGCTATTGTACAGCTTTTGCCCTGACGGTCCTGTGGAAGGGTAACCTGAACATCTTACTCGAAGAATAAACATATTTGTCCACCACAAAGTTTGGTAAGTTGATCTCTCAAGAATTAGTGGAAACACGCGGCTGTAATTAGTGTGACGTTTTATCACGTGTTATGCGGTGGCCCGAAACTTTCTTCGGTGAATCTGGAAATTTGCAAAAGTGGCCGAAAATGTTAGCCAATGAAACGCGTCAAAGATCGATTCTTCATATCACACGTTCACGCGACTTGCTTAGAAGTCATCCGATCGGGAGGGCTGTTCTCGGTTATTGTTTGAACTTCAGTGCATGGATACCACCGCGGGTCCAGAGTTGCTTTATATTTGCCAGGTATCTGCCGGGAAGTGTAAAAATTCAGCTCCCATACGTTGGAAAATCCAGGTCGCATTTTGCGACTTGATACGAGCTGACAAAAATTTCAGCTCGCATTTCCAAACTTCAGGTTTCAAATGCGACCTGCAGAGCTCGTGGCTAGCCCTCAGTAATTGCGAGCAGAGTGCTTTCTAGTCCTGTTGATAGAGGTCTCTGCTAATGGTCACTTCCGCAAGTAGTGCTAGGTGGCGCTGTGTCAGTGCATACAGACGGAGAATAAAACAGCTGGAGAGTGTTCCACGTGTACAGGCCACCTCTCTGCTCAGCCGCCTCTGGCCTTGACATGGAAGCGTTAGTAACTGTAAGTTTTAATATACCAGTCTGTCTCCGAGACCCTAGATCACCCAGACCTTGTCTCGGAAGCCAGTGATGAAAAATCCGTGAGCACTCTAGCCAGGCTCTATAGTCTATAGCCATAGGCAACAGGTCTTACTCTACTCTCGACTCCAGTCTAGGCAACACTAACCCCCCCTCGCCCTCGGTTGGTCGGTTAGCCCAGGGGCTACAATACTTCCCATCGCTTTCTGTACGAATTTCGTCCCGTGTATTTTAAACGGGCGGTAGGCCAAAACCGGTCACCGATTAAGACTTTTCACCTTGTCGAGGCACTAGTCGGATATAATGGACCCTAACTTATTCCAAATAAATCCACTAAATGTAGGTCTAAATGAATGATTTTGGTATCGTTGCATTCCTCAGACATCTGGCTATTCGTACAAATCATTTTCACAACCCTCAACAGGGCTCAACGCTAACGGTTGCCCGATTGCCCGTGTACATGTAGATTTTGCGTCGGGCAAGTGGAATTTGAAAAGTACTTGCCCGATGGGCAAGTTAAAAAGCTAGCCGCATAGGCAAGTAGATCCTAAGATTGTCTGCTCGACATTTGCTCCAAACTCCAAAGTAACGAACCCCGACACAAGCCTAAAAACCGTCGAAAAAGCCCGTGGCCGTCAAAGATCGAAACTTTCGTCTTCGAATGAGCACCGAAAGGAAAATAGAACGAGTGTGTTGCAGCGTGCACAGATGACGCTCGCTGTTAAATCCTTTCGATTCTCTGAACGTGCCCTGCAGTTTCTGAATAAGTTGTTGCGTGATACTACTACTGATCGTCTGCACTCTGGCAAAACGTCGTAACATGGAACCCGTCCAGGCCTCGACGGCATTGGTTTAGTTGCTAAAAAACGAGTTCAGGAAGAATGAAAGCAATAATATCAAACGAAAAGTGCGGGGATGGGTTCCGTCATGGGAAATTAGGTTTTCTGGCCTGCTAGACAGTGAACAAGGGATGACGTTTGATTTTTGCCGGCGTTTACCCATGACAGCTGGAAGCACCGCGTTCGTCAGCGGATGTAAGTCATACAGATAAGTGCAAAAGCTAAAAAGTGAATGATTGACGACATATTTTCTACACTACACAGCAGTTTAAAAGGCCTGGTATTTATTCAGGGGGAATTCCAAAGGACATTCTTATGAATTCCCGGCTCCCGGTGCCGACTCCCGAAAGAAGAGGAATACGGTCTTAGGGATTGCCGCTCTGAAGTCTGAAGGGTGACTTTTTCGCGGTCTATCTATTTTTCAAAAATGTAATTATTTATTGAAAATAAAAGTATATGTGGCGTTATTATATGTTAAAATTTGATTTTAATTTAATACAAGGTACGCATGACCAAAATTGTGCAAGATTTTTAGGGATAGCAAAAACTGAAATTCAGGCATGTGTTCAGTAGACGCTAGGACCTAGCTAAAACCTAGTCAAAGTCACGTGTTCTCATTTAAAATACACGGCAATTTCTCACGTAATCTCGCGAAGTCTTGCTTTTTAGCGAGGTCCTAGCGCTACTGAACGGGAGGCTGGTTAGCAACAACTCAAGTTTAATGCTAGCCTTGGTACAAAGATGTATATGAATATACAGCTTTGCACCGATGCGGGTAAAAAAGTGGTAAGATAAAATCTGACACAAAATTAGCGTCATTAAAAACTACAGTCTTCCTTGAGTAATTTAAATTATTTAACGGTGTTGGCAAAAATGGCGTACTACCGTTATTCTGCTGCTAAAGTTGTGGAGCGATCTTTAGCAACCGCTTTCGGCGCTATGAAATTTTGCGTTGCCAGTTTCTTAGTTTCGCCGATTCTTCAATCAACTGTTGTTCTTTCACGAGGTTGCGTACACGTCACAACAAATTATCAGAACTGGTTTCACCTCATTAAAAGTTTTTAGAATTTTGGTACCGAAAAATCAAATTTCAGAAGAAATTTTGTTGCTTCCAAGCTATCATTGTCTCCTGAGAGATGTCGCAAAAATTTAGGAAATGGCGCGTGTGCGTGACACGAGCGTACTGTTTTCAAAACGATGAAATACTTTTCATTGTTAGAAAAGGCAGAGAGTTACGCAAGAAAATGAAGTTTATTGCATTGCTTTTCACTTAAACGGCTGTAACGGGCAAGGTGAGTGTTGGTTGACTCCCAGATTTTGCATGCACACCGTCCGGTCTTTAGCTTTACATGTTGATACAAGTTTCATGGCGCGGTGACGAGTAGAACTACCTTGGCTGTGTGCAATTTCGCTGTCTACGGAAGAAATACACGCAGTGGGACCTAGCTGTGTTTTGACGACAGTCTTCATACAGCTAGCTGGCTGGCTAGTTTAATGCATGAGGGCGTATAAACTAATGAATACACAGAAGTGTCTAGAGTTCATGCCCTAGCTCATTTCGGCGCCTGTGAACGTGTGACAATGGTTCAGATACCATAGTTACTCTTCTAATTTGTCTCTCTAGTGTTTTGACACACCTTATAAATAAATGTTCTGTAAGAAGAATCGTTAAAAAAATAGCAACTCATGTATATAGCGTGCACAACACAAGAGGAGGCTCAGCACAGGCAGCCCTACGGTAACACATTTCCTAGGTGTGCACATGCACGGTGGTATTTGGGATTGCACTAATGGGGCAAGTGAATTCGTTGTTCGGGCAAGTAAAAATTTCAACTTAAAAAGTTAATGTTGAGCCCTGCTCAATTACTCTAGTCTATAGCTACGCCTACGCTGTTCCGAACTCGGTCCACTTTAGCCACGCGCATCGTGAAATCGGCAGCCATTTCAGGGAACTTACTGTATCTAGCGACATCTATCAGCGATTTGCTACAACATGCGCTGTTCCTTTTTCATCAGTCAACGTCATTGGTCGATTTCGTCAATATTATTAACGTCAGTCGTTATTAATCATCTGCTCTCGTCATCACCTTTGTCGTCTCTCTCACGATCGTATCTGTCATCATCATGTTATCGTCGTCCATGTTGACTGATGAAAAAGGAACAGCGCGTGTTGTAGCAAATCGCCGACAGATGGCGCTAGATATAGTAAGTTCCCTGAAATGGCTGCCGATTTCACAATGCGCGTGGCTAACGCTAAAGTGTACCAAGTTCAGAATGGCATAGTTATGGACTAGAGTAATTGAGGGTCATGAAAAGGGTTTGTACGGATAGCCAGATGTCTGAGGAATGCAACGATACCAAAATCATTCATTTAGACATACATTTAGTGGATTTATTTGGAATAAGTTAGGGTCCATTATATCCGACTAGTGCCAAAATACATTCCACAGTGACCACACTTAAAACTATCACTTTAAGCGCTTAATTTCTTCAGTGGTCGTTTCTACTTCTACACATATCTCTGATGAAGCTTAGTTTTAGTTATGAGAATGAAAGTGACTTTGGCGAAAAATTCCAACTCCACTTTTTTGATCACCGCGTTAACTTTTTCACCACGCGCGCGTGATAACCACAAAGTATTTAAACTGAGTTACGTGAGTTAGGCAAAGGCTAGCACGAGATTGAGAGAAGCGCGTGACGCTAGCGCGTAACAATTGCAAAATCGCATCGGAAGGTATCAGATGAAATTTGTAAGATTTGTGTCCCCTGGGCTTTTTATTCATCAACATGCGTGATTTCACGTAACTTCCTCCATGAAAATGGCATCCGGTAAGACAAACTCAAGCAAACTGCAACAGATTTTCATCGATTTGTTCAAATTACCTTGATTGAATCGTCTCCAGACTTATGGTATGTTTTATAACTGCATGTGCATTATGTGCATGTTTCATTTGATTTTATTTGCTGTATTTTGAAACTCGTAACTTTTTGTGGGAATGTACTAATGCCCCTGTTTGCCTTCGTTATCGAGGACGATGTAATTGCCTAGTCTTACTCGTACTCGTTGTAGCCCCTCGACTAGCCTAGGTGCCACTCTGCATCACTTTCCTGTACTAATCTCGTCTTGTGTTGTTTCTTCACCAAATTAGAGGTTTTCACTTCGTCAAACATATGTTTTACAGTTTAAAATGTCACTTGAAAAAGCATGTCTGTTACAATTATTTAGGGCTTTTAGGCGACGAATTTCAACTCCACTTGTTTGGTGGCCACTAACTTTTTCACCGTGCATGATAAGCACAAATAAAACAAAGTATTTCAAGATGTCGTGGAAAACTTTGGCAACGATTAGCACGAGACTGAGCGAAGAGCACGACCTGTCACGTGACACTTGCAAAAAGTAACGTGGGAAACTAGGCTCGTGCTAGACATTTAAAGGTATTAGGCAAAATGGCTAAAGCATCTGAAAACTTTAGCCATTTTCAAAAATTATTAGCCAAATACCTCTTTTCCCAATCCCCCAATTGATGAAAATATGTAGTTTCAGGGACCGAACTTTTTTATTTTTCATGTTATACACAGATCCTTTTTATAAATGTACTATAAGAAAAGACGTTAGCCTCAGAAAAAAACAAATGATCATTATTCCAAGGTCATATTCTCAACTTAATAAGTTGGAGGGGATGTCAGTCAACATGGGTTTTGTTATTACGGATATAAAAAGTTTGGGCAGAGGTTCCCCTATACCCAAGTTGATCACGTTTGTACGCTGACCGCATGGGCATTTAAATTATGTTGACCTTAAAAAAATTAGATTACGGTCGAGGTACTCCGGCCGCATGGGCTTTTTGATGATCAAGACATTTAGGTCCAAAAACATTAACATAAGTTGTGGCTTACAAAATAAAGCTGAATCATGCAGTGGAGTCAATCAATATAAAACTCATTAAATAACAAATTGACATTTACTTTACCTTGTTTTCTTTCAGCCGGCGCTGAAATGCGAACGCGTCACAGTCTCTCAAAAACTTTTTCAAGGCCCTCTATCCCTTGATTTTGGGGCCAAATATTGACCCCATTCCTCTCAGAAAAATATTGAAAAATCAGGCGAAAATCCCCTAATGAGGTCCAAAAATTCCACTCAAGTGATTGCCCTCGAGGTTCGAATCATTTGTAACTCACACAGGTCACAATTTGAAAGAGTGCAAAATGTTACTTTTGGCTGCTTGAGGCACAACCTCTGAGGTGTTGCAACTAGGTGGGGGTGCTATTGATGATGATCAGGAGATAGAATGTTTCCCTCACCCCAAGAATAATCTCTTCTAACAAGGCACAGGCACCTTTTCTCTCGGATAATAGAGGATCCAGTTTTTACACTTGCAACATTTAGTGAGCTGACTTAGTATATGTGATGTATTTTGATTTAAAAATAGATAAGAAACTCCTTCTTCAAGGCGTCTACCGCGCTTCTTATTCCCTTAAGTGAAAACCTGTCAGTGTCAAGTCTCAAACATCATTTGACACAACAAATTATGTGCTGAAAATTGGTATTAGTTAGTAATGAATTTGGAGAGATTCTAGCCAGCCATATACCTGTATGAAGACTATCATCAATATACTGCTATATACCACTGTGTGTGTGTTGAGCTCCAACAGATCTCAAAATTGCACACAGCTCTGGTAGTTGTGCTCGTCACCTCGTCGTGAAACTTGTATCAACATGTAGAGCTAAAGACTGGTGGGGGTGCATTCAAAATCTGGGACTCAACCGACACCCACCTTGCCCCTTACAGTGGTTTAAGTGAAAAACAATCTAATTAACTTAATTTGCTTGTGTAATTTTCTGAATTTTGTAATGAAGAAAAGTATGTCGTCATTTTGAAAACAGTATGCTCGTGACACGCGCACGCTCCATTTCCTAAATTTTTGCGACATTTCTTGGGAGATGGTGACAGCTTCACAACAGCAAAATTTGATCTGAAATTTGGTTTGCTAAAATTTTGAAAACTTAAAATGAAGTGAAACCAGTTCCGGTGATTTGTTGTGACATGTACACAACCTTGTGAATGAACAACAGTTGATTGAAGAATCGGCAAAAAAAGAGACTGGGCAATATTTCATGGCGCCGAAAGCCGATGCAAAAGATCACTCCACAACTTAAGCAGCAGAATAACGGTAGAACGCTAATTTTTCCAACATCGGTAAATAATTTGGTTTACTAGAGGAAGAGTGTGTTTTTAGTGACACCAATTTTTTGTCAAATTTTATTTGGCCAATTTTTTACCCACATCCTCGCAAAGCTGTAAATTCAGTATACAGCTTTGCACCAAGGCTAGAGAGATTCATGTAATATGCAAAAAATTAATCCTTGTTTTCATATTGCATGTTTGAGGCAGCTCATCTCAGTTCAGTTTTATCCCGTGGGTAATTTAATACCATCGCACCAGCTCACACCAGGCCGTTTGCTGCCGAAATACTCTTCTATTCATCAATTTGACATTGTCACTTGCAGACAACAAGCGGCAGCACCTACACGAGATCTCACTATGAAGCGAGAAATTGCCGTTACCATAAGTGCTGACCCCAGAAGGGGTGTTACTATCGCCCCTGTATGCCTGTGGCGTACACCAGCTGATATAAATGCATAGACTTGACACACAGTATCACCGTCTCAACTAGCACTAGAGACGGTGGCCATCCCATAGGGTATCCATCCCATAGGGTATCCATCCCATAGGGTATCCATCCCATAGGGTATCCATCCCATAGGGTATCCATTCCATAGGGTATCCATCCCATAGGGTATCCATTCCATAGGGTATCCATATGCTGAAAGCTTTTCAGCTCATTTTGCCGCACACTACTCTCTAGTAAACCATCAGTCGTGTTAATTACAAGTACCTCATTGCACACAGAGGGACACTTTTGACTTTTGAGGCAATTGCTGTCTTTAATTTCTTCCTGCTCTAACAAATACTGCAGTTATCAATTTTTTTTCGTACAGTCCTTCGTTCCGTTGCCCAAGTTGGCAAGTGGTCGTTTTTAAACAGCTCACGCCAGTGAATATAACGTCATATCCCTCCATATCCAGGAGAAATTATGATTTTATGTTCAATGTGACTTGAATATCGTCATAACTTACGAACATGTGATTAAATTCGTATGGTTCTTGGTTAAAAACCCTGTTTTTATAAACTCACTTGTTGGTTCTGATGTTAAAATTACCTTTCAGTTACAGGTGAATAATTAGAAAGATGTAACTCATCACAATGACCGACTGGTATACCTTGCTGTCATGGTTGGCCACTATCACAACGATTGCTACAAATTTCTCACACATGTAAGTAGGCCTTCTTACCAACAACATGTACCCAGACAATAGTACTAGATTCATTTGTCACAAGTAGGCCTTCATACTCTCTGGTGTAAATAGCCATTCCTTCTGCTGGTGTCCTTTCTGATTACTAGACATTCAAATAAAAAGCTAGTCTGTTCCCGCATAGGATAGGCCTAGGGGCATAGGGATATAGGAGAATATCCCCTATACCCCTATGCCTATCTGGCTGTTGGCTCTTTATATACTATGACCAGAGATGTCACTAAAATATGATATTTTTCAATGTCACTTTACACAAATAAATAGCTGTGATGTGAGTGTTTTTTCCCTGAAAGCATTGTGCAACCAATCAATGATGCTTGTTGTGGTACCAAGTACATGGTATTTCCCCAGAGCACCACCTAAATATAGGCAGTTACACTACAACTGCACCACAGAAATTAAGTTGCTGAAATATATGTCTCCTGAAATAATTGATGCAGGAATACTTTCTCAAGTAGAATAATTGTAGAAGAGGTTTAACTCAATATATAGTACACACAATTTATTTTTAAGTACGCTTGATGTTTTAAGTTGGCATATCTGGCTAAACTTTTGCAGCTGCTGTAGTTTTCAAAAACAGTTTACAATAATTCTTCTTGTCAATTTTTAAGGTGATATAGATTTTTTGAAGAATACACAGAACATACGCCCAAAATAATGACAAACCCTGAAATCACAAAGCATTATACCTGTGTTGTAGACAGTACATAGATGAAAGTAGTATTATAAATACATGCAGTTAATATCTAATATAAGTATTCAAATATTTAGATATGCTATGTCAATGGTGGTGGTATTTCAAACAACAGGTTTTTCAACCAGCTGTTAAGTAAGATTTCATTTTTATCTGGTTTCCTTTTGGATGTTGGCTAAGCCAGTATGCCTTCATCTATTGGGTTCTAGGGCATTCAAATGGATACCCTGACTAAAATTTAGACACTCTAGCTAGGATACCCTTTTCTGCATTTGAACGCTCAAGTAGAGTAAACAAATCATCTGGGTCTTTCTTTAAGTTGGCCTGTACAGAATAAAACAATTAGTTCAGAAAATTGTACAAAATGAACAAAAAAATATTGCAGCACCATGTCTCCTCTGCATCATACCAGAGTTTAACAGTGATATCGCACGGGGTCATAATACTCTGTTGTGCGATAGCCATCCACACCCTGAGAAATTGAGTAACCCACTTTGGATGTCCTGCTTTTGAAGGCTTGAACCCCTGAAAGGTAGGTGAATTTCAACGAAATTCATCAACTTTCTTTGAAAACTAGCAGTAAGTTGGCATGACATCCAAAGTACACGCGTGCTACTGATGAGGCCACAAATCTCTGGTCTGTATACTGCTAGTGATGAGGCCACCAATCTCTGGTCTGTATACTGCTACTGATGAGGCCACCAATTTCTGGTCTCTATACTGCCATTGACGAGGCCACCAATCTCTGATCTGTATACTCACGACTTATTTCAGGGATTATTTCCACAAAATCCCCTTGTTCATTCATTACACAAGGTAGACAGCTCAAGTTCAAGAACGTTTGTGTGCATGCGTGCGTGCGTGTGTGATTGTTTACACAGTACATGCCAAAAAGTAATCTGACAAAATGACCCAGAATTCCTCTGGCAACTGAGCTCAAGTAGAATTTCCTGTCAGAATATTCATGGCTTGTCATTGCTCATCATGATGATTACTTTTGGTGCTAGATATCTGATGATTGTGTATGTGGTACTGTGACTAAATCCCATGCTTGATCTTGCAGCCCAACATGCATGAAGATCAAAGCACGTGGTAGCACTGTCGACTTTTCCTGTTTCCCACTTCTGTGCATGCTCTCCAGGTGAGTGTGACTGATGTATAAGTTGGAATCATTAAACAGCTAGTGACTGGATTCTCTTCCAAGTAATTAATAGAAGGTGTTTTCGATGCTTTCTTAATCCAGAACATCACTATATCTGTGGAGAGTGAAAGCTGTGTTAACCGCAGAAAGACTAATTTGGATATCGTGGCTATCAGGGAATGGGCAAAGATCGAGGTAACATTGTGGCATCCGAGGGAATTGGACAAAAAAATATGACTGGGTGGTGCTCAAATTGCTGGGGTCCCTCTGACTTTCTACACCTCATTGGCACTGCAATCTCTGAGAGGACAAAATGATTACTAGTACACTGCTTAAAGGCGAAGGCAGCCTTTTTTCATGTCACTTTTAGCAAAAATAAGGTTCGTTGATTTTCCCAGACGCATTTTTCACTTAATTACAGCTTTTCGTAATTTGATTATTAATTTCTCGTCCTGTTCTCCGGAAGTGACGTCTTGGGAGGCAAGAGTTTCGCGGCAATTTCTTTTCATTATAATCTGACTGTGAGAGCTGTCGAGTCAGTCATTGTTCTACCTCGTTTGTGATAAGTTTGGTAGATGTTTGCTTTTGTTTACAAGTCAGTCAACATGCCACGCTGTTGCTGCATGCCGGGATGTACTCATTATTGTCTCACACGCGCTTTGGTTATCTTGAGTCACTTTCCAAAAGATGACACACTTCGCCGTACTTGGCTAGCTCGTTCATGTGAAGAATGCAGTGCTACCCATCCACGCAACTTACAAAGCAATGGAGGGTTACCGAGTGTGTGGCAAGCATTTTCTGCCGTCAGATTATGACAGATATGTACGCTGAATTGATGAAGGTCCCTGTGAAACAACGCCTGAAGAAGGGTACCATACAGTCGCTGTTAATTCCTGGCAGTGCCCCGTCGCCAACCCCGAGAAGTGCGTTTTTGAAGCGAGAAGCCTCGCGAGCTGTGGCCACTATATACAGTGACTGGAGGCACTTCATCTACTGTTACCCGTGCCTCCGAACGTACCCCATTGCGTGCAATTCCGGGAACTAGCAGTGATTTGCCCTGTGCCGTTGTCTCTAGCCCAGAGCCTGCAAGCAGCCCTGCAGCGATGTTGAGTAGTGGGAGTGAATACAGGCCCAGTTTGACATCCACTGAAAGGGATAGTTCATCATCCAATGAACAGAGCGGTGAGCCTAAGTTTGATAAGTTTATTGTGGACGTGTATTGGAGCTATTTGGAAGGTGCCAGGTGTGTGGCACGGGAGTCACACGGCGGGATGTAAGAAGTTTGGGTGCTCAGATCACCCTCCAGTGGGAGTGTGTCGCGGGACACTCGGCCAAGTGGGACAGTTCTTCCTCTGTACGTGAGACGATAATGAGTACACCCCAGTACGCAGCAACAGCGTGGCATGTTGACTGACTTGTAAGCAAAAGCAAACGACGACCGAACTTATCACAACCGAGGTAGAACAATGACTGACTCGACTGCTCTCACAGTCAAGACTATATGAAAAGAAATTGGCACGAAATTCTTGCCTCCCAAAACGTCACTTCCGGAGTAGACGACGAGTAATTAATTAAATTACGAAAAGCAGTAAATAAGTGAAAAATATATCTGGGATAATCAACGAACCTTATTTCTGCAAAAAATGACATGAAAAAAGGTTGTCTTCGCCTTTAATCACTGTAAAGTTCCTACCAACCTCTTCTATTGAGACCCTATCTGATCATTACTGCTTATACTCATCTGCCAACCATTAGTGCAATGGTGGTTTTCCAGTGAGCAGGCTCAGGCCAAGGTCAACAGTTTAAGTCCTATGGCTAAAATGAAACTAAAGCTCTGACAGCACTTTTGAAAAGAACGGTTGGTAATGAGTCACCAATTTTGCAAATGCTTCACAACATCTCAAAACAGTGTCTGATGGTAGCTGTAATAGAACTTTAGAACAGTAAAGGATTTGTTCAGTTCAATTAATATTTCATGGAATATGAAAAAAATGAAATTTCTCTTGCTAGCCACATTGTGTCCTAAACTGATGATATATATTATCTTACATAGCCAGAGCTTGATCGGTGGACCCATTAGGAATAGTGCAGTATTCTAGTAATGACTAAACATATACTTACAGGAATAGTGCAGTATTCTAGTAATGACTAAACATATACTTACAGGAATAGTGCAGTATTCTAGTAATGACTAAACATATACTTACAGGAATAGTGCAGAATTCTAGTAATGACTAAACATATACTTACAGGAATTACATGAACAAGTGTGCAGTTGTACTTATCTAATAGACTAATAGCAGATTTTGATTTGCAATTGTAATCTCTTGCAATGAGTTGCAATTAATGTTATTTTGTTAAAAAAGCACATTATGTTGTGTGTTAATTGGTGACGTACTATTTGATGAAGTGTGTTTTGCAGGGTTATGCATTGTTCACATTTGCAGTAAGTCGGTTATGTCAACAGACTACTGTGCTTAGACCGCTGACTCTGTATATCCTCAGTGTACAGACTTGTGGTCCTGCTCATAAGCTGCAACCAACAATATTGTACATGTAGGTTTTCTATTGGCCACGACATCGCTATTCACTAGCGGCGCCTGGTGTGATGGCACATTTTACTTATGGCAACTACATCATCTGTTCAGTAGCCAAAACCTATGTGCATTAGAAGAGACTGGCGCCTCCTCTGGAAATTTCTATATTGAAATTGGGCAATGCGTTATCTGTGATGTATGATGTTGGTAGTGCTGTTCTTGAGCATACTGTAGTTCTGTTGTCTGTTGCAGTGCCATAGTGTGGATGAAATATGGACTAATGAAGCACAATGTGGCTCTAATCATCGTCAACATGACGGCTGTCATTCTCAATGCTTTGTTTTTAGCATTCTTCTACTTTCACACTTTGCAAAAGGTTTGTCACTTATTATTTGGTTCTTTATCTATTATTTTATTACAGCCTCACTCGGGGTAATTAGCTTTCCTGGAAGGTACTAATTATGGTGTAGCAGCTTGCAGAACCAAATCACTAATTCTAAAACGTCGGTCTTTGTCATGTGGTTTCTGTGCATTTATTCTCAACTCTGTTGACCATCCATACATAAAAAATTGATGGATCTGCCCATCAGGAATGCTTCAATTTAGAACAGTCTCTCAAGTTTGGAGGATTGAAACTAGCTTTTTTGTGTCTGACAAAGCAGATGCAGATGATTTTTGGTTAAATTCATGTTTCTGAAAGTTGTGCTGCATTTTGTTGTGTACAAAAAATGTTGCAAAATTTTAACAGTTTGATACATTTTCTAAATAATACCATGTCCACTTTAAAATATGTTCATTTTCAAACACGTTACCTTGCACACAGTTATCTGACATTTGAGACGAGACAATTTTTCATCAGAAAAATACTTTTTCTCTGTCCAAATGTCAAAATTTCAATTACCACGCCCCTTTCAAATTCCAGTACACAAAAGGATTTTCCGTATTAACTTTTCCTTTACAGCACCATCTTCACCGTAAATTGGCATTGGCATTTCTTCTCATCGTTGGTCTTCTGACCTACATCAAGTATTTCACCGTGAACGAGGACAGTGCAGCTGCAAAGCTGGGCATAGTAGGAACACTCTTCACCATGGTGTCATATGGGTCTCCGCTTAGTCTTGTGGTAAGCACCGATGTCGCCAAGTTTCTGGGAAACCACAATTGCTATTGTAGTTTTTATTTTTTTGAGAATGACGTGTACTACAGTGGAGCTCTCATGTCACACTTTGTTTGACATTGGTAATGAATGGATAGTCCATTATGTGGATTCTGACTAAGTGGTTAGCATGCTAAGTAAAGTGCAACAACACAATAATTAGTGTGTTCATAGGCCAAAAAATGTATGAATAAAGGCAAGTATTTCACTCTGAAATTTGAATTCTTCCCAAGTGACGACAGTTAAACCCTTGTGCGTTATTCATTAGTCAGATTAGTTAAGTGACTTCTGGTGTTCAAAATCATGATCGTTTTTCTCATTTTAATAATAAGACATCTAAACAGTAAATGACTACTTTTTACTCTCAGCACCAAGTTTTGAGAATGCAGATTACTGTAATTCGGTAGTAGTGCAGATTTCATTACGAACAATTCGACATTGATTGTTGGATAACTTCTTTCAGCATTTCCCGTATTGTCTAAAAATACTCCTTGTGCGCAGATCGCATCTTTGCAGTAGCTCCACGAGCGACATCATTAAAAGAACAAACGATGGAAATATTGTTTTAAAAATTATATCAGACTGCAGTACTTCGAATGTACACTACATTCATTGAAGGCAAGACATAAAATGAGACCTCATTGAGTAGTGACACATCATAGTAAAGGTCGTGACATTATTTTGACGACCACCTACACATGAAACCACCTGGCATCCCACATGGGGCACTGCATGAACTGCAACGTATATGCGCTACTTAGGTACCCTTCAAACATGTAGGTGATGAAACATTTCTACAAGTTGAAGGAGTGAGTATAGGTTCCACCTAGGGCCAACATTCGCAGATTTATATGTATGACCAAATGTTGAAAATGTTCAGGTGTATCGTAGGTATGTCAATGACATTTTCATAGTGACAACTATTGTCGTTAAAACGTAAATATCATGATAATTCAGTCCTAAAATTTGCATATGAAACTGCCGTTGATTGAAAAATACCCTATTTGGATGTACTGGTTGAACAATGTGACTCAGGATTTTGGTACATCCGTTTATGGCAAACTTTTTTTTTTTTTGTCAAAACGTTTTATTGTTATCGTAATGCAAATACAATAAAGCCAAACAGTATAAACATTCATGCACACAGTCACGCTCACATTCATACACAGGGGGGCCATTGGTTGTATGTAGTGTAAATTAAAACAAAGGTGCTAGAGGGGCCATCGTTCCTCGAAGTCTAGATACCTCCACTGGTTATAGTACATAACCTTTTCTACTTTGTAGTAATCAAAAACAAAATGTTTAAAAAGTGCAAAACATGGTTCTACATTCTGAAGTCTTTGCTTGTGTATGTGGTACTTGCCTAAACATAAAAGTAGATTTATGACTTTTTGGTCCATTAAAGGAGCCAAAAATTACGTAAAAATGATCAAGTTTCATATCAATTCCGCAGAGGTTTTTTATCCAGTTTTCAACAGTTTTCCAAAAACTTTGGACACGTAAACAAGACCAATACAAGTGAAAAATGTCTTCAGAATGAGAATTACAAAAAGTACAACTATCTGAATTTCTAACACCAATCTTACTCAAAAACTTATTGGTTCCGAGTAGTCTGTGAGTTCAACGTATTTGAAACCATTTAAGCTGGACATCACAAGAAAAGTTAATAGAATAAGAATAAGCTTTTCTCCACCACTCACGGGGAATTACAGTATTCAACTGTTTTTCCCAATTTTCCTCAAATTTGGGTTTTTTATATAGTTTTTGTATTAAGTGGGTATAAATTTGTTTATTGACTTTTTGTCTCGATATAAGAATGGAATTAAATGTTGTGCAAAAAGGCAAGGTTATCTCAATTTCACTACATGGCCTAATTTGAGAATGACGAATAGTTTGACGAATTGCACTTCGAATACCCCAAAAAGATGTAAATGATGGAGAAAACCTGTATCTTTCACAAAAACACTGGTAAGACATAAAATAACCATTATGGTTCAACAAATCGTGAATAAAAACTATACCTCTTTTATACCAGTCATTGTAGAAAACAGACTTTTTATCAATCAAAATATGTTCATTATACCAGAGTGGTTCGTAATAAAATTCCTCTTTAATGTGATAATCTGAGATACTAGAGAGTACTTCCCCAACAACTAAAAATACCTCTTTCCAAAAGACATTCTTAAAAATTCCCGGGCATTGACTATAAAATTTGGCCCCAACATGAAGAAGGTTTTTTNAATTAGGTTTTTACCAAAGTTGAAAAAAGATAGGGTTTTGTAGATCATTTTCCACGAAATGGAATCGAAGGCTTTCTCAAAGTCAATTTGAACTATCAGACCGGGTATATCATATTCTTCTGAGCAATTTAAAATGTCGTAGATGGTTCTAATATTTTCACCAATAAACCTCCCCTTGATAAAGCCTTTCTGATTTTCATGAATGATTTTGGTAATGACGCTTTTAATACGATGTGCAATACAACCTGATAAAACTTTATAACTTGTATTTAAGAGAGAAATGGGGCGCCAATTGCTCAAGAATTCACGCGGCTTTTTACCTTTTGGAATAATAGTGATCACGCCCTGAATTTGACTTGGGGGCATGGAACCACGAGCAAAACTGTTATTAAATGAATTAACCAAAAATACAGATAAATTATTCCAAGAAAATTTAAAGAATTCCACACTAAAACCATCAATTTGATCACATTGACTGCTTCGGACACTGTGATCTCGCCGTCTAAACGCTTACTATCGTCATTGGTTAATCGTGGAACATGTAGTGACGGCGGGAACAGAGCGTTCAAATTAACATCATCAAGGAGATCATCTTTACATGCATAGAGAGATTTATAAAAATCACAAATGTTATGTAGAAGTGCACTTTGCTCGGTGATTGCAGTATTCTTGTGAGTGTCTATAACTAATTTAGTAACATTTTTATTAACATAATTTCTTTTTTCCAAATTGGCAAAATATTTTGAAGGTTTTTCGCCATTTTCAACCCACCTTGCGCGCACTCTGATCTGATGTCCTCTCATAATGTAATCTCTACAGTCTTCCAAATCCCTCATTTTTTGATCTAAAATAGTATCGAATAAGCCAGATGTAGATTCGTCTGCTAATTTTACAAGATAAGATATTTGATTTTCAAGAAATTTTACTTTTTTCCGTGTTTCAGATTGTTTCTTTTTAGAATACAATATAGTTTCGGATCTGATCCTCAATAGCAATAGTTTATGGCAAACTTACTGACATAGGATCTTGTCATGATGCTGAAAATGGCTGCCCTGAGAAGTATTAACTGGCGAATTTTCTTGCATTAAACAGACCCTTGTAAACAACAGCTATTCTAACCGAATGATAGACGGGCAAATCCAGAAGTTTACGTCAGAACCACATGTCATTCGTGCTACAACTAAAACAGTACATTATGAATTATGTCAGAACCACATGTCATTGGTGCTACAACTAAAACAGTACACTATGAATTATGCCAGAACCACATGTCATTGGTGCTATAACTAAAACAGTACACTATAGATTATGCCAGAACCACATGTCATTGGTGCTATAACTAAAACAGTACACTATGAATTATGCCAGAACCACATGTCATTGGTGCTATAACTAAAACAGTACACTATGAATTATGCCAGAATCACATGTCATTGGTGCTATAACTAAAACAGTACACTATGAATTACGTCAGAACCACATGTCATTGGTGCTACAACTAAAACAGTACACTATGAATTATGTCAGAACCACATGTCATTCGTGCTATAACTAAAACAGTTTACTGTAAGTATTTTTGTACTGGGAAAGGGGCAGCAACAGTTTTTATAACGTTTATTAAAAAAAAGCACAATATACTAGTGTTGAGCCCAGAAAGCGCTAGAAAGCGTTATATCTTGGCGACAACCAATTAGTGTAGGACAAATGACAGGGCTTGGAATTTTCCGCGGAAACGCGGATTTCCGCTTTTTTCAAATGTTCTGTACGTGCATTTTATTATATTTCCGCGTAAAAAAATCGGATTTGATATAAAATTTCCGCGGCAAATACCCTTGCAGACGCAAAAGGTACCCGCTCATCCAAAACCTTTACGGCAAACAGATGGCGCTGGGCTGCTTACAGTCATGTGACATTCTTGTGTGAACTGAATCTTGTGTTGATAGAACATAAAATACAGACGTGTCTACTTGGTGAACCATCATCTGCCGTGTCGTGCCACGGCCAGTCCGGTCTGCTGGGCTCAGTGTTGTTGGCTAACGAGACACTGAACGAAAAAGAAAATATCGCAGAGAATAAAACCTAACATGTACATCACCATGTATAATTCAAGCATAATTTAAAAAATATAGTGGTTATATTTCAACCTAATTAAAATTATGGTTGTGAAGTTGCTAAAATCTCGCTGGGCGGAAAAGGGGCCGGGCCCGGTTTAGTATCCTCACCATGGTCACGTTCATTGAATATATATTTTACCCCAGCGTTTAGGCCGAGCAACCACAACAGCGTATATTATTAACACTTTCATCTTAATTATATGTTATAAATAGTTGTTACAAATGGGGTTTTAAACATGGAATGTCGGACACAAAGATTTCTTTTCCACACAAATTCGCCACTCATCAGGACATACACTGTCTGGTTCATGAACTCTCGTGACCTGTGGTTACAGTCAGCAGCAGCAGAATGTAGGTNTCGAAAAGCGGAAGTTGCTCTTTATGTTTCGGAGGAACGTAAATTGTCAACATTGCCGGGGCATCTGGGATAGCGTGGTGGGATTTTCAATGGCGCCTCGTGTTATTGTAAACCGCGGCGACAAATACTACGGCTCTGCAGCCAAAAATGTGTGGGTTGGGAGTGGAGGGAGGAGCTAAAAGGACGCAGACGCATGCTACTGATGGTGGTAAGGTTTTTTTTTTTTAGTCTTCCCTATTTTGTCGGGGAAAGGATCACATCGACCATTTCAAGGCTGGGTAGCGCGCGTGATTTGGGCCGTAAAAGTTTCCGCGTTTTTTGTCATTGATCATTCCAAGCCCTGAAATGTGGTGAGCTCATTGTGAAAAAAATGTTATTTCCATGGGTCAGTTAACTTCAATATTCTAGTTTATGAGAAGCGTTTTGGATAATGAGTGAATATCATCTCTGGCAGTTTTTGGGTGACAAGAACTACGACCACTTCTCCCGCTCCGCAAATAAAGCAGTTCTGTGTTTCTCTTCCTGTTTGAAATATTGAGCATGCCTCGGTGTTTCTATTGTTGATACAGATTTGGTTTGTAACCACATCTTTGTGTTAGGTTCGTTGTCTAGTGTTTTTCAGTATTGATAGAGTACACACGAACTGCTGAGATATGTGTCTGATGAGACATAATAATGTGGAACCCACACCATGACTTTGAGCATAGTTCTAATTCCAGTCACAACACATGAAGGCAAGCGAAATCCACCATGGGAGTATTTGTCGGATTGACGCGCCATTACTAATAACTGCTGGTCATTAACATGGTTATTTTTGGTGTATATTGCACTTTGTCCACTACAAAGAGTCGAGGCATTCCGTTGCTTATAAAAATCTCGCAATTGTTGTAGGTCGATAGATCTTGGTGTGCTTTCACCTTTCAGGCTGTCGTTGTCAAGACTAAGAGTACAGAATCTATGCCTTTTATGCTTACCTGTGCAAACCTTCTAGTCTCCATAGAGTGGACTGCATATGGCTATGTCCTTGGTGACATTTTTATTCAAGTAAGTTCCCTACTCTATCAACTATTTTTAGTTGCCTGATTTCCTGTAACAGCTTACTCATTACAAACTGTGCATTTCTTTTTTTGGATTTATTTTGTGTAGAGTTATTAAGAAATCAATGTTGATTAAAGTAAAGAATCGTAACCTATAAAATATGCTTTTTGGGCTAAATGCTGCCTCTGATAAGCTACTTGATCTCATAGTGCCATTTGTCTGTGATGGCATTTTGTTAAGGGGATGACAACTCTTTTCCATTTCTGGCCAAATTCAATATAATATTTACAATGAGAGTAGCCCCATCAGTTCTCACTGCTTTCCATTGGGGCCCTCAGTAAAAACAGACAGTAAGACAAACTAACAGAATTACAAAATGAAAGACACTATTTAAATAATATGCAAAGAATAAATTAACACAGAAAGACCGATGAAACAAAATGAAAAATAAAATATGATGAATAGAAGAAAAAGAAAGTAAGACGAGATAACTAACTAAAATATAAATGATTAAAAACAGACAATAAATAATAAATAAAAGTTAGACATCATATAAATATCACACATTTATACACATGCACTCTTACACACACACACATACGTAAACACATACATACATAAACATACATAAATACATATATAAATACACACTATCATACATACATACATATATAAAAACAAACATACATGTACACATGAATACACAGCTACATACATACACACACATACACATATGTACACATGAATACACAACTACATACATACACACATACACATATGTACACATCAATAAAAATAGTCTGATATGGGGACACTGAATGTACATGTAAGTTTGTTAAAGCGAACACATAACTCGATTTCTTATAATTCTTTTAAAGGTTATCAAGGATGCTGCAGGTTTGGCATCTGCAGGGAGAGTTTTCCATAAATAGGGCCGGCTGTAGGAAAGTGATTTTTTCCCAGTTTCGCTTCTGGGTTTCAGAAGATTGAAGTTGGATGACAATGAGGACCTAGTATTGTATCGATTAGTAGTCGTCTTAAATTTAGCACTTAAGTATGTTGGAAGAAGACGTTTAAAACATTTGTACATACAACAAGCTGATAGGAATTGATGTCTTGTGTGAAGTTTAATTTTTCCAGTCTCCGTATGGAGGTTTTCAATGTTAATATCTCTAACACCAGCTCCCAGAATAATCCAGGCAGCCCTATTTTGGATAACCTGGATGGTTTTCATATACTTGTCAGATGTAACACCCGCACCGGGAGACAATAATCTAGGTGAGGTTGAATGATAGCATTGAAAAGGGTTTTCAGTATTACTCTGTTCACAAATTTACTGGCTGCGTTTCAATACGCCAATTTTATGAGACGCCTTTTTCAAGATATAATCAACGTGGTGAAAGAATTTAAGATTTTGATCATATATTAGTCCCAGATATTTAAAGGAATTCACGTTCTCAATTGGACTTCCATCCATACTTAATGACAGGGTTTGGTTTGTAAGTCTTAAGGACGTGCCAAATAGAAGAGTTTTAGTTTTTGACACATTTAAGGATAATTTATTGGATACAAGCCAATCTGAAATGGTTGTATCTCCTAAACCCCTTGCAGGATCTTATTGACATTTAGCAAGTGTGTTCCTATGGGGTTGACGACAGAGGGCGACGAGTTTCGAACCGACCTGAATACCATTGTGCTCCCTAGTTGCAATTTTAGTTTTTTACATTCACCTCTGTATCTTCAAAGGTCCTCAACCGAGTTTCATGAAATTTGGCACATAGGATCAATTTTAAGGAGTTGATGCTATCCACTCGTTTTCGGATGGATTCGAGGCATTTTGCGCCATCTAGTGACCATTGTACTTTTTTTCGAGTTGTTTTTTTGGCGTCCGCCCCTCTAACAACCAAACCATTCTAAGGATTATTGTGAAAATTGGCATGAATGTTCTTACTATGATGAGACAGTTGACGATGATTTTCTGACGACTTTGCCTTCTGTGGCGCCTCCTAGTGGCAGTTTTTTTGTTTTTGCGCCCATAGCTGTATCTCCTAATCCTTCTACAGGATCTTTATTAAATTTAGCAAATTTATGTATATGAAGTTGACAATGGACAACGACGACTTTCAGACATATTGGTGTACCGGTGTGCCCCCTAGTGGCAGTTTTAGTTTTTTACGTTTACCTCTGTATCTTTAAAGGTCCTCAACGGATTTCCATAAAATTTGAAAGCTAGACATCTATTAGTGAGATGATGCTATCCTTTTGTTTTTGGATGGATTCATAGTTTGCGCCACCTAGTGGCCATTTTTGTTGTTTTCGAGTCTGTTTTTTGGTGTCCGTCCCTCTGTCAACCAAATCACTCTAACTATGATTGTGAAAGTGGGCATGTATGTTCTTTCTATGAAGGGGACAGTTGACGGTGATTTTCCGTTGACTTCGAGCACTGTGGCACCTCCTAGTGGCGGTTTTGTTTTTTTGCACCCATACCTGTATCTCCTACGCCCTCTGCAGGATCTTTATTAAACTTAGCATGTGTATTTATATGAAGTTAACAAGAGAATACGATGACTTTTAGACGGATCCGGCGAACACTGTGCCCCCTTGCGGCAATTTCATTTTTTTTTTGTTTTCTTCTGTTTCTCTGAAGTTCCTCGACGAAGTTTAATGAAATTTGGTAAATGGCTTTCTTTTAAAGAAAGGACATTTTCTGGTTTCCAAACAAATTCGACGTATTTTGCACCATCTAGTGGCCATTTCGATGATACAAACAAACCCTAAAAGCACACCATTTGCGATGCATTCGTGGAAAATGATATCAAACATTCCATTCTTGCTAACCATTTTCTTTCCCCAGTTGCCCACCAATTTTGACAAAATGTGTCATCTCTACTGTGTTGCATTCAAAAGTTCAAAATCAAGAAATATTCTAATTGGTCTTATTGAATATTCCAAATCATTTAACTATGAGGTGTAAGTTTTGGCACCACTAAGTTTTACTGTTGTCTCACCTAGTTTTACAGATTGATTTGACACTATTGGCACCTGGCCGTATCTCTGGTATATTAGGCAGTTTGTCAAGGGCAACTGAAATTCAGATTTTGATAAGAGTTCAAACTGATTGCTGTTGTAATGGTTCAGGAGCATTCAAACTTTGCCAACTATTGACACAGTTCATTTTGTTTTAGAAGTTACTCAGTGTTTTTGCCTGCAAGAGATTTCGGTGTAACGTCTGCTTGTATTTGAATTATCCTGCAGGTTCCAAATTTAATCGGGTTCTTCTTCACGGTGATACAGCTGCTCCTGTTTTGCATCTATCCATCCACGTCACAGAGGACTTTACTGCAGCACTCTACCACAGCAATATTATGAAACATTCTCGGACAGGGCCTGTGCAATAGGCAAGTAGTGTGGATTTTCAATCACATATTTTTTAAAGGGTGTTGAAAGATTCTTCAGGGCGAAATTTTGTGCGGTGCTTCAAAGCTCTATGTGCAATAGTGAAGACCCACGGCATGTTGTCAAATGGCAGTGTTGGTGCACGTGAGCTACATGTGAAATCTGGAATCCGTTCAGTAACTACAAGATCCTCACAAGACACTTATGCTGGCTGATGGAATGATAGTAGCATTTTACCTACTACTTCCACAGTTCAACACTCCAGCATCGCCGACCAATCATCTACTTCTCTGTATTTGAGGAAGGTCGGCATTCACTGGTCTGATTCTGTGTGTTCTTGTTTGCTCGCAAGAAATTTGTTTCACAGAATACAGCCCTCATCTCTGATGATGTCGGTGACAGAGATCGGAACTTGATAAGGAAGGAAGTCATGAGGTGTTGACTTCAACATGGAGTGTCACCTGCCTATGATATTCTTCATGGTTTTTATTTGACTGTGTGAGGGCATTGATACCGTAAAGGTCCTGTTGCCCTTAGGTGTTTTACTTGGGCTGACATCAGTTTGTTGCCTTAGTAACTCAATATACAGGGGATTTGAAGCTTTACCCCTGGGTTCCTGATAGCTTATCGAAGGAAGATGTTTATTTTATCTTTTGTTAATCAGTGAGACATTTCTGTAGACAGAGGGTTCTATAGTCTACACTTGAAACAATGACATATGTTGTCAGGTGAGAGGTGCACTTATTATTTTCCTGAAGTTGACACTGCTTCATGTGGAATGTATTCAGTCACGTTTAACATGTTTAAAATACCAATACAATGATAGATTATATTTAATAATACTGATAATCAGTGGAATTATTTACGAAATCCTAGAGTTAACATGTACCTGCTTATTTGATTATGTTTGTTTCGCCATTTATCTTGCCGACATTATTTGAACTAGGGTTATGTGGCTTTTGGCAGTGCTTTCTTAGTGACCAAAATTAAATCTTTGGCAAATACTGCAGTGTTTTAAGAAACTTTATGAATAGCCTGAGCATAAGCGTTCATTTAAGTGGAGTTGGCCCTTTGTGAAGCATAATTTGAAAGCAGCATTTTGTTATGTAAAATTTGTTCACTTTTGAACTGTGTTGGTGATGGGTTTGTATAACCAATGCAATAGATTTTTAGTTGTGATATTTTAAGTGTTGACTGGGTCGTTTTGTTTATTCTATAGTGCTGTCCTCGACTGTTCTAGTGTTACATGGCTGGTGGGATTTATGTAGACCATTGTTGTAGAGTTTGTCGAGTCAATTGTTTTAGAACTAACTAGAATGTCACTGCGCTTAGAAATTTAATGTCAGTTAACCATAATTGACCAGGATTATATTAGACCAGCCCTGTTTATAACTGGCACAGATACAAAAGCCCATGGCTTTATACCCAAACCAATGCGATGTGACACGCTCAGATACAGTGCTCGAATGTTCTTCCACTTGAGAAGTGGCTGCCCCTTTGAGGAGTGCCCTCTCCGAGGGTATTTTGATTTTTTGGTGCTTGGATTTGACTTTGCAGTGTGATTGTTTCTCTTAAAGCGACTACAATGTCACCTTCCATCACAGAACCAAGTTTTGGTTATCAAATTGATCTCGAAGTATTTCTTTGTTCAAATTTCATGTAATTTTAGAAAGAGTGACAGTTCATTATCGCATGAGATCAGGTTTGTTAAGGATTTTCATTTGATGAACCAAGCATGTTTCATTGACCTATCCTCAGGGGTTGGAGTGACGGCTTAACTGACCAATCACAACGCAGCATTCTTGACACACCTTCGTTCTCATGTCATCATTTTACCCCACAAACAACTCGTTGCCCAGTAAAATTTATTGTTTGTTTGTCCACATTTTGCAAGGGGGCAGAGCTTGCGATAGGTCAATTCTTTGCAAACACAACAATCACTTCCCATGAGTGGTCTTAATAAGTAGTTCCATTCTTGGTCCAACCCTGGTATATAGCCCCTTTGAAGTGCCCAAATGCCTAACTTCTTTTTAGCAACCGAGTCAAAAATGGCATGAGCAAAAATCCAGTTACATGTATATGTCAGGTTGTAATCTAGGGTGCACTCGTGCAATGTCTGTCTGCTTAACATAGTTCAGGGTACATCAAGAGAGTTATCTTGCACTCAAACTCAATGCAAAAGATTGCATTTTCATTTGAAAACGATTTTTTTCATTTTGTAAATACGCATGGAAACCAAGAAGGGGCCGCAATTGATGCAAATACGCATATGGCCAAGTCGTGAAATGCCGATATTATTGTAGAACGTTTGTCGAAATCCATTGAGAAATGTAGAAGTGGAAGAACATTTCTCATTGTTCTGGGAAACTGATAGTAAGCCCCAGAACGGACATGTATATTCGGAAAACGGCATGTGTTTAACTTGTAGGCACCCTAATTGGTAAAAGTCGGAATCAAGGGTCCTGAAATGTGTCGTGGCACGGGTAGAATGAGGACCAACGCTTGTAGATAAACAGAGAGTTTATTGTACCACTGGTACTGTTGCCCCTTTGCCAATCGTGAGGGTTCCCGTTGCAACCGTTGAGTTTATTTTGTATTTAACCATGGGTGATAATAGCGGACAAAAATTCTCTTGACCTTATTGTCAGAGGTTATTAACATGTGCAAGAACAATCTTACTGGTAACAAAAACATCATTTAGCCTTTTGCCAGAGATCACCATTGTGTTAAGAAGTAATTTTAAATGTGCCTCTCTGTTGTCATTTTGTTTGAAACTTTACTTTGGGCCTGTGGCCTTGATATTTGAAATATATATATATATACATATACATACATGTTTCATTGAAAAGTAAGCTGTTGGCCTTAGATGACTTGTTCAACAGACTTTCGTATTGTCTACATAAATGTTTTTCTTCAGATGCCAGTTGAAATAGTGGATCGCTGAGTGTAAGTCGCATCACGAACACAAATATACATGTATGAGTATATATAAAATAAATCACTGTACAAAACATTTCATAATAAAACAGTTACTGTACTTAGACTAGACTTCAGTCGTCCAAGGCAAATAAATTTAAAATCATAAACGCTGTCGTGTATGATACATGAAACAAGAACAATGACATTAAACACGAATATAACGTAGCATCAGGAAGAGATAACCAGGAAGGGACAACTGTTTTAGCGCATTTTAACGTATTTTCAAAGGTGATTTCAAAAGTAAATGTTAAAGTAGTCTGGAATCCAAGCATTGTGTTTGAAAGCTTAACTCTTTAGCTATAAAATGACACCACTTTTGTCCCCAAAGACTTCATATTAATGGCACTGGGATGCTTTGAACATGACTTGTTGTACCCTTCCAAAAGATGCCTCTTCCCAGGCATGTACTCGGGCACGATCCTCTTTTTTGAACCAACAGATGTCACTAATATATGCAAATGAGGCTCGCATCGTCTACGTCATACGACGTCATACGGCGCGAGCTTCCAATTTGAACCCTCGAGTGCCTTATAGTGAATGACTTGAAACGCAGTTCTATCTGACTGGGCAGATCTAAGAAAATGAAGAACTCATCATGCAAGTCAATGTTCAAAGGACATTGAATGGTTTCACATGAAAATACATTTAATTGTATTTGGATACGTTTGCATGTGTGTATGCGTGGACTTCGTCATTTTGCTTAAATCCAGATTTAGAAGCAGGTGTTAGTCAAGAAATTAGCTGCTCCCGCCACGGTGGCCGGTGTCGTGGCGTCGCCGGGAAGTCTGATCCATTCATGCGCAATTCGACGAACTAATGCTAGTCGCTGGTCAGCTCTGCTATGATTCATGCGCAATTCGACGAACTAATGCTAGTCGCTGGTCAGCTCCGCTATGATTCATTTGAGACGTGCGGCTTAACTCGAACCTATACCCGTGTTCTGGCTCCAAGGTCGTTTTTTGACCCAGTTTCGGGAAAAGTTCATTTTAATACGGTCATTTCCTGAAGATTTTTTGGAAAGATATGATCCCGAAATCCTTGGCCTATAGAGCTGTATCAAAATTCCTTGTTGAAACACGGTCACTGGTCCAGCTTCTGCAGGGCGGCTGGGAAAATGAACGCGTGTCCCAAAAAATGCACACACTTCAACCCCTCAGTGCAGTTCAAGTTCTTTTCCCGTCAATCACTGTGCGCGGATTCTACTGCATGACTACACCTTATTTTTAACGTGGGTGCGCCACTGAGTCACAACGTGTCCAGCCTTTGCAGTGTGCACGGGAATGGCAAGCAAACGATTCGGTCTAGAAGAACCTAAATTCATTGCACAATACTGGGAACTACAAGCATCAAGGAAGTGCAAAGACAATCTTTCCAAATTTATGAGCAATGACTTGAACTTCTTTTTTGATCTACGGTTTGTAAATTTTTGAATTTCATTAGTCTAGTTTTTAATTCAATAAAGCATTTAGAGCTGCCCCACATTCAAGAAATACCCCTGTTATCGTTTAGGGTCCTTCTTTGCGATATGGTGGTCAGATGATGGATCGAATTTTTGCCTTCAGGCTTCAACTAAGTTCAGTGACGCATCGCCATTTCTTACAAGACAGCTTCTGTGCTGTGCACGAATGTTTTGTGTTTTTGATGAATTTGGAATCTCAACTTCCCCTCATGAGTAGTTGGTAGTGTCATGCCGGAGGTTTACAGAAGGCGCAGTACTGAAAAAAGTGAGGGCTAAAGCCCCCTCAGCCCCCCTGTAGTGCACCGCCTATGGACCACTGGAAAACTTGGACTGAATTAATACGCTCCGAAAAACTTTTGCTTTACAAATTTTCTCGAATTTTCGAAATACATGTATGAATGATTAAGTGCACATTTTCAAGGGCACTTAGACGACCTATGCTGCAAAAACGGAGACCCAACAATTGTCCTGGCCAGGGCCCTCAAATGGTAAGCCATACACTGATACCGAGTTGTCAATGTTCTCTTGAATTTTCGCTCTGATCAGTATTCGAAGTCTTTCTTTTTTGTCTTTCCCCAGCCCCACACCTTTGTCGGTTGCCATGGTTTGACCCTGAGGCATGCAAATTTTTTGGGGTGGCACTCGCCCTCCCCCCGCTTACTAAGGTCCTGATGCAAGGAGTCCATCGTTGGTCCAAGGTCAATGTTGTGTTTCAACACGCATTCGTTGTATAGCTTGAGCATTGAATTAAAGGTTTAAGAAATACAGTATCAGTTTTGCGCGTTTAAAGGCGAAGGCAACCTTTTTTCATGTCATTTTTAGCAAAAATAAGGTTCGTTGATTATCCCAGACATATTTTTCACTTATTTACTGCTTTTCGTAATTTAATTGATTACTCGTTGTCTACTCCGGAAGTGACGTTTTGGGAGGCAAGAATTTCGCGCCAATTTCTTTTCATATAGTCTGACTGAGAGCAGTCGAGTCAGTCATTGTTCTACCTCGGTTGTGATAAGTTCGGTCGTCGTTTGCTTTTGCTTAGGAGTCAGTCAACATGCCACGCTGTTGCTGCGTACTGGGGTGTACTCATTATTGTCTCACGTACAGAGTAAGAACTGTCCCACTTGCCCGAGTGTCCCGCGACACACTCCCACTGAAGAGTGATCTGAGCACCCAAATTGCTTGCATCCCGCCGTGTGACTCCCTCGCCACACACCTGGCACCTTCCAAATAGCTCCAATACAAGTCCACAATAAACTTATCAAACTTAGGCTCACCGATCTGTTCATTGGATGACGAACTGTCCTCTTCACTGGGTGTCGAACTGGGCCTGTATTCACTCCCACTACTCAACATCGCTGCAGGACTGCTTACAGGCTCTGGGCTCAGAGACAACAGCACAGGGCGAATCACTGCTAGTTTCCGAAATTGCACGCAATGGGGTACGTTCGGAGGCACGGGTGACAGCAGATGAAGTGCCTCCAGTCAGTGTATATAGTGGCCACAGCTCCCAAGGCTTCTCGCTTCAAAAACGCACTTCTCGGGGTTGGCGACGGGGCACTGCCGGGAATCGACAGCGACGGTATGGTACCCTTCTTAAGGCGTTGTTTTGCAGGGACCTTCATCAATTCAGCGTGCATATCTGTCATAATCTGACGGCAGACAATGCTTGCCACACACTCGGTAACCCTCCACTGCTTTGTACGTTGCGTGGACGGGTAACTCTGCGTTCTTCACATGAACGAGCTAGCCAAGTACGCGAAGTGTGTCATCCTTCGGAAAGCGACGCAAGGTACCCAAAGCGCGTGTGAGACGTGGCATGTTGACTGACTTGTAAACAAAAGCAAACGACGACCGAACTGATCACAACCGAGGTAGAACAATGACTCACTCGACAGCTCTCACAGTCAGACTATAATGAAAAGAAATTGGCGCGAAACTCTTGCCTCCCCAAACGTCACTTCCGGAGTAGATGACGAGAAATTAATCAAATTACGAAAAGTTGCAATTAAGTGAAAAATGTGTCTGGGATAATCAACGAACCTTATTTGTGCTAAAAGTGACATGAAAAAAGGTTGCTTTCACCTTTAATTGTGCGTGTAAAAGGGTTTATAGATTCGTACTGAATTTGTTGCTGCAACTTGTCTCATGGGCCTGTATCCGGCACGTGACCACAAATGTGGACACTAATTCGGCTATTGCGCAAGTCGACTGTAGCAAGGTGGCCAGTGAAAATGTAAGGCAGTGACAACTCGCATTTCTAGTCTCTTATTATGAAAACCATTGAAGGCAATTACCAGCACCTGCAAACAAGAATTTGGAAGTATGGAGAATTTCAACAGGAGTTAGTTGTATACTTAGTCGCGAAGCTACCGACATTCCAGCCACGGTTACTGCCGGTCCTTTGAAGCAATTATAGCACATATATACGAATTTTTAAGAATGGCAAGGGTGCGTTTTGTGTTGACGGAAATGTCCATGGCGTCAAGGAATTTGAGGCATTTAATGATGAACAACACCTAGCAAAACTAACTTCCAAGTATGCATACTGTGGCGGAATTAAGAAATACGATTATGGCAGTGCTAACTGTAGCAGAACCACAAAGTGTGCTAAAATGGTAGAAAATTAGGCATAACATTTTTGTAGCCTGAGCAGATATAAGGTTGATTGGCGCAAGAGAAGGCCGATGTCTTCAATGCTCAGAAAAATTTCGGCAGGCAAGAGACTTGCCAAGAAAACGACACAGTTGAGTCCGGGCATTCTAAAGGAAGAACTGCAGCCAATTCCAATTATTCGGTGCAACTTCTCTCACCCGACAGTGTTGTTTCACGATACCGCAACCTCAAACAGCGTCAAAGAAACGAAACGCGGAGGATGAGATATTACAGAGTATTAATATTTATTCTTGGATACAGGTGTCCACCTCAAAATTAATTTCCCACGGCCATTCTTTATGCCAATAGCAATGTTTTCGTCAACTGAAGAACAGGAATCATAGACATCCCGCACGCTCCGTCTATGGTTCTGACACTTCAAACTTTTGTCAACACGACATGTAGCCGCAGAAAGTTTGATGTTGACCTCATTCTAATCTCTGCAATCCACTGTCAGGGGACGAAAACAATTCAAAGTCCGCTCCTCGAAATAGGGCTTGCTTAGCTGGAATTCAGAACTGCGGTCATGAGAGTGTTTTCACCTCCTGATTGCGAAGCGATCGAGTGGTATCTTCATCAGCGCGTGCTCTCAGTGGGAGGTCACCGCTTTATCCACTCAAGCGCTCGACCAACAACTGACGAGAGTCTCAGAACTCCCACATGCAAATTTGATATGCAAATGAGGGAGTACTTGACTACTGCGCCATCTATACATCGACGGAAAAGCTTAAATACCCGTGACTGCGTGTGGGAAGTTGCGATTGAGTGCTCTGAAGTCGATATTTTTAAAGTACAATTACACCACTGTTTAAGGTTGCAAAGTGAGTTTTTTGATATCCTTCTATAGAAAAAGCTTTAATCTCTCTGATGAAATCATCTGTTTCCTTTTTTTAAACGAAACTTAAGTCCTGAAATTAGACCGGGGAAGGAGGCCAAAAACGGCGGTTTAGCTAGTTGTCCCTTCCTGGTTATCTCTTCCTGGTAACAGTGAAATAAAACAACACTTTTGTTCAAGAACTCGGATGTATTTGTAAGGGGTTTAGATAGAAATTTGATAATTTATTGGTGTAAAACCATGAATTTAAATGATAAGTTGACACCAGTAAGCGTATTGTGAACGGCTGAACAGACTGCTACAAACCCAGTGCCGGACCAGTTCTAGCAATCCACTACAAAGCGGGTACCGGCTCACCAGCATTGGGCTGGTATTGGACCGGTGCCGTGTAAGTGGTAGCCTGTAGAAAATGGTAGAAAACCACTGACGACCCAGTACCACCATGTTTGTTGGGTATATCATACCTATGTCGTCTTACGGCTTGGCTTTATATATTTTCGTACTCTTTAAAACAGTATTCCTTTATTTCCCAGACAGTCTCACTAAAATATTTGGATATTCGAACTGTGTAATAAAAAGAAAATAACCGACTTCCATACACGGACAAAAGTATACACACGAAATAGGCTCGTCCCATAAACGGATTCCGACCATCCGCATAAAAAATGAAATACAAGAGTTAGTTTCCCCACTAGACTATGAGCACGCGCGAGCACTGGTAGCACACCAGAAACGTCGATGACCACCATAATTAGGAGGCTTACTTACACCACCATGATACAGTACTTACATCCCATTGATACAGTACTTACATCACCAAGATACAGTATACACTTACATCAGCATGATACAGTACTTACATGTACATTACCATGATACACAGTACTTACATCAGCATGATACAGTACTTACATGTACATTACCATGATACACAGTACTTACATCAGCATGATACAGTACTTACATGTACATTACCATGATACACAGTACTTACATCAGCATGATACAGTACTTACATGTACATCACCATGATACACAGTACTTACATCAGCATAATACAATACTTACAACACCATGACAGTGGCGGATCTAGGATATCACAAGGGGGGGCCCAACATTTTGTCTGAAAGCATTTGCGCAAAGCATGATTAGATGCGCATAGCACCGAATGGGGGGAGGTCGGGAGGGGGGTTTGCCCCCTTCCGCCCAGGAAAATTTTTCTAATTTTTCCTCTAAAGATCAAACATTTTCCTTGATTCCTGAAGTATTATCCAAGACAAAAAACGGGGAACGTTTCAAACATGAAAAACTGCATTTACCACGAACTCGAACCCACGGCCTGGCAGATAGAGCGCGCGTGCTTTACCACTGNACGTGAAGTGACTCAGTAAGGTACTTACCTAGGTGACGTGAAGTGACTCAGTAAGGTACTTACCTAGGTGACGTGAAGTGACTCAGTAAGGTACTTACCTAGGTGACGTGAAGTGACTCAGTAAGGTACTTACCTAGGTGACGTGAAGTGACTCAGTAAGGTACTTACCTAGGTGACGTGAAGTGACTCAGTAAGGTACTTACCTAGGTGACGTGAAGTGACTCAGTAAGGTACTTACCTAGGTGACGTGAAGTGACTCAGTAAGGTACTTACCTAGGTGACGTGAAGTGACTCAGTAAGGTACTTACCTAGGTGACGTGAAGTGACTCAGTAAGGTACTTACCTAGGTGACGTGAAGTGACTCAGTAAGGTACTTACCTAGGTGACGTGAAGTGACTCAGTAAGGTACTTACCTAGGTGACGTGAAGTGACTCAGTAAGGTACTTACCTAGGTGACGTGAAGTGACTCAGTAAGGTACTTACCTAGGTGACGTGAAGTGACTCAGTAAGGTACTTACCTAGGTGACGTGAAGTGACTCAGTAAGGTACTTACCTAGGTGACGTGAAGTGACTCAGTAAGGTACTTACCTAGGTGACGTGAAGTGACTCAGTAAGGTACTTACCTAGGTGACGTGAAGTGACTCAGTAAGGTACTTACCTAGGTGACGTGAAGTGACTCAGTAAGGTACTTACCTAGGTGACGTGAAGTGACTCAGTAAGGTACTTACCTAGGTGACGTGAAGTGACTCAGTAAGGTACTTACCTAGGTGACGTGAAGTGACTCAGTAAGGTACTTACCTAGGTGACGTGAAGTGACTCAGTAAGGTACTTACCTAGGTGACGTGAAGTGACTCAGTAAGGTACTTACCTAGGTGACGTGAAGTGACTCAGTAAGGTACTTACCTAGGTGACGTGAAGTGACTCAGTAAGGTACTTACCTAGGTGACGTGAAGTGACTCAGTAAGGTACTTACCTAGGTGACGTGAAGTGACTCAGTAAGGTACTTACCTAGGTGACGTGAAGTGACTCAGTAAGGTACTTACCTAGGTGACGTGAAGTGACTCAGTAAGGTACTTACCTAGGTGACGTGAAGTGACTCAGTAAGGTACTTACCTAGGTGACGTGAAGTGACTCAGTAAGGTACTTACCTAGGTGACGTGAAGTGACTCAGTAAGGTACTTACCTAGGTGACGTGAAGTGACTCAGTAAGGTACTTACCTAGGTGACGTGAAGTGACTCAGTAAGGTACTTACCTAGGTGACGTGAAGTGACTCAGTTAGGTACTTACCTAGGTGACGTGAAGTGACTCAGTAAGGTACTTACCTAGGTGACGTGAAGTGACTCAGTAAGGTACTTACCTAGGTGACGTGAAGTGACTCAGTAAGGTACTTACTCTGTAAGTCCATGGAACCAGTGTCTGCGATGATCATTCATGTTTACAAAATTGATAAAGTACATCAACTGAAACGAATTTATTTCCATTTTTTCGTTTTGCCAAATAACAGTTGAAATCTAAACTATGTCTTAAACAAGTCTTCGTTTCCGTTTGTCGAACTCCATTCTTTTGCCTCTTTAACTCTGTCTTAGTTGTTTGATCGCATTTTCTTTTTATCATCCCGGGAATCTCTGTTCTTGTGTATGTAGTCTCTGACGTTGGGAAGACTGCTTATGACGCATGCGCTTAGAGCACTCCGGTAGACGTTCATGTCAGTAGCGTCGAACCTAATCAGAAAATCTATTTGGTTTTACACAATGATATGTAGCATTGAATAATACAAGAGGTGCCTGCAAGAGGGGACTGAACTACAAACAACGCGTCTCATTTTCATACAGGTGAAAAAAACAACTATTGTAGAACCCTCTAAAACAAGGTACATTTCCTGTGCCAGGAAGTTTAATTGATCGATACACATGCAGGGTCCAAGCTTTTTTAAATCGGAAAGTTGTGTAAATGATGTGAAAGCTAAGCGCGGCCGTTGGGTGATTTTCCCGTGAATTTGCAACACCTCACAGGCTAACTGTGACTTTCACAAATGTGATACGCTGTACATTTCACAAGAGGGAACCAATTTTGTTCAAGATTTACGTTATTTTCAAGTGCTTCTCATCCAAGTTTCGATATTGATATTTCCACTGTCAGCTTTCAGTGAATATGTTGGCCTAAATCAATCTATTCGCGCTTCAGTTTAGGTACGCTTTCTTTCGACCTCAGATAATTTACTCAGGATTTACCAATAAGGATATTCATATTTCTTTCGATATTTGTTAATGCATGTACATTGCTCAGTGACAGGTGTCTTTAAAATAAAAATTGCTACAACCACATGTACAGTGTAGGCATAGTTTATAAATGCTCAGTGTCTCCTGTTGCAAAACATAATTGCATAGATTTCACGTTATTGTCGCCTGTTGTCCTTACCATTCGTCGGTTGAATCGTCATAACACTCCACGTTGTATATGGTGGTGACACCGTTGAACCCACCAATGGTGAATATCATGTCGTCAATGACCTTGGAATATTAAAATCAAGTATTAAAATCGAGCTTGTTTTCTCTCCCTATGCGCGTAATTCAAAAGATTTTAGAATTTTCAGTTGAAAAAACAAACTATTTTCGTCAAAAATATCGTTATTGATATTACTCGTAAATGCAATGTACGATCAACACTATAAAATTAACTATGGTGTCTACTAGGTGCCCCGAGATATATACAGACTGTCTAGACACTAGGCCTTAAAGGCATACATGTACCTCAATGGCGTAGTTGCTGCGTGGATTGTACATTTCGGCGATATTCATCCACGTGTTCTTTTCAGTGTCATATTTTTCGCCGGAGTTCATTCTCGATATTCCGTTGAAACCACCAATGGCAAATATCTATCAAACAACAAGTTAAAACAAGTTTAAACTGAAATTCTTTGGAAATGTTATTTAACTGATCTGGGGGGAAAGGAACAGAGAACAATGAGAACGTGAACACAAAGATTATCAAAATTACATGTTTTTGAACTAAAAATACAGGTGCATTTCTGAGAATTATTTGTGCCCTGATAGTCATTTTTCCCTACTCGTTTATTTTTAGGCCTCCTTTTTGTACTTGGCACTTTTTAAAAGCACTAAATGCAAAACATATTCGTCAAATGTTGAGTACAGAAAAATGTTTTTCATGATTTAGATGTGTGATTCATATATGAGTTACGTGGAACTGTGTCTTGGATAAACGTTTTCCCCTTGTTGTGAGATGGAATTTATTGAGAGCCGTGAATCTCATGTTTACTAGAATGCCCCTTGAAGAATGAACTTTGACATAAATTTGATATTCCAATTGTTATGAATGATTTAATGTTTGCTTTCAATCAGTTAGTGCGATCTCAAAATACAATTGCTATTTTCAAGTTAACTCGTGCAGAGAAACGGAGATGCTGTCGTGCACATGTAGTTTAGGGCTTGGTTTAGCATTTTTTATAAAACACTAACGCCATGTCTGTGTGCTGTCGGTCACAGTCAACACCAATGTGCAGTACACTCGTTCACATTGGGCGAAAATTTGCCTAATGCTGGTTACACGCAGAAAACGCCCATTGCCACGCGACCACATGGAAAATTCTTATTGCTACTATAATTAACACACTAAGACCCATAGGCAGATTTAGGGGGCGCCCCCCCCCCCCCTTG
>NMRA01000655.1:171525-182160 GCA_002633005.1 Phoronis australis | reverse complement strand
GCCCCCCCCCCCCCTTGGCTGCCGTAAAAAATAAAACAGCAAGAGCGTGAGGAGTTTATTAATTAACTCCGGTAATTAACATTATACTACGGTTAAAACAACATTTAACAATGTGTGCAGTTTTATTTTGTGTGTGTGGGGGGAGGGGCTCAGACCCGATTTCAAGTGTCTGATTCAGACAACAAGGGCAATCGTAAAGGAACTATGGCTAAGTAATGACGCCCCCTGTGCGTGATTTCCCAGGCGACCGGCACTGGCGCTGCGCACTAATACTCCATTTCTGTCGTTTGCTCCACTGTGCAATGAAGACGCAGAAGCTACTGGTAACTGATGTAAATTTTAATCGAAGTCTTAGCGAATCACTCAGAAACTCATAATTTTCTCTTTATCAAACATTAAAATTAAGACGATTTCTAAAGCAATCGCGCGGTTAATGCCAACGCGATAAACGGATTTGTCGTTCATCATGTTTCCACAGGGCCACGTTTCAGTATAGGTGACGCTGAGTCATCGCTCGCTGGTTCCCTGCGTTCCGCTTGGTGGTCAGTAGCCAGCACGCAATTAATTTTCCTCGGGAATTTTTTTACACTGGCGTGTCTGATTTGCTAGTCGAATTCTCCACAGGGAGTGCTTTACGCAAAGAAACTGGCATGACTGATGGACTGAAATGTAAATCTGGTCTGCTGTACAGACAAATCGGTGCTTAAAGTTTATGTTCATGAAATGTGATTCCGAGAAATTGTGGTTGCGCCTTTGCGGAGTGCATCTTTCTACTGTCGATGACTTTTGTTTACGATACTGTCCTGTGTTCACACAGTATGAATAATCCACCGTTTAAATCGGCCTGATGGTGTATGTGCTTCAAGCACGCTGGTATTAAACGTCACTGCAGGAACGAAATAGTTGCTGCGACGCCTCTTGCATGACAAGGCTAAAAATCTTTTACAGTCCGCCATTTTTTCATGGTGTTGTAACGCTAATTAATGACTGCTGCGGTTACATCAACCAATGCTAAAGCGCGTGTCGCTGCGTGATTCCTGCGTGTTGGCTAGGCACGTGGGGAACCAGCGAGAGGGTATCGAAATTTTATGGCAATTATCGCCCTCTTGCGACCAATAAAAACTATGTAGGACAACATGATTAAACCATGTACATGTAGTCGCTGATACATTTTGGGTAGATTTCCAATTTTCTAGTTCATGTAGTCATTCGCTTTGCAAAGAGAATTGAATTTCTCCAATGACAAGAGGGCAACGCATTGGTAGAACTTCTGTCTTCTTTAATCACAAATTCGGAGTTTTTGATCGGCTATCGTCGAAAACACTCGTGCACGTATCGGCATCGATATGTTCAAGTCGAATTTTGGTAAAATGTACATTAATAATTTGAACGTAGTTTCATATTCCCTTGGCTCAAGTCGCTCTTCGCGTGTGTAGAACAACAACTGAACTGGGTCGGATGACGCAGTCTTCTACCACTGAGTTAAATATTATCACTTACACTACTTGAGGAAAATTCTGCTGTTCTAATTTATCTTGAAATACCTATCCATTTTGCTTTCGGCACTTCGCTTAAATCTTGGTCAAATTGCATGCCATGGTAAAAGCATAACGGAAACGACAAGTCGTAAAGGAATACCGCAACCGCCTTTTTTATTTTGCGCAGAGCTTGTAAAGTTTATGCCCCAGCGTATTTTTATATGGTTTGTATTTTGTACACCGTGTGAAGAGTGTTTTGGGTGCGAGTTTTCAAACTTTTTCCAAGTTTATGTGGGCTCACAATGGTTTCTCAGCAACGATTTAATATTTTAAGTCGCAGTTTTAACTACGACAGAAGTTTGGAACTATATGTTTATCAGTATCCTTCTGCTTGGTACATACCATTCCGTGATGTGCTATCACTCCCACTCCGCTACGCCTGTTTCGCATCGGCGCAATCATCGTCCATTGATTCGTGCGCGGTGTGTAGTATTCTCCTGAGTTCATGCACTCTTGTCCGTTGAAGCCGCCAACTATCCACACCTTGCCTAGGAAGTAACCTTGCTAATTTACTTTTGACGTCAGGCGATCAGTTCTAAACTTGAAACATAAAGTTCTAAATTCGACTTTAAGGGCATTCTTATATGACACGGTGACTCTGAGTACCAGATTTAGTTTAATGTTGTGTTTCTGTTCAAATATGAAAATTTGTGCACAGTTTCACAGCCTACATATACGCATATGATTTCAGCGCCATAATAATACACTGTATGTCATAACGTATAACGGCTACCTTGCAAAGCAAGGTGCAAGTGCTCCCTGTGTTGCACACCAGTCTCCTACATGTGTTGCAAAGCAAAGGTAAACTATCTCCACATGCATGGAGAACGAGCGCCATCTGCAAACAAAGAATAAAATAAATGTCCACGTCCTCCTGAAAGAAAAGTTTCTAAGAATCGCTCCTTCCCAGACAGGTTCGCTATATAAGGTGATCTCGATGCTGTCAACTGCAACTCTGCAGGCCACATGTTAAGCACAAACTCCCCTAACTTTGGACGCCAAGACTCCTCAAAATTAAGTAGAGATTTGCCGACCCTATAACGGGCTTCGCAGCTTCCTATTCGATGGACACGTAGTGGGAATCGACACATTTTCTCCTTTTTGTCGTTTCTTACTTGCTTTGATTTACTGACGGTTTCTGCTCCGTTTGCTTACACGGTCAAGGAGTTGTGAATTCTGCAGTCTGTGTTTGGTCGGATCACGAATAGCATCATCCGATACCTGAGTTGTACGGGTATGAATGAAAAGTGATATTCTATGGCCTGCTGCTCAACATCGCCTAACAACGGAAGTTATCGTTCTGCGTTTTAGCCAGTCAAAGGAAAGAAGTATTAGTGGGGTGTAATAACAAACATTATCATTGGCGGCGTAGCACTAAAAAAGTGGGGGCTATAGCCCCCCAGCCCCCACCCCTGTGGTGCAGCGCCCACACACCATGGGCGGTGTAGCACTGAAAAAAGTGGTGGGGCTATAGTCTCCCCCCAGCAACCTATGGTGCGCCGCCCATGATTATCGGCTGTGTATTAACCCAATCCCTCGCCCATGCAGATGGGCAACGGATTGATTGTCAGAAACCTTACCGTCCAATGAAGTGGCGCTGGCATCGCTTCTCTGTTGATTCATCGGTGCAATGAGACTCCATTGGTTGGTCTTGGGCGCGTACCGCTCGGCCGTGTTTTGGCGTACGTGACCGTCGAATCCGCCCATTGCGTATATACAGTTGTCAAGAACAGTTACACTGACGTAACATCTACAAAAATTATCACAATTTCGATATCAATTAAATGTGTAAAAGGGATCGTAATTTTGTTACGTTCAAAGATCAAAATTGGCTCTTGTCTTTCGTTTGGTAACCAATGCAGCAATGCAGCTTTTAGCTAAAACATTTCCGATGTTAAGCTGATGCAACAAAACGATTTTCATAACAAAATAAAAAACTTTTTTCATGTACTAAGAATAGGTAAAAAGTCTCTCAAGGTTACTCTGCATGACAGTGATCAGAATTTTGGGTGCCCATGTTTCAATAAAAGATTTTGTGACGAATATTATTTTCATTTTTTCAAGTAGACCTACTTTTGCAATAAAAAGAAAGAGTTGTGATCAAAAATAAGACGTCTGGAGCCACTTTCTTTCAAAGCAGATAATCACAAATAAGTCTCCTCTAGAGTAACGTTTAGGTCGGCTATTAACCCGCGTTCTGTCAAGAATTCGACTCACTTCTTACTCAGATTGGATGTGATTTGTGGGTTTGCAAAGAGCTGACAGTTCGTAATTTGTGAAGACCAGTCTCGGGCCAATAAAACGGTCTCAAGCAGTAACGAACAGTCAACACTGTCGAAGCTCCGTTACCTTCAGTTTGATTAAGGACCAATTTGAAGCCAAACATGTTTTGCGGTGTAAGGCCAGTTGAAGCCGCTTTAACACATAAGCTAAAAGTGTTACCTACTGTCGGTCATCGTCCACAAAGTTATGCGCAATCCATAGCCCTGGTAAGAGTTCCACATGTTCCTTTTATTCCACTAAAATCATTTTTACAGTCTAGGTTTTTGGCACCCCGATAAAGGGAAATTCATAAAAATTACTTGTCAACATCAAAACTATACCCTGAACGGGTAACTCGCCCAACGTGTCCCCGCCTAACCAGTTACTTATAACCTAGTGTGAGGTAGCTGACCTGCCCCTCAGTCATAGTTGTAACACGAGATCACCTTCAGTCAATTTCCTCGCTCTTTCAAGTTTCAAAAATGTTTTTACAATAATTCTGAAGGATGAGTAAATACGTGGATGAGCCACAAATCGAAAAGCTTACAACGATGGTATTTAATAAATATGTCTCTTCTGGAGTCTTCTAATACTATAATACATTTATCTAAGAGAATAATTTTTATCAAAATTCTAGATCGCATGACCTGATGGCGTTAATTCAAAACTTCGGGTGTCAAGCAAAAATCAAAGTTTTTCAGTGGAGTGCTTATGAAATTTGATTCATCCATACCCTAAACAATGCCAAGGTACCAGGAAATTTTGTTCGACTGTGGACTGCGTCACCTACTTAAGCTTAATTGTTTTCAATGAGATTAAGATAGGTCTCCGTATCACAGGGCCACCCCAACTCCGATTCCCACTAAGTCATCTCTCGATGACGAAGCGAATCAGATTGCTGCGATAAAGCTCCATTTAAACTCAATAGGTTTCAGGTAACGACCACCGTTATCATAATCACTACACCCCAAGTGACGTGGGCCTGTTGGATATTCATTAGGCTCTGAAGCCTTTGAAATGTTTGTGCTTTTGTCAATTCTCCTGCTGTTGGTAGTTACTAAGTTGAGTGAAGTGGAGGGCGCGTGTGAGAAATACAAGACTGAGTTATGCTACTGGCAGCGGAAATTCTACGACTTGAAAGCGTTTGAATGTCGACATGAGGTATATTATCCCCGCTGGGAAATCTGCTATGATACTTTACAAGAAGAAAAGGCGAAATATCAAAAACTAGTGCAGGAGCGCCAGCAGCTCGAGACTTTGTTGACCATGACTACAACGAAATTAACCTATGAAACAAAGGTCGTCCAAGAGCTCAAAACTCAAGACGAAGGTCTCAAGAAACAGCTGAAAGAAGCTCAGTTGAAGCTGTCGAGCGTTGAAGCCTACTACAAGAAAGCAGTGGATGACTTACACAAAGAACTGGAAAAGTGCCTAGCCAAACTGACTACTACAGTTGCTCCAACACAGCCGTAATGAATGACGTGGTAAGAGTGTGAAAAGACCTGTCGTCGGCCAAGCAGCAGTTGACGCAACTGGAAAACGATTACGCTAGGGTGAAAAAGGCGAAGAGATTTCAAGGACGCAAGGATCAAATTTAAAGACTCTGCTGACAGACTGTAGGCAAAAACTGTAGCAAGACGACCGACATTCTCCCAACGTGGAGCGCAAAATATTATATTTACGGAAGTTTCAACGCATAATTTACGTACGAATTTAAAGCTTTATTGAGCGCTGTGTCGACGAGTCAAAATATTTAAGTTCAAAGTATGATAAAATAAGAATGAAGTGGTTCATTAAGCCAACAATCACACCCATGAGCTCCAGTCCAGGTTTCCAACTTCAGTGTAACCACAGAATTGAGAAGTGTTAACGATGGCAAAAATACTGGATATGGGTCCTCTGTAATGTAGCACGAGTGCTCTGTGAACCTTTCAAAACCTTGGACAGACAGTTCAAGGACAGTACTAGGAGCTAAAGTTCAATAAAGTATCGCTGTATTTGTTTCGTCTTAAGTTGATTACACAACGATAAGTTATCAAGAGACAAATCATTTCGTAATGTCTACAATGTCTGATCCTGGATTTGTATAATCTGAGAACGGATGTGTTTTTTGTTAAACCTACAGTGTATCAGGCCCGTGGGAAGGTAAAAATTATTGGGGGGCACAAACCAATTCGACTTTGTCAAACTACCCCCTCTTTCCTATAGCCACGACCACCTCCGCCCTCCAACCCGCCACATTCGTTCCGAACCCCCACCCCCCACGTCCGCCATAGGTGGAAGCCATCGCGGCGATGCAACCATCAGGGTTTGAATAAACAAATTTTCATGGAGAGTAAGAGTGCATGGGCCTAGGGCCAGCGCAAGGCGGGTAGCTGGGAACTGCTTCAAGAAACTGTAGCTGAGATCCATGCGTGCACCCAGCCTAAAAAAATGGGGGGCTCGAATTTGTACGAATGTGGACCTTTTGTCAAGATTCACGGAGTACTTCCAAAGCTTTGAATTGTGCATTCGACAAATTCCTTACAAACAACTCCTTGTAACGATCTTCAAAAGGTATACTACACGTGATACTATGTTAAAAAGGTAACATTATTTTGAAAATAACCATTGAAAATAGTCATTTTGTGTAATTCACAAATAGTGGTCCTCACGTTCTTCAAACATCATTAAGCTTGGTAAAGAATGATAGTTCATTCCACTGTCGTGTGGTCCTGCAAGAAGAGACCTTCCTCAACACGAAAGCCGGATGTACGATTTCCAAAAACAGGAAAATGGAGATAAACCATTCCAACAATGGGCCCTTTCTCCGTGAGCGATCCCTAAAGAATTTGTCAATAAAAACACGAATGTCATCAATATGAAAAGGTGTATTTTTCAACGACTAGGAAATGCGCAGCAGTTCATGTTCTCCGTCAGATCATTAATTTTTCTCAAGTGATACAAAAGGTTCTCTTGAATTTTCTCTCTTATCCGTATTCGCAGTTTTTATTTTCTCAACTGTCCGCGACCCCACGCCTATGTCGGTTGCCACGGTTTAACCCTGACGCCTGCAAACTTTGGGGGTACGTGCCCCCCCCCCGCTTCCTACGACCCTTTGTATATAAGTAGACCGCATTTGCAATAATATATTGTGATACAGATTTGAAATTTTTCGGCTGAAAACGCTCGATTGTCGTATGACATCAAAAGCATTGTTCAATACCGGTTGGGTGACGTGCTATAATGTGAAATAATTTATGTTTAACTTCATCTATCAAAAACCACAGGCGGATTTAGAGGGGCTCCAGATATGATAAATTTTGGAGGAACCCGATGTCATCTTCCCTCCTGGTACATGCATGGGAAAATAATGCCTTTAATGCTAAATGCTTTTAGATAAAACGTCCTTGCAGTCTGTGAGGGGTCGAAATTGCCTATCCTGTATAGGTATATAACAAGAAGATAGCTATTCGCGAAAGCAAATTAAAGGGGGCTTGGATGAAGATGTACATGTTGATTACGAGCTTCAAGGCGGGTAATTTTCCACCGATTCTTGCTCTGAGATTCGCGCGGATAGTTGTGGAAATACCTGGAATGGCCACTGGTGCCAATGATGGTCACCATGAAGATAACTTAAGGCTGCGCTCCGTAGACGCGAGACAGTAGCATGCAGTTTCGGCGAAAGGTCTTTGCTTATCTCATACTTTTAGTTTAATCAACATTCCAACCTCACCGACCAGTCACTAGTGATAGTCATTTTGCAAGGATAGGCTAAGAAAGGTCCTGAGCATATACTCGCGAAACGGCTTGGCATTGGCACACCGAACGGAATCAGACAACAGACAGAAATGACGTCACCTTAGATACGGTTGGTGTTCGGGTCAGGATTAGCGTTTAGGGTTAGGGCCAGTGTTGATCTTAGGGTTACGAAGGGTTTCAGTTAGAGTTGGGGTTAAGGTTAGGGCCAAGCATGAATTCAAGAAGTCATTTTTCTTATGATTTTCCTCGGTATGATGATGCCGAATCCTCGCGAAACACTCCCCAGGATTTCCCTTTTGTTGTAGCACTCTACCTGACGCCGACTCCAACTGGGGGTATACGTATTACTGTTCGTAGTTTTTGAGATTGGAAACAAAACTAAGTTGTAAAGTAAATCAAACCTTCTTGCATTCATAGGCGCACACTCTGACCACACCTTGACAACTGGATCGAAGCATCTCACGCTGTTAAAGTAATCCATCCCTAATCAAAAGTAATCCACAGACAATTAATAAATTCAAGTAAACTTTTAAATTGCCCAGAGAGCACTTCTAAACTGAGTAATTGATAAAATAACACCGATTTTATAACGGTAAGTGGTCTAAATCAGAACATGTTTTGGACAGGAAGCAGGAGCTACAAAAGTGTTCAAATTTGGCTGACTTCGGGACATCGTATCTCAGAAATCGGATTCATATAAAATTTTTGCACACTATGCTTTTATGCGTTGTTCTCCAAACTGCTTATAGAGGTTGTTTTTAAAATGTTTCAACCCAAGGGCTATAGGAAAGCTTTTGTAGAATTCGGCATACCGGTTGAATTCTATAAGTGCTTCCCTGAGGCCCTAGTAGAACTTCTACACAAACTTTCTAATAGAATTGTCAATAACGGGCATTATCCATCCCACTGGTCAAAAAGTATTATTGTGCCGTGTTACAAATAAGGAGACAAATTTAATCCAAATAATTACAGAAGGATCTCCGTTATATATAGTATTAATAAAATTTTTACAACTATTCTTTATCCTCGTATAGTTGAATGGTCGAATAACATGAAATGTATCCCGGAAGAACAAGCAGGCTTTCGGATTCGGTACTCTACAATCGATAACATTTTTAACCAGCAGTGTATCATCCACTAAACGGAAGGGGAAAGTATATTGTGCATTCGTCGATTTTAGTGAGGCATTTGATAGTGCAGATATTTCCCGTTTATTTTATGCTCTTTTAACCAAAGGTTTGCATGGAAAAATGTTTAACATTTTGCGCAGTATGTACTGATCTATACAATCGTGCGTTATGGTTCAGTCTCAGACCACACCCTATTTCAGCTGTACAGTCGGTGTCCGGCAAAGTTGTGTTTTTAAGTCCCTGGCTGTTCTTGGTGTTTTTTAGCACGCTAGTGTCTGATATTAGAGAAATTGTAGGCAGAGGTATACGTGTCTCTACGGGTTGTGATGTAGGTTCTCTGTTTTTTGCCGATGATTTTGTGCTGGTGTCGAATACTGTTGCTGGGCTACAGATGAAGCTCAATGTCCTCGAAAAGTTTTGTCGAAATTGGAACTTCCAAGTTAACTTGGAGAAAACGAATGTTGTGGTATTTAAGCGAGGAGGCATACTTTCAAGTAATAAAAGATTGGTTTTTGGCGATAAGAAAGTAGATACCAAATCGTACTACAAGTACCTAGGAGACACATTCTCCTGCAGACTTAAATGGAGAGAGTGTTGTAGAGTACTTGCAAGCCAAGCTCGAAAAGCAATGAGCGTTATTAAAGCCACTCTGTCAAAATTTAACTGTATTTCCCATGGAGTGCATTTTAAACTCTTTGACTCTATGATAATGTCTATATTAACATATGGTGCAGAAATATGGGGAACATCAATGTGTGAATCTATTGAAAAAGTTCATAATGATTTCTGTGAATATGCTCTGAGATTGAGTATTATAACGCCAAGTGCTACGGCTCGCGGTGAATGTGGTAGACAACTGTTAATTACAAAATATATATGTAAACCAATTATCTATTTGACAAAATTATTTGATATGGAAGAACATAGATACCAACTGAAGTGTTATAGTATGCTTAGGGAACAAGGTGAAAATGGTAATTGTAACTGGGCTCACAGTGTCAATGAAATTTTGTATAGGTACATAAAAGTTGAATAAAACGAAAACGAAATGATCTTTCAGTAGAAAACTGCAACAGCTTTTTGAGAATATTTCTTCCATGCTATTGATGCCGATGCTTAACTATCAATGCACCTTTCTATTTGCTAACTTTTAAGGAAAAGGGTGATCACGTGACCTAATTACTGGTAGATTGGAAACAATCCAAAACTTTAATTCTACTGCCTTTCTGCTTTCAGAAGATATACACGTTTGCTGAGTTAAAAATCTATACTTGTGAAGGTACAAGCATTTTCCTCAATACACAAATTTGTCGATAAGTTCTTGCATAACCTTGTCGCTGCTTTAAATACAATGCAGATTGACGAGAGCCGTTAGCGTAATAATTCATTTATTATTATGTATTTATTTATTAATGTAATATTTACAATGACTGTATCCCCATCAGTTTATACTGCTTTCCATGGGGGCCCTTAGTAAAAACATTCAGACAGTAAGACAAACTAACAGAATTAAAAAATAAAAGACAATATTTAAATAATCAATACAGAATAAGATATTAACATGGAAAGACCGATGAAACAAACTTAAAAATGTGATAAATATAATTAAAGAAAGTAAGACAAGATGATTAACTAAAATATAAATATATATGTATATATAAACAGACAATAAATAAATAATAAAAATAAGACATAACATATATGTATATATATATATATATATATATAGAATTTGTTGAATACACGACACTTTTCATTTTTCACGGTCTTTATTCCGTTGCGTTCATACTTTCTGAATAAAACTCTACTCTCTACTGAACATAGATACAGTAACTGACCTAGCGACATAATTAAAAAGACACACGATATTTCGAAACATACTTGTTTCATTCTCAAGTGAAGATAAAATGACGCAGTAATGCCACCACAGAGTATAAGCTGACGACACACACAGTGAGACACGG
>NMRA01000655.1:141245-168371 GCA_002633005.1 Phoronis australis | reverse complement strand
ATTTATGTATGTATGTATGTTAGTGTGTATTTATATATATATATATAAATGCACACTAACATACATACATACATAAATACAAAACCAACATGCACGTAAATACACGTACATACACAAATACACATATATCCACATGAATAAAAATAGTCTGATATGGGGACACTGAATGTACGTTTGTTAAAGCGAACACATCTACATAAAGTTAACTCGATTTCTTATAATTGTTTTAAAGGTTATCAAGGATGGTGCAGGTTTGGCATCTGCTGGGAGAGTTTTCCATAAATAGGGCCGGCTGTAGGAAAATGATTTTTCCCAGTTTCGCTTCTGGGTTTCGGAAGATTGAAGTTGGAGGACCTATTATTGTAGTGATTAGTAGTCATCTTAAACTTAGCACATAAGTATGTCGGGACAAGACAAGCAGATGGGAATTCATGTAATGTGTGTATTTTCATTATTCCAGTCTCCTTATGAAGGTTTTCAATGTTAATGTCTCTAACACCAGCTCCCAGAATAATCCGGGCAGCCCTATTTTGGATAACCTGGATGGTTTTCATATACTTGTCTGATGCAGCGCCCCACAGAGGAAAGCAATAATCTAGGTGAGGTTGAATGATAGCATTGAAAATGGTTTTCGGTGTTACTCTGTTCACAAATTTACTGGTGCGTTTCAATACGCCAATTTTTCTAGACACCTTTTTCGAGATACATGTATAATCAACGTGTTGAGAGAATTTAAGATTTAAATCATATATTAGTCCCAGATATTTAAAGGAACTCACGTTCTCAATTGGACTTCCATCCATACTCAATGACTAGGGTTTGGTTTCTAGTCTTTGGGACGTGCCAAACAGAAGAGTTTTAGTTTTTGACACATTTAAGGATAATATATTGGATATAAGCCAATCTGAAATGATTGTTAAATCACAGTTGAGATTAGTCTGGATTTCAGATGAGGTTCTGCCTGCGGTCAGTTTTGTAGTTTCATCCGCATACAGAACAATCTTAGAATTTGGAATTACTGAGGAGCGATCATTGACAAAGATGCAAAATAGCAAGGGCCCAAAGTATTGACTCCTGGGGAACACTTATTTTAACAGATTTGAGATATCCTTCCCGACACGGGTAGCTTGAGTTCTGTTACCAAGATAATCCTGAAACCACTTGGCTTCGACACCGGTGACCCCATAAGCTTTAAGCTTCTTTGTGGTTGATGTTTTCAATGATAAATTGATCAGTGACGTAATGGGCTGAGAGATTGTCTTAGCAGATAATTTAAGGATTTTAGTATTTACGCCGTCAATTCCAGTAGCAGAATTGCCATCCACTGATTTGAGTTGCTGGCAAACAAAATTAGAGTCAACCTCATGGAATTTAAGAGTTCTATCTTTGCTGATCTAGGGTGGAAATAAATGACTAGTGTTTCCAAATTTTCGTGCTAGGTTATGGCCAATATCCGTGAAAAAGTCGTTAAAGGTATTAGCCATGACTCCATTATCTAATGTCATGCCGTCGTCCGTATTCATTTCAGCGATAGTAGTATTCGATTTCCCTGGTAAAACAGACTTTATAATTTCCTTAAGGATTTACCATCTGATTTGTTGTCATTAATTAATGTATTATAATGGTCTGTCGTGGGCTGTTTTCATGCCTTATTTGTTAGATTACGCGCTGTTTTGAATTTGTTCCAGTCACAAGTATTACGCGAACGTTGGGCAATACGTTTAAGATAATCGTGCCTGCGAGACAATAAAATTAGCTCCATGGAGGCGGTTTATCCTTGATTCTAACCNTGATATCAAAATTGTTCAGAAACGATTCTGTTTGAAGCAGAAACTGGAGTAGACAATTTGGTCAAAAATGACTCATTCCACACCAAGAAATTGCCTCATTTTGCCCCCAAGAACACTTCCCTTGTATCTCCTAAACCACCAAACTTTGTGGTGTCATACTTCACCCAATTTCTCTCATCCCTAATGTGATTTATCAGACTAAACATGGATCTGAATGGCTGACCCCCCACCTTGCCGCCTGTTGGCAGTACAGTGGTCGGTGGATCCGTGGACTGATACTTAATATTCAGTATAAGTAACATGCTACTCATAGACAGGTTTCTGGCTGTAGCAAAAAGTCAAAAGAAAGTTCGAGATACAGGCCCCAGGTATCGTAAAGTGGTGCGGGGTCCTCGAAACCGAGATTTTATTGGATCCGCGAGATTAGGGGCGACACATTGCGGCAAAATTGCTCCAACACTATTGCTCTACGGTAGGCGGTTTTTTGTTCGAGTGGATTGTCACTCACGGATTTTCCGTATTTCGCACAGCTCACCGGCCACTCCACCCGACCTTAATGAAGTGATACTCCACCGGACCTTACTGACCTGATACTCCACCCGACCTTACTGAGGTGATACACCACCCGACCTTACTGAGCTGATACTCCACCCGACCTTACTGAGCTGATACTCCACCCGACCTTACTGAGCTGATACTCCACCCGACCTTACTGAGCTGATACTCCACCCGACCTTACTAAGGCGATACTCCACCCGACCTTACTGAGCTAATACTCCACCCGACCTTACTGAGCTGATACTCCACCCGACCTTACAGAGCTTATACTCCACTTCTTCATGACTTTCACTGCCAACACCGGTCGAACCGCCACGTGTCCTTTTCTTGGATCTTTTTTACCATTAAAGTGTTCCTTTTCCTAACAGGGGAGTTCGATTGAATCCCCAAAACCGTCACCCGATTGCCGGCCAGTAAAAACGGATTATTAAGATTAGCGGTCATTTTTCGTAGCCCAAAACCTAAAACGTGCCGCTTTGTGTAGGCCTGTGCATATTAAAAATACACCTAACGTCTGAAAAAGGACGAATAAAAAGAATAATATACCCTTCAGAACTTGTTGAGCAAAACGCCAGCAGGCGAGAAGCAAGTTAGTCAGACAAACCAGTTGCGTGCTCAGGTTTGGTGATGCCGGGGACGATTTCCTTTATTGGATGCCCCTCCCTTGACACACGTCCTTTTCAGGTCAAGTCGTTTATTTTTACCGGGTACGGTACGCTTTTGGACCCAGTAGACTTTTTTTTCTGTCCTGGTGTCTCTCTAAGGGACCCCTATTTTTGTTGTTGACCCCGATTTTGCGTTAATCCCTCCTCGGTGACGGGTAAACGATTCGGAAATTGAGGCACGGTTCACGCCGAGAAACACGGGCGAAATGAACGCATCCCGGTGATGGCATTCTGAAAGCCGCAAATATACTCCCGGTGTGTGTAAATGATAAGTCTCAGAATCGGGACTAAATCATACTATTCTGTAGAGGTTTGTGACGAAACTACTACCCGTTTGTAGGGATTTTAGACAAAATATCGGACACATCGGTAAAGACTTCAGACGGAAAGCGGATCCTTCTTGGCGACACATTCCCGTATACCCCACATATGGAAGTATACCGGGCTTGGCTCCTTCTCTCCCCACCCCAATGTGGATGCCCGGGGCCGTCGCCCCGTCACCAAGTCGCCCTCCCCTCTTTGAACTCTACTGCCTAGGGCACTGATTTATGAGGTCTCGGGAAAAAGCACTCCCACAATCCCGTCAGATGGGGATGGGAGTGACCTACCACGAATGTCGCTTAAAAAGTGACTCCTTCAAAGGCACATCATTGTATAACTAGTCAGAGGGAATGCCCCGCGAGTTTGGAGGAGGAGACCCAAACTTGAGTACAACCTAGACCCCAGTTATACGGTTAATCCTCCACTGGTGCTAACTAAACCAAAGAAGCCACGCAATATCACGGAATATTTGTCCTCTCCTTATCGGTTTCTACAAACGAAACTGTAGAAAATGACCCCCTTTGACACATTCTCAACGGGCTGACACGTTTTCAACAGTGCCGACAAAGCAAATTTAATGTTGAAAAATAATCGAGGGCCATCGAAAAAGTGGCCCATGTCATTTTTGCACGGGGTTCAAATTTTATAATTACACCAGACGTCGTAGGATTTCCCAACAATCTACGGGTCATCGTCCGATGATAACCGGGTCCCGTGATTAAGAAGTTGGTCGGCCAACTGAGTGCCTTGTAGATAAAGCCTAAAGCGGGGATCTCATCAACAATGCCTGATCATCCAAGACCATCCGTCATGGTCAAAGAAAAGTTGTCGAAGCTGCGTAGAAAGTATAGGTGGCACAGATTTCCGTAACTATTGGTCTAGTAAAAATGACACGATTATGCTTTAGGCATCAGGGTTGAACTCAATCGACGTGTTCGGCTAAACGTCGCCCAGAAGTTGAGTTACACAGTGTCCACACGTTGTCCAATCAGAAGCCAGGACGTCTGATCTATCGTTTGAAAAAGTGAATCCTAGTTCAACCTCTAATCTGCCTCGTTATTGTTTGACCCCAAATCAGATATTAAAAAAAACGGTTTCAATTTTAATGTTATTTAAATAAAGCATGAACAGTAACCACACCGCATTGTATATTTAATGCTGGATTTCTCCCTGTTTGGCTGGCTAAAAAGAAAAATCAAATTAGCCCTTTCACGGTCTTAAAATAATTTTCCTTACTGTGATAGGATTCCGTTTTCGTTATCAACTCGTTACGGCATTGCGCCCTTTTCGAATTCACAATGGCCAATCTCAATAGAATCAAAAGACGGATATTTTTTCATCACATCGTAAGGGAAGTAGAAACCTACCACGATAAGTAGTATTATTGAGCCGCTTATATGAGAGTAATTCGATATTCATTTTAGCCAGCTAAACTTCACTTCGCCAACAGTTATTGCTAATGTAGGAGAAACACAATGATATATATGGCGAAGCATGTTAGATGCGTTGTGACTGACTAAAAGGTTGGAACGTTACTGGGATTGTTTAACAGTAAGCACCCGTGCTTGTGTTTAACAAACGGCTATAAACAGGAGTGTATATTCGAAAGAAGGCGTCTAAACGGAAAATGTTTCACCAACACGGCACAAAACCGAAGAACTGAGCACAGTGTGGTCCCTGACTGATCGCTTGCCCCACCGTGTATGACTGCCATACCCGTGCACGATGCACGAATGTGTGCTGTTTCTGGGCGATCTGAGTGTCTTTTTGAAATAAAAAAACTGAGTTGTGTGTCCGATTGCCATCACTGTATCCTCCAGCCACACACATTTTCATAATATTCGTCCCAGGCAATTTTTGAAAGCAGTTTGGCTCACGACTGCTGTAAAACAACACAAATGCGGAGACCAGTCTTCCACTGATGACGCCACCCATTTTTTTCGTTTTTTAATTATCGCACCTGTTTCTTGGTTACAAGTATATAAATTGAAGGAGAAATGCTTTTAAAAACGTGATGCCAATATTGTTGGTAACCAAATTCAAGCATTTATAACCTTGGTGTGAAGGGTTTGAGTAATCTCTGTGCAACCACTCAGTGGGAATATGACCAGCGCGATCCTGTTGAGCACGTAACCGAAGAAAGCCCAGAAAAAGCGTCAAACAGATGTTTTTTTCTTATCGTCTTGGTTACAAAAGTAACGTAATATCCGAGGTACACTGTATAATTATAACGAAGAGCAACATGTATCCCATGTAGTCATTGATATGACTGTATCAAAACTGTGCAACGGGTTCGAAGATTCAACTGAGGATCACTTGAGGATCCGATCTCGAGCAGCTTGGGTACATCCCACTTCAGCCTCAGACTGAACAATTTTCTTTTTAATAATGCTGAGGGATCTAAAAAGTGGATGACTGGTGACCTTGTGGAAGAGAAAAATTGGCGACGACTGAGGGACAAAAGTTAACTTGTCTCCAGTTGCGCTCTAGCGTGTTGTAATGGCTTGTTAGGGGGGAGGGGGCTTACTTAGCACCATTAGTTGATCTTCACAGGAATTAACTGGTCCCACTTACTTTAACTGGCTGAAAATGAAAATGAAAATCGAATTTGGTGTTCAACACTCATCATATCGTTTTCATAATAGGCCTTACCGTGATAAGATTCTACTTCCGTCGAACTCAAGTCACACGCAATGCGTAAATGGGCCATTTTGAAATTCTTAATTTTGGGTTACATTGGTTGCATACTGCGAATTTGAAAGCCCACCCAAAGCATGCGGCCGCCATGGCTTCTCTGAGGTAGTACATGTACACATCTATCTCAGTTTTACACATGTTTTTTGTCGTAGTGGAGACAGCTTCACGCTGAACGTGCACCTCTGAGTTTAGCTGACTCCTGTTACGAACCAACTTTGACTTGCTGGAGTTAAACACTGTTTCTGGCTATTTTTGTTTTTTGTGTGATTACATTTGCGTGTATCTGTCTATTTAACGAAAACATTTATAATTCGTTTTTGAAGAATCAAACTGGAGCGGAATAATGACGCTATGTGCTCTCATTAAGTCTGAGTCCTCCGTCATAGTTTATTTCCATAACACTAAACCGGTGTGTTTCTTATGAATAGTATTATCGTATGTTTGACAAAACATGTACGTCACACTGTATCCGGCGGCTTTGTTCAAAACAATTGAATACGGGTGAAGAATAGTGATCCGTTTGTGTTCACGCCATCGATGAGAACAGACACTTGAAAAAGAGCAATATTATTGTAGATGAGAGCGAAAGGCGTGGCATTCACGTGCGATTTGCGAGTGGACAAGCAAATTTGATAGCCACAGGCTACAACGACATGAAGTACGCAATCTTGCACCGTGGCGTCCAAGATTGAACATGTATAGGGGTTGAGATCGAAGTAAGAATTTCTTGTTTTTGAATGTTATGTCAGTGTCATATAATGTCAAGATTGAAGTTCCATCAGTTGTCATAACGCAGCGCTAAATAAGAACGAAAACGCAGACGTTGCCATTGTGTCCGACCCAAAGAATTAATTCGCCAATTTCTAGTTTCTCTCATGACTATCAGTGATTAGCTCGTTTACTAATTATAGAGAATGAACCAATGGTTTGGCGATTTCGGTCATAAAACTAGGGGTGTTCATACTCACTGCGCTGGAAGTCGGCTACAAGTTAATTACAAGGCCAGGGGTTACTTATATGTTCGTACAGCTGTATGAATGGGATTTCTTTTAATATTTAACTTCAAATCTCAAAAGCGCTGTCCCAGTTTTCTAAATCCTCATTTCATTTGATGCGTTTTTTTCTAAAAGTTTTTGGTAGTTCCTTGTGCAAAACTGGAACATTTCAAAAGAAATCTTACTGCGGCGTTTTGCAGATCATTCTAAAGTGTTTTCTTTTTTAATCCGATTAGCAACTTTTGAGGTATGGTATTCAGAAGCTACCCAAATTTTGAGACTTGTCCAGAGTCACTCGTGACCTTAACTTCCAGATTCCTTAATTGAAAGGGTTGTTCACTGAATTTTAATTCAAAATAACTGAGCAATTTGTAAGAGTTTTAAGCCACTCGTGGGTGTTATTTTTGGCGTAATAAACAGCCCTTCTTATTTCATCTTACTTTGCTGTTGGTCGTTTTTGACCAGCCGAGTCAGCGTTTAATATATCTTTAAGTGTTTTTCCTATTATTTTTGCTGATTATCATTCTATATATCTAATCAATCACAAACATTTTTAAGTCTGGTCCGCACATCACGTGACCTAATGGCGTGCAGACTTAAACTGGTGACAGATACTTTCAGTTTAAACCCTACCAGGTCTTCACCAATCGTAAACAGTTGCATACACACAGGGGATTTGGGGTTTCTAGTGTGTCAACAGCGTCTTATGGTGACGTATTAAGTTATTAATTACTGAAATGTCTTTCTCACCTCGTCAAAGTTGCAATATAAGTTGTGAACTAAGATATATTGTTGCCTTGCCACATTCCACATATAAGTATTTGCAACTTTATCAGACAGTAAATAAGACGCATGGATTAGTGTACAGACTAACATTTTCAATAGGCACGCTCATTTAATTTCAGGGCGTGTAGTAATTAATCGTATCCAAGTTCCATACCTATGAAGCTCCAAAGGGTTCTTAAACGAGTGTCTTTTTGCGCGTTGAAATGTGCTTATTCAACGCGCGTTTTTGCCTAACGCACACTGAACATTGCTTAATCAACACGCTCGCTGAATTAGTTATTCAACGTGCTGAATTGGTTCTAAAACAATTTTCTTTCTCCTCTTATTTATCATGCACAGTTGCTTAATCAGTGGCGGATCTACGTTTTCAGTAAGGGTGAGGGGGGAACCCCCCTCCCGTGTTAGACAATTTTTTTGTTTTTGTAGCCAAATAGTGAAATTTCCGTGCATCCTGGTAAGTTTCTGGCAATTAACATGTCTCTTGAATTTTTCTTAAGATAATTTAAAACCCTTCTCGATTTCGTCACATGAACGTGGCACATAAGTTTCGTGAAACCATATTTGTGCACATCTGGGTACGAGTCACGCCACCAGCAAAAATTTTTGTTGGAATATCTGCTTATACACACCTTTTTAGCATACGAAAAGCCGTATATGAAAAAGTGTGGTGTGTGTGTGTAGGGTTTAGACAACTACCAAATATTCAAGAGCATAAGGAGCACCGACGCGGCGTAAAAACTTGAATATCAGATGATCGCATAACAGCAGCCTCAAGTTGTTTAAGAACGAAGACCTGTACTCTTAGTCCGGAAATAAACGTGTGTTCTTTCTCGTTACGAGAAAAACTGGCGAACGATGGTGCTCTTAGCTCATATCATAGTCTATTACTAAAAGCGATAATAAACAATTAAGTATCACTTTATTAAGCTGAATCACGTTGACAACAATTGAAAAACGTCAAATGTATCAGGAAACAAATCATCTGAAAACAGTTTCACGAAACCAAAACATTCTGTACATCGTGGTGAAAAGATATACAGGACCATTTCGCAGAGGGACCAGATGTACACTGAGAGTACACAAAAAGGGTGGCCTGGTCCAGCACGAGACCAAAAGTACATGTACACCTGTGCTTATTATCCCTATAAAAATAGTTGATCTGTTCGCGGGACTAAACAGTACTGGCTGAGATAAATAGTTTTACAAGGCACACTTTGGTAAAAAAACATAAGACTAGTTCGCCGAGGGACCACAAGTACACTGAAACTCAATATCTACACAAATCAAGCTGGTCTGGTCCGTCGCGAGACCTAAAGCGTACTATGCAAAAAATTTTGAATTGAAAACTTCTCTCTAGACATTTTTTAATGCCCAGTGGTTGCTCATACAGGTGTACGTGTATTTTATACATCTGGTCGTCAACTGCTGCGAGAGGTTGTCTAGGAAGGGTTTTCGCACCGTTCTGTAGTACTCACTGGAAGAAACAAGTATTGAGTACAAATTTAAGTACGCACTACGTGAAATAGATTTTGGATATGAAGCAGATAGAGCCAAGTGGAAATACAAACCAGAATCAGTTTCTGTGCGCTCGTAGACCCTCTGCTGTACTGGGTAAATTTGGCATGACCAAAAATAATTTCTATTTCGTTTTCATTGTACACAAGCATAAAAAACCGACGTTATGTACAAACTGTGTAGAATTATAATTTATTACGTGGGTGTCTCTCCAGGAACGTTAGTCCTATCCTGCTGTTGTCTGGACTGCCGAAGAATCTGTATATCGGATCCAATGATTTGCTTGTCTTGGAACCATTCTGCCCAGACATCTTCGATGTTTGTTCCCAACGCTTGCACTTCGTCAACTGCTGTGTCAATGAGCTTGTAAGTCTCTACAATGTCAGCATCTCGTTTCGCAGCTCAGTTGACACTAAGACCCTTGAGGTTGCCAAGTCCATTCAAAAGACTTTCATGCGCAACTAAATTTGATCCGTTCATCATGAGCTACTTCAAACCTAGACGATGTATCCCAGGACCTATTTGCATCACTTGCCATTTTCGGAATAAACGTCCCAATGTCTGAACGCTTGAAACCCCATGTAGCCCTACTAATATCAAATAAATGCCCATGGGCATGGGCGTTTCATCGGGTGGGCCTTTCTGCTGAAATTCCCAGTATAGAAGACGGCATTTGTGCTTATTGCAGGTAGAAAGACGGTAGGTGTTGAGGTCGGAACTAGAGATCCTTATGAGGCCTATTGAACATCACACGAATCCCGCAAGACTTGCTGTGAAAATACAGCCTCCCGCAATTTCTGGTACTGTACACTGTTCGCGAATGCGGTCACTTTGTCAATGTGAGTGCTCCCTTGGTCATTCTTTGTATAGACATAACTTGTTAGAGTGCATCTTCAAACGAACTCGCGATCAGACCACGGTGCCCGCGACAATAGCAATTCTTCGGAAAACGCGTTCTTTTCAGAAATATTACATGTACATGTACACTGTATGATATTGCGCAAGACAACTTTACTATACACCAGTCAAATTCGAGTTACAAACGTATGGGGTATAATGGAATGACACGGCATGACAGATGAGGTAAAAACGTTGCACGTCAATTCGCCTGAATATTAGGGTTGTGGTACCGCAGTATTTCCCCTGATTAAATCAAAACATAGCTTAGAGTAAAGAAGCTAGTTACCTAAAGAAATCGGCTATATAGAGCTGCTCTTTCAGCGGTGGATCCATCTAAAATGCTTGGCTACTTCAGAAGTGTCGACGGAAGCGCGCGCACAATTGATCTCCGCGCGTTTTGCCGATGAGCCACGAAGACTCGAAATGCGTTGATTTTCATAACAGGAATTCGCAATGCTCAATTTTTTCCAAGTTGGTTTACTTGGGGTTTACACACGCTGGCGGTGTCGTTTTTGTTTTGCAGGAGACATTTTTTGTTGTTTTTTTATTTTTGGGTCCTGGCCCAAGGGGGGGGGGGTTAAACACCCTGAACCCCCCCCCGTAGATTCGCCACTGACTTAATGTCAATCCGTTTTAACCGTTTTAAAAGTTTCATTCGTTCGCAGTATTAAAAGTGTGTTTTGGCAATTTTTCCACGTGTTGAAAGTTAATAACTTCCTGAACTTTAAGCCATGCAAAAACGGCGTTAAGAGTTTTTTACTTAGCTAAAACTCGGATAATAGTCCTTTAATTAAAGTGCTGAATCAGTTATTCGTTGTGTCCTAGTTTACAGTGAGTTACAAAGGTACACCGTTTACGTGCTCACTTGAACAATCTTCGAAACAGGCCTTGCACGTATGTAAAAATCTTTCGCCATTTTTAGATTTGAGAACACGGGCATGATTACACTATATGAACTGATTAAAAGTACACGTTGGATAACCAGTAGCACGCGTTGAACAAGCAACTCTGTAACTTTAAGCACGGAAATATACTTGTTTAAGAACCCTTTGAAGCCGCGTACTCGTAGTTTCTCGTAAACTCTCGTGTACCATATGGTGAACCTGAAAGTTATACACCACACTCTGCGTCAGTTTATTTCATTTGTTTCTCAGGTAGAATTTCCATTTTACGACAGTGAGTGTTATTGACATTATAAGACTGGTCATGTGTTTTAATTGACATTATAAGACTGGGCATGTGTTTTAATTGACATTATAAGACTGGGCATGTGTTTTAATTGACATTATAAGACTGGGCATGTGTTTTAATTGACATTATAAGATGGGCATGTGTTTTAATTGACATTATAAGACTGGGCATGTGTTTTAATTGACATTATAAGACTGGGCATGTGTTTTAATTGACATTATAAGACTGGGCATGTGTTTTAATTGACATTATAAGACTGGGCATGTGTTTTAATTGACATTATAAGACTGGGCATGTGTTTTAATTGACATTATAAGACTGGGCATGTGTTTTAATTGACATTATAAGACTGGGCATGTGTTTTAATTGACATTATAAGACTGGGCATGTTTTAATTGACATTATAAGACTGGGCATGTGTTTTAATTGACATTGATGTAAAACTACCCTACAGGTTTCTGACATCGGTCGGTTATCATTCTTTGATTTGTAGAGTGTTGGAAGTACATCGTGTAACTGTTCCATTTTTAGCTGACTGTAGCGAACAAGTGAAGATGTTAACTAACTAGCCATTTGTTTTATCTGTAGTCATTTAGATTGATAGTAGTTCATGATACAACAATGTTGCAGGGTTGTAATATAGATGTTTTTATATGGTTTCACCTCAATTGACCATGACAGCGGTCGACAACGGACGCGTTTTGACACGTTTAAAAACGTTACTGTTACAGATGCTATGTCTCATTAAATCGTGAATGTGCAAATGCTTGATACAAATTTGAATATTCATGGTTTTAATGAGACATGGCATCTTTAAAGCAGAATGCCACCCAAAAACAACCTATTTTGCATCAATTTAGATCGAGTAGTTCTACTCCATAACGGCACGTTCGGTTGCGTTACCTGGCACCTGACGGCAGACGGAGGTGTTGGAATTATCCAATGACGTCATTGGTTTCACACGTAGTCTGTTCAGCAGTTCACAACACGGGGTACTGGTGTCAGCTTATCGCTTGAATTCATCGTTTAACACCAATAAATGATCAAACTTCAATGTAAAACCCTTAAAAATACACTGAGTTCTCATAAAAACGTGTTGTTTTATTTGCTGTTACGGATTTATTGGTATTTGGACACACCGTAGCATATAAAGTTCGGCAGGCCAATTTACAAAGGTCCGTAGCAGGAGTTTGGGGTCTGTTCGGAGATAAATTCGAAGTACTCTTCTGTGAATTGCAGACAGGAGAACTTAGAACTGTGTTACTTAGACTTGTGATTTTTTGAGTTCTAAAGCCACAAAACGCTCGTTATCCCGGCCAGTGGCTCGAAACCCGATCAGGCCCGTCGCGGCCGCCGGGACTGGCACGAACATAAACACGCTTGAGTTGGAAATTAAACCTCCAGTCACGAAAAGACTATAATTGTGAGCCAAAGAAATAACGTGCACGTAATTATTTATGTGAATTAGCCACGAAACTGAAAATATACTTACTTGTCGGGGGCCGCGAAGTCAGGTTCCCCTTCCACAGATCCACAGATCGTGAGGGCACAGGTTGTACAGTAACAATGAAATGAATAATGTATTTGTATTTCTAAATAAAGATTCCCCTATAACATGTGACCATAGCATACAAAATCGAGTCGAGTAATTCCACAACAGCTTTCTGTCAGCAAACACTGAATTAGCATGCGCTCACACGGCCTCGGTGCCCGGTCAATTATCAATTACCTTTATTGCCAGTATCAAAAGCCGGTAACGCAGTGGTTTATTCGATGCTGGCTTGTCAACATTCGCACTCACGAATACTGCAAAGGCATTACAAATTGTATCTAATGAGACAGACTTTGTATCAGTTTTATATAAGGATTTGTTAGGATGAGAATAATTCATTTTGAAACAGAACGCAGACATGGCAACTTGCTCGGCGCCAATCCCGACTTAGTCAAGAGCTCATGCGACGAAGACTTCACGGGTCGAATCTTTAGGTTTCACAGGCTATCAGTTCGAATCGGAATACTCTGATCAAAAAATACTAGAGAGGCGCTGTGAACACGCACTGGCAACGGAACAAATGGATAGTTCTTTGGTAAGCCGGAATTCGTCAGAGAAGCACTGTCGACGAAATGCTGGCCACAGAGTCTGACACGGAGATGTTTCACGGAGTCATACTTGCTATTAACAGCGTCATCTTTCATTCTTCACTACCGCGAGCCTTCCTAAGCATTTCGGGCTTTCGAGGAAGTCGAAAAAACGATATACCCGCTTTCTTCGCAGCTTCATAGGTCGGACAAGCAGGAACGATGCACCGAAATATAGCGGCATTCACTATGCAGACGAACCACTGACGTCGCTGCGTCGTTCCTCACCTTCCTCACAGCTTAACGCGACACCTCTCGGCAAGGTGAGGTCGATCATACATGTATAAGAGGCGATGTGGATATAGATCGATTAAGACGGTAAAAGACTAATTAAATCGAGTGGCATTCTCCTTTAATTCGTTTTATGAGTGCTTTCAGTCAAGCGGTGTTTTCTTTAAACGTGTATTGTGGGTTACATATTGAACAGTTCTGCAGATGGGATTGGTGTATGCTTACCGTTCAATACCATATGTAATGTATAACTGAAGTATTCTGTACTCTAAACAGTGTCAAATTTTGTCACTTCCGGTCATTAGTCGTTGCTTTAACTTGACAAGTTGGGGATCTATATTTTGAAGATATTCGATTTTATCATCAACCTCAGTATAAATAACCTGACTACATGGTCATTGTAGATAAGAAATTTTAATCTACAAATGATAACATAAATCTGCTACCAGAGTAATTGACGTGACTTGAGATGCATCATTAGATAACTTTGTGTAATGAGTCGGATGATGACTTGAGGTTCCCGCGAAATTTCGGAGTCACAATATTTTACCTAAGCAAGTCAAATGCACCTTAAATTGCTTCTTTACTAGAAGCATCTTGACCGCCACCGGGTGTTCATTCGAAGCCAGTGAATATACAGCACGGATTTGTCATTTCGTTATCTTTAACGAGTCCACATTCCGTCACCATCAAACTTTAGCATAGACCCAACTCAAAAACTGACCAATCACGTCCCGTGAAATTTCGAAATGCACTCGTACCGTGCTGCGCGAATAGTAAATGTTCCGGTTGTCTATGTCGAAGTCATTGTGGTCACAGCTCCCCAAGTTATGCGCGGTAATGAAACCACTTTGATTCAGTTGTGTTTTGTCCAGGACTTGGCATTTGGACGAGTGGGATTATGTTTTGTGGAGAATAGTGCATTCATTTGCCGGTCAAACACTAACAGTTACCCCACTGACCAGTGGAAACTCGGACTTGGGCCGTTCCAGGCGAAAAAATCTCGCGAGTAAAGCTATTTCGATTATTTGCTTCGATTGTAATGCGTGCAATGTCTGGCGAAGATTTGTTTGATCAAACGTCTTCACGAGTGTGTCGCTTTCACAGAACGGGCATCTATTTAAACTGTCCGTTGAAACCGTCTAGAGTGTATGTGTACATTACAGTTGTTGATTAATGAACTGCTCTCTGAGTCAACACAGTGACGCACTCTGGTGGACAGCAGGCATGTTTATGGTGTGCAGACAGAAAGCCTTCTGCCTCAAGTGAGGATAGCAGAGCTGGGAGCTCAGAATTTAAAAATGCAACATAGATTGAATGAACAAGTCTCCAATGAGTTGAAATCTTGATGTAGGCTATTAGGCCAGCTAGCGTTCACATGAGGCATGCAGTTCGGCTCATAGCTCTCGATCTGTTCATCCTGATGTTTATTAGTTTTTTGTTATGTTCTAGTAGGAGCTGTGGTGCACTAGTGAACGCAGACGAATGCAAATATAGAGAATTTTACCAATAGCGATTATACATACCGTCAAAGCCACCAATAACATAGATCAGTTGATCGACTGCAGCAGTCCCGTGATAAGCTCGTGGACCTGGAAGCCAAGACGAAGACGATTGAGTACAGTAAACATCTAATGGATACCATTTGCAAAATAATAGACCGTGGGCTACAGCAGGCTTATCTAATCACTTATGTCACCAATTTTGTGAGGCAATTTTGTTTTGGTGTTTTTTGATATCATAAACCACCGTTTTTGTAAAATGAAGTCTTCATATTTAAACTTGAACAGTCTATGAAATGTGCAGATTCTGCAAATCTTGAAATTAGATGTACATAAGTGATACTGCAAATGGTATTTTCATAGTTGCACCAAATCATAGAACACACACATTTGTGTTACTTAATAGCTCTTGAACAGATTGTGTCGAATCTACTTCTTTGGAGTGCTAACGTGAGATTTATTGATTTTACGTATTGCAAGATTTTTCTTTAAAAAATCGTCAATTCATTATTTTTGAAACAAAGACGAAATGAAAACTCTTTCATCCCCATCCAACTTACAAATTGTCCACCCCGAACAACATGTACAAATGCGCACATGTGCTCAAAGAAGTTCGAATGGCTGCTGCTTAAAAATTCCGTTGTTTTGTTTTTATCAAAGGTCAAAAGTAATTTTCCATATAAGGGAAATGTGATACATGTATGTCTTGCCATACCAAATAAGGAGACGTGATTTGCTGAGTGGGCGAAAAATCGACGAAGTGACTAGCTGTTGACAGATGTTTTTCTTAAATTTGAAACTAAAAGGAAAATACTTTGACACCAATCTTTACAAACAAATCATAAAAAGACATGGTGCCTCATTTTGACTTCTATTTCAGTAATATGGAATCATTCTGTCTGTTTCTTACATTCTGCGCCACTTTAAAATGCAACATGCAGCGCCACCTTTAGCTAAATATTATTATATTGGGAGAGACCAAGAATCTACTTTTTAATACAAATCGCACCTTGAAATTCGGTGACATTTCGAAGTGCTCATTTTACACACGACCTATTCACCTCAATCCTAATTTCTCGCACGAAACTTGCACTCCTGAAACCGCGAGTTTTTCGCTTTGTCTCGCTTCCAGTCTCCGTTAGCATTAAAAGTCTGGTGAACAATTTTGATTTCTGGTTAATTACTGGTCAATAAAGGGTGAGGTCAGCAGTTCAACCCAAAAAGCATGCTCTTACAGTCCCAACTGGCGTAGTTTGAATCGTCATCTAGATTATGCAAATGGGTTGTGATCGCGTGCTCACAATGTCACTGAAGCAGAACTCCGTGCTTCTACCGTCGTATCTCATAAAAGCAACAACGCTAAGTTATTGCGTTGCAATTGTCAAACGTATTTGACCCAGAAAATAATTAAAATGACAGAAATCACAGACAATATGAAATGACAAAATGTATTTACAAATCAGATCTTAGTATGGTAAAAAATCTACCCTATTGAATTCGCTTTCGATTACTTTACCAGACTGTAATGCTGACAGAGGCTGGACGCGAGACAAGTTTGCGTATTTCTGAACTACGGGTCGATTGTTTTACTGCTGTTACCCGTATCAACTGCAGGGCAAACAATCCAGCGGTCAGCTCTGGTGTCGTAGGTTTCCACGACATTGGTTGGACTTCCACCGCTCCAGCCACCAACAGCGAACAGAATCTCATGTGGAACACGCGGTCGCGCGAGAGGGTTCGAGAGATCCACTTCTCTGTCCTCACTCAAGTCAAGATCGTATAAAAACTGTAATTAAAGTTTTTAATGTTTAATTGTGTTAAGTTATCTGAAATTTGGCGCTTAGTCGTCATACCTAACAATGGATTACGATATTGTAAATGAAATTTTGACTATACACAGTGATTGACATCATATTTGCCGAAAGAAATAACTACTGCTGAGGGTAAATTAATGAAGATTTCTTTTTTAGTTTATTTTCAAATAGATTTGTGATAACTGATTTCTGCAAAATGTTACGCACCTTTAGGGTCTCAATGACGAGATTTCGACAATCCTCGTTATCCTTAATAAAAGGATGTGCTTTCACCTTCTCCACGAAGTAAGACGTACTGAGAAGACCTAGACGAATTGTCTTCATCAGTTTCAGAACATGTTGCCTCCTCGGTCCGGGATCATGCTCAATCCAACGCACAATGGCTTCAAATACGATTTCCTCATTTTTAACATTTAAATCATCTGAACCCATTACTTCACATATTTCGCTGATAGACAGTTGCAACATTTCGTTGCTCTTTTCTGATACCTCATGAAAGCGATGCAGAACAAATAGATGAGCCTTTTCTACTAAGTTTTTACAAAAATATTGGCGCGCAAAATTTCGAATTCCGATGCAGTTTTCTGGAGTGAGGTGCGTTCCCAGAAAGTCGCAGCATTCTTTAATAAGACCGAGCACATGAAACTGGTCAGCAGTTGGGAGAAGTTCCTCGACGTTCTCTGAAGTGATTGTGACGGCTCTCGTGTAAGCGTATTCAATGATGGCCTTCATCATATTCGCCGAAACTCCTGGAATATATACCTCACTCTGTGCTGTCTCATACATCCCGTTTGTGAATAAGGCGCGAAAGTACGGACTACAGGCACTCATGATGGCGCGATGAACGGGAAATTCGGCGCCATCCACTTTCAGCACTGCATCGCACAACTGGCCATTTTGCCTCAGCTCGTCTAAAACCAGGCACGCTTGGTAACTTATCTTTTTCTCGATTTCCCATTGGGGTTTTGTAGCTGTCAGGAGTTTCCCAGACTCAGCCGAGGTTTCGCATTGATCAGCAACATTATCCATATAGTTACTGGCTCCGATACTAGGTACCAGAATAATACTTTGTCGTCATTCCCGGGTAGTAGACCAAAACAATGCTCCGCGATTGGTGGAGTTGCTTTTCAGTATCTGCCGTAAAATATCAGTGACGTCACCCATTATGTGTAGTACTTGCTTGAAGACCGAAGAACAAGTGAGCTTTATATTTTTATTACAAGATATGGTTAACATAAAAATACACGAATATCACAATGGCTTACAGGAAGCAACTACATGGGTACTTCAGCACCTTCGTTTTTTACCCGCATGACGTGGCTTCGTTATAAAAGATTTATTTTGTTAAACGTGTAACTGAAAGAGACGATGTTCTCGGTTGTGTCTATGAAGCAGACATTTTGGAGCTGTTAACACAGTGTCAAATAACTATGTGATGCACAAAAGCATTGGTTTGTATACGGTGAATCGCTCAAGTAACGATACGATTGGCGTCTTCAATAACCATTTTCTCCAATGCTTATTTATAATGACAAGCAGTTGGAAAATGAAAGTGATCCATTCAAACACGTAATTATATAGGTCATTTGATTTATGCAAATGTTTGAACGCGGCAAAATACAACGTAGAGTCTATGTCTTGGCAAGGCACATTTATGCTATAGTGCTTCGTAACCGGGACGATGGGTCTGGCGCGTTGAGAACAACACACCTTTCTGAAATGTACAAGCAGATTTTAAATTTCGGGCTATCAAAGCTTCATGCAAATACTTCAAATGTTTAGCTTTCTAAGTCAAATTTTTACTCTGGAATGTTCTTTGCGTATCGTGTTTACTTGCTAGTTTCGTTAAGTCTACTAATACTGTATCTAAACATTTATATAATCGATGCAGTTATTTAAACGGACAATTTCTTCTCACTCATAATCGGAAGATCAGCATACAGGGTCTTGTCTCTGAACTCAGACACAGACTCGAAATTTAATCAATCACGCCGCAGTAGTTGAGTACAGGTCTACGCAAAACGTTCCATGATTTTCGAGTACAGAGGTTAGGCCTCTGACCTTGATTATTCAACAATATAAAACACGTGTCAAACCTGCATATGAAACTAAGCTAAACGCTTGCCACCCAAAGCAGCTCGTGCACAACGAAATGTACTACAGAGTGTCAAAATGTAACCGGTTTAGAAAGGTTTCCACAACTCTATCAAAATTGAACGGTTTAAATGCACTCGATTTTCCAATTCCCCACTTGCTATCGTAACAATTGGAAATTAGAGATGTTTTACGATATTTGTGTTTAGGCAACTGTACGAAAGAAATGTCGTGTAGCATACATCCAGTTCTGCTCTGTCTCAGTGAGCTTCTGTAGAGCTTATCCCAGATAATGTAAACATACGTTCATACCATCATGTATGCAAAAGTGATAAAAGGTCACGCGTGTGATGTCCCAGTGTATGCATTCGTGAAAATCATACCAGTTTTCTTGTTGTACCATTGAAGGGCGCGTAAACCATGAAATTCGGTATTAACATATCCGTGTATGAGTTTTACTGAAAAGTGTGACTTAGGAACTGGGCGATCTTGTAAGCAGTCAATTTCGTTTGTATAGCTGGCAAGAGTCGCGAGTTCTAACTCTACTATTGTGTTAGCACGGCCACTTGACCGCTTCGCGTTTTTAGATGCGATATGAAAATATACAGCGCGCATGTGTGGATGATGACCGCCAATATTAGACGCGTATGTGCCTCACTTTTACCTTTATGAGTGAGGGACAATCTTTCCAGAATGAAACGTTAGGCACAACCTCCTGACCTTGAGCGCCGCGAACAAACTTCATGAATAAGATTCCACCAACCAAATAAACGAAAAGCAGAGAAAAAAAGCTGAAACAAAGATCGATATAGTTGCAATAAATTTGACTAATCACGTCATCAATGTTCAGCTATCGACAATATTAGTTTTGGTCAAATTAGAAGAAAGAAGTGGAAGACAAAAAGACGCTAAAGTGCAACATGAGAACTATGTTTCGATATTTTTAAATACCCTCTTCAGGTAGAATAGTAGACAAAAAGTAATATATCGTAACAGAGTCATCATAACACACCGCATGGTACAAAATCTGTCAACTAAAATCTATAGCACTACCATTACCTGTATGCTCCAACATTACTATGGAGTTATGGAGTGCCTGCATGTGAATAGCTTCACGGATTAAAAATTTTACACATGTATTGTTAAGATCAAGAATGACCTGTGTCCTGAACAAGAGAAAGTTTTTATTGAGCTGTCATTTACTGGATCATCATCTGTCACTTAAAACCGACATACATGTATACACAGACTGTTAGCAGTTATAGCCCCGTCAGTTAACCTTGTTGCAGATTTTAGTACATGTAATAGACTAAATTTTTTGTCCAGTTAGTCCAAATTAAACACCGTGGGAAGTGGTAATACGGTGTATCAGGTGAACTGCAACGACTGTCATGAGTTTTACATTGGCATGACTAATCGAATTTTGCATTGAGAGACAGGCTGAACAGAAGAAAGGTGTCAGCTTGCCCCGTGTGCCTATCTTCTGGCCGTTAACACCTTCTCGTAAAAACTGACTTCTTGGAAATTGAAACCAGCATTTATGAGTAGCAAATAAATAAACAATTTTTGGTTCACAGACACAAATGTTGAACTTCACCGTTTTTTCAAAGATCGTAAAGCTTTCTCTATTAAAACTTAATCCAGGTTTATCGAGTTAGGCAGACATTGGTGCATGGCCAGTATAATAACAGTACTGTAATCGGAGGCTAGTGAAATAAATTAATGTTTAGAAGCTTCGAAAAGGGTAAAGAAAATGGTTTGTCACAGACAAGCAGAACTTCATCACCATGGAGACTTTCCACCAAAATGTCGTATCGGTCCTTTGCCGGTTCCGAGGATTGCCATCCACAATAGATGGGAAACGACATAGGTGAGGAAATCCCCTGTGTGTATCTATCAATTATGAAGAGTCAGGGATTCTTAAACGAGTACCTTTCTGCATGTAGAAATGTACTTAATGTACACGTACTTTTTCTTAATCTACGCGTACTTTTGCTCAATCAACGGGCACTTTTAGTTCTTAAACGACCATCGTACTGCTGTTATTCAACGCGTACTTTGCTTAATCCACGTGCAGTTTTACTTAACCAAAATATACAGTTGCCGATTTGGGCAACTAAACCAAGTATTGCCCGTGACCGTGGTACTGAAGTACGCGTTGATCAAGAACAGAACGAAGATCATTTAAGAACTAGGAGTACTCGTAAATTAAGCAACTACGTGCAGAAAGATGCTCTTTAAGAACCCTTTGGCGCTTCATATTTACATGTAACTTGAACACAGCTGTGTATCTAAACATCAGATGATATTCTATGGCACCTAATATTTGTTCTTATCGGTTATTCAAATCGCAAATTAAGCTACAAAGATATTCTTAAAGTGCTACAGTACTCACATTATGAGAAGAACTGAGCCAGGACTGAGTCCCCCGAATTCCGGCGCACAACAATGCGGACTTTGTATGGTCATATACTGAAATAAGCGGTGGCCAAAGCTACGTGAACTATTACAAACAATTTAATATACAAGTTGAAACACCATGAGACCGACTTTCTAAAACCGGAGAATAGACCGACCGAAACGTCGTGACAGTGTAAATAGACAAGAGGCGATGTAAATAGACCAAGAGATTTTAATAATAGTTGAAACACCAAGAGACTGTTTCCCTTCCTGTTCTTTACGCTTGGAGTATTATTCGGGTGCATACTTGTAAATGTTGAACCTAAGATAAAATGCGGACATCGCCTCAAGTGGTTTTCAACTTAGCCCATCCTGTTTGAATTTAAGATATAACGGGTTGCTTAGCAAGTATAAAAATAACATTAGGTCTAGACGATGAAGGCAGGGGCATGCAATTCTATCAGTGACCGCAATTTTGCTACTGTATGGTAGTAAGGTCGACTTAGCAGTATTCCAATGAATAATTTTTTTGCGAGAAACGTGAGATCACTCAATTCTTCCCTAAGTGTTGCTAAGGGAAGCTCGTGATCACACTACCTCTCATTCACGAACGTCTTGCGTTGCTACCATCAGCTGAGGTCTACTCACGAACCCTTACGCCAAAGTGTCATGTGATCTAGCGATATCTCCCAAAACTCTCCGGATTCTCCTATTGTCTACTAGTCCTATGGTACCCTCGGTACAAGCATAGATCATATACATCTACTATGGGTGTCAGCGAAAGTGTTGAGATCACCAAAAAGGAAATAGGTACTCCTTTGCACAGATCATAATAAAGACAAACGCAGTAGTAAATGAATTCATCGTGATCTCAAATTAAAGTAAATCACGTGGCAATTAGCTTAAAAGAGAACATGAGTCCAAGCTACCATGGCTTGCGAGGGGAAGAATTGGTTACGGAATGTTTGTAAGAGAACTTCTGCTTTCCTAGAACCCGTGTAGTAAACCGTAATCTAAAAGAACGTAACCAAACGTAAGGTGTAATTAAGTCAGACTGCTTTGCAGCACCAAAGTTTTGTCAAGACTTAGTACATACGAACTTCGCTGACCCGGTCGGCTGCTCGCCATCAGCAGTAAAATGGGCCACTTCATCTGTGCCACATTTCAGGGAAACAAAGCTGGTTCTAGAAAAGATGGTAAGGCTCAGAAATGTAACGCCAGTATGTTCATTTAACCTCGGGCTCGAGGACGACATCAGCCAGTTACTACGTATACATGACTGTCTTTTTGAAGTAAGTTTTAACCGATAGTTGTTATAAAACAACATCGTGTGTAACCAGCTCAATTTTTCGCTGAAACGAGATCCTTTCCCAAATTATATATATTTGTTATTAAAACATGGAATAGGGATAGAGCACCATGGCCCGCAATCATCTAAACGTAAGGTGGCAGTAAAAAGGCAGCACGGCAACTTTTTCTCTCCGTTGTTATCTCCATCGATAGACTTACTAACTCTAACGATATACTTAGTAACTCTATCGACAGACTTGCTAACTCTATCGATAGACTTACTAACCCTATCTATAGACTTACTAATTCTATCGATAGACATAATTACCCTGTCGATAGACTAACTCTATCGACAGACTTACTAACTATATAGATATACTTTTAGATATTAAAATATCTATATTGATAGACGGACTTACTAACTCCATCGATAGACTTATACTATCTCTATCAATAGACTTACTATCTCTATCGATACACCTAGTTACTCTGTCGATAGACTTGTCTCTATCAATAGACATTGTAGCTCTGTCGATAGACTTACTAAATCTATCGATATACTTACTATCTCTATCGACGTAGCCAAGACAAGTATTAGATTTCAGTTCATTTTAAGATAAAACTTAAATTTGCCTCAAGTCCGTTTTAAGAATGAGGTATTAAATTTGAGTTTTTATATTAAGTTTTGTCTTAATTTTGACGAACTTGCCGGATGTGGGTGGAAGTTGAGACAAATCTTAGACATAAATCAAAAATGAACTAAAGTCAGTTTCTTGCAACGGGCCTCAAATTATGACCAAATGGCATCGTTTTCGAGTTGTTCACTAGACTTTCATGTTTATTAGAAGGCTTGATTGGAGGCTAGCGCTATGAAATAATTTTCGCTCTCGTGAGGCCCTTCGTCGTTCGTACGTTAGTCATGAGACAATCTTACTGAAAATGTGCGAAGCGGAGTTGTACGCTGTACCTTTTTGTGCCAAACGAATCCGTGCTGGTGTAGGAGATTTGTAGGCCTTTCTGTGGATCGCTTACAAACTCTGCCGAAGCTTGATTCCCAAGGCTATAAGCATCCGTTGACCGTACTTGGCAAGCCTGCAAGGAAAATTTGCAGAAAATGCAGTAAGGTTTCATCAAGAATGGGTCCCATATTAAATAAATTAAATCCTTAGATCGGCAATATCCGACATTACGTACATGTATAGTGCGTCCCCTGCCCTATACCTGTGACGTGACATCATATTAACGTCATATCATCGGTTCAATTGCAAAGATTGTTTCATCCGGTTCTCAGGCACGTATTTCGCCTTAAACTTACAAATCTCAAATTCACAGATTGCTCAAGAGCAGGAGCTAGTCTTCACGGAAAAGACAGAAAAAAAGTTTTCACAGGGTCAGTCTGCGGTCATTTATTAGTGATAAGTAGTCATTTCTGCGTTAACTTGAGCAATTCAAGCAACGTATCATGCATAACTAAGGAAGGAAGATGAATCACCCACCATGATTGTGAATCACTGGCCTCCAATCGCAAGTCACTGACCGAAAACACCACGCCAAATATTTGAAATAGGCTTCACTAAAGTTAAAGAGAGGGCCATTCATTCAAGGATCACGAGAAGCTGAACAGAATTCACGACCGGGGTTTACTTGGTAGTTCTAATGCAGCCTGCCTGTGAAAACGTACTCGTGGATACGCAGTCAGGTATCAGTGCCACTCATGTCGTACTGGCTTTAATGACTCGTGGTTTTCACCAGCAGCGGATTTCAAACATATCCGGATTATAACAATGTCAGCTCTGTTCTGTCCTGGTTTCCTTCAAAAGAACGTTTCAATAGCGACCCACTACAAGTGCAGCATTCAATCATCCGAACGATAGCACACACGTAGAACCTCTGTGTACGTGACGTACATGAACGTTTTGTGGTCAGGTAGATATGTTTTTGAAGGTTAGGTGTTTCAAGGTGAGTGATTCACAAACGGCTTTATTGTCTCAAACTTGTGAATGAGAGTAAACCTGTGTGTACTTACTGCAACGTTCGAACACAAATATTGGTACGGTTCATTGAAGTCTGTACAAGGATTCCATTTATAAGTATCGCCTGAACCGTCGTTGGCCTTGGCACTAAAACTGAAAGCAAGAATGTCATTTATTTTGCCAGTCGTGGGCAAACTGAATGACTCCTTCGCTTCGCCACTTAGATTCCGAGGAACAGTGAATGGAAAGATAAGTTACTAATTCCCACCAAACTTTCGGAACAAGAGTTCAATTGATTTTTGAAATTGGAACGTCAGCTGACAGGTTCTGCTAACCACAAGATGTCAAACTTAGCGCTTGCACATGAATTTAGCATTGCGCGACTAACTGCGAATACGCTTCAGCATGAAGTCTGTAAGGTATTACTCACGTAAGCAGGTTACGTTGAAGAGACAAGTTGCTTCGGATGATACAGTTTCAAATTGAAATGCATTACAAATCTCGTACACTATCGTGTCAAAAAGCCCTTGGATATTCTTACTTTCAAAATAAAATGTAGCCATCTTACTGAAATATCGATCGAGAACTACTGATCACATACACGGTCGTCGTACCCTACTCCCGCCGGGTGCAGATCTAGAGGTTCAGGGACTCTGAGCCCACTTCGAAGCTCACTCGCTTTTACCTTCCTGTAGTGAAGGACTTGCAAACAACCCTATGTATGCTCGTTGTTGGACCCCCCAGGACATGGTCCTTGGGCAGCGGGTGCAGACACTTCTGTATTCCAATAACTTGTAGCGTCAAGGCAAAACTGTGGTTTTCGTTGGTGAAGAATTTTGAAATTCGTGAATATCGTGAAATCTTTGTTGTGAAACAAAAAGATAATGAACCCAACAATAAAAAACGCTTAGCAGCAGCTGGTTTTTCGTCAAACGGACTAAACAGACCTTGGTCAAATTTTAACTGCGAACAAATACTTGGCAACTAAAATATTCTCAGTAGCGACTAAGTACCACGAAGTTAGTCTTGGAAGTGTACAAGACAGGACAAAATAGCATGCGGATACCACCTACCAAGTCGCTAAACAAGAAAATAGGACGATACGTGCAATTTACATGTATTGACTTCTTCGCCTGATTTCTTGCCAGTCCAGTCAAGACTGCCTGACATACAGACTCACCAATTTTCGTGTGAATAAACACGTTGTGAAGGCAGACCGTACGGCATTAAAGGTGAAGTTGGTTTGGAAGTTGTTGAATAGATTGGCCATGTCCTCTGTCTTCTTTTGAGCACCATACTAGTGCCTTGTTTTTTGTTGAAAGTAAATGGTACACCATTGGTGTCAAACACAGCAGTGATAGTTGTAAACTCAATATTCATCTATTCTTACATAGGCCTACGGACATGGTGTGCCTTGAAGAACTATGAACAAGGGTGAATTTGGGTAGGGTACCTGGTGTTATGTTTTTTTTTCTCATGCATTTATCTTCTCTAAGTGTATGTGTATGGAAACAAACAGTGGCTAATGGCGATTTTAGGGTTTAATAATGTTTGCTATAATTAAGTTATTTTTATTTTTTTAAAACGAAGACCGTGGAGACCAATAAAGTTAATTCTTGTACGCGAGTCTTTTGTTTCGTCTTTGTAACGCTCGTCCCGGCGCCAACGCGCACTCAGTCCGGTTTATTGAGGCTCGCTACGATAGCTCTGTTGGCTTATCGGCATACTCAGGGTTGTAACCGCGTTGGTCGGACGGGCTAGAAGAATACGGACACTCAACTGTTTTACAATCCCTAAGGACGTTGAGATTTGAAAGCGTTGGGTCGTTGCCATACACTGCGACGAAGGAAAACGTGTCCGTGTAAAATTTAAATGTTTTCGAAAAGTTAGATCATATTTTGTCGCATCTCGGTTGCCGAGCATCATAGCAACGACCGGACAATCTTCCGCCAGCCAGGCTGTGTTTTCATGACTACGGGTTGAAAGATGATGCATTTTTCTTTCCATAAAGGACAGGGCCCTCAATTCCTCGATTTTGGGACCGAATATAAGCATTATTCCCCTCTCAAAAATATTGAAAAATTCCCCGAAATGCCCCGGCCCGGCCACGAGGCCTAAAAATTCCCATAAGGATAGAAAAGCTCTCTCCGAAGTTAAAATCACCTGTTACCACACAAGTGACAATTTGAAAGAGCGGCACAAAATGCTACTTGAGAAGAGAGAGCCTATGAGAGCTTGCAACAGGACGCCGGGGGGGGGGGGGGG
>NMRA01000655.1:113023-138642 GCA_002633005.1 Phoronis australis | reverse complement strand
CCTGGGCCCGGTCTCTAATCTTTGTACTCGAAACGAACTCGAAACTATTTTTGGCAATTTCTCTGCTCCTTTTGTGCGAACTTAAGATAATTGGTTATCAGACTGTGCTCAAATACATTATAGTTTATGCATAGGAGTTTCTAGTTCAAGTTTGCCCTTGAAAACCCTTATATTCGTGCTACAAACTCGAGTAACAACTCGAAATTTCGAGTTCAAACTCGAACTTATTGCTTTTATATCGAGTTTACAAACTGTGATCTAAGGGCAATAAATTATCTACGTACGTTATTGTGTACTCGAGCATAGAATAATAGACAATTATCTTGAGTTCGCCCAAAAGTAGAGTAGAAAATGCCAAACCTAGTTTTGAGTTCCATTTCGAGTAAAAAGATTGGAGACCGGGCCCAGGTTTATTAGTTTAACGGTATACGATAATTCACAAGTTATCACATTGAAGTGTTGCACACGTTTGAAGAACCATGACTGTGCATGTATGTGATCTGTGTTCAGGAGTAGAAGACGCATTGGCGCTTAAACGTAACACACAAGTTTTATGAACATTCTAGGCTAGTCTCAGATGTCAGGCGAACTGCAGAACCGCAGGATAATGCAGATTTGAATATCCAGTTATAATTCAATTAAAACTAGTAGTGTTGCCGGTGGTTTTGCATTCAAACAAACGGACTGTGCATGAACTTAAAAGTCAGCGTTGGTGAATTCTATACCGCGGCTATAATCGCGCTCTATGTACATGTGACGAACTTACGATGCCTGTCCTGTCTTGTTATCGAGTAGAGACAAGTCAATTCTCCCACCGCCCTTTACTTCACATGCGCAGCTGGATATTTTCGTGCAGTTAACATGTTGCACTCCGTCTGCGCAAGTTCGCCAAGCAGAGATTGCTATTATAACAATAACGAGACATCTTCTACCTTTAAACGGATTCGTAAGTGACAGTGAACATCGTAATCGACCTAGTATGTCCATTTCCTGCTTCACTGTGGCGCTCGTTGGTTTATTAGTGCGTGATACGAAATCATGAGACATGATAAGAAGCCACAACAATGATTTGTCTTCGGGTGCTAAAGGTTGACAAATCGTCAACTTCACAACCATGGTGTAGAGATATAGAGAAGCACCTAGAGAAAACGCTACGTAGCTTAAATTTTCACAGTGGCAACTCCATACGCACGGCATCTACCTGGGATTTTATTACAACTTGCCATTTCTTGCCGTTGACATTGGTGGATTTAGAGGGGGACCAAGGGGGCCATGTCCCTCCTCCCTAAAATTCTCCCAGATTCCATTTGTCAATTCGGGAGTGCGGATGTCTGACGAGCAAAATCCTGGCTAATACTTTGCCCTGCCCCCGCCTTCCCCCTAACTCAAAATCCTGGGCCCGCTCCTGGACGATTTCCAGCCACAAACTGAACTCGATTGCCGGTGACTTTATTAGTTATTTGGACGTTATCGCTTGCGACAGAAAAACTTTAAGTTTGGGATAATTATTGAATAACTCGGACTTCTTGAAGTTAAATAAATCGTTGTTTCAGTGATTTATTACAAATCGTAAATCGTCGGCGTTGTCTGTCGGGCATTAGCTGAAATCATAGCCGGTACCTTACGCTTAAAATACTATGCTACTTAAAGTTGCGATATGTCTCATTAAAACCGTGAATATTTAACAAGCGCCACCTAGATACTTCCTGGAGAACTGTGTGTACAGGTATAATCAGGAACAGAAACAATTTGAAAATAAATTGCGTTTTTAAAAGAAACACCACAGTCAGTACCCTTAAAAACATATTACACAATTGTTATTAGATAGTGAAAAAACAAATAATAAAAATGTGCTTTGTTTCATTAGGGATTCCCGTGTCGTCCTAAGAAATGTGGACCAGAAGTTTGTGGAAATATATTGCCAATTCATTGTTTATTTACAGCTACATCAAGACACTGAGTTGCCGCCATGCAAGGTGGGGTCCCAAATAAACTAAGTTATATGCCTTTTTCGTTCTCTTGGCTGGCATCGTCCGCCATGAAGAAGTATTACATAAAAATAGTCTCGCAAAACGAGACTTTCGTGAGATTGTAATGGTAAATGGTTCTCGGCTGGTTTCCGGCACACTGGAGGGTGCGGAGTTGATTGTAAATTAGTACTTTTTTGCATTTTCACAATTTAATTAGACTATGCGTCTTTAATGCTTGGGTTTTGGCTCATGCGATAGAGCGTTCGACTGCTATTGCAGAGCATATAATTCTAGCATTAGAGCGCATTTTTCGGTCTCGCGCTGCTGAGTTTTCTCACGCATGCTTGGAGTTTGTTTGAATTGTTTGTTCCGATTTTGGTTATTGCTATGGAATTTACTGTCACTAACACTTTTCGGAACTCCGTTTTTCATCCGAATTGCATTAGAGTTATATCATTACAAAACTCTTTATCAGTTCTTGATGGTGTATGATTATACCTGCAGCAAAACATGAATAATTTAATTCACATATAATTATGGCAACTAGGTTTAAAACTTTTTGTTCAATATTAAAAACCAAGTTTGTTACCGCGAAAAATAGCAGAGGGTAATAGAAACATAAAAAGGAAATGCGATTAGAGAAGTTTCATAAATGACTACTTAAACCTGCAGGGAAATAACTTCAGTGTAAATAATTTCAATGAACAATTCAAAAGATTTCTGCCTATAGAGACAAAGATTTTAAAATATAGATCCCTCAGAGTTGCTGTGAAAAATTTACTCAGACATTTATTCAAAATTACCTATTTTATCTATTAATTGGATATTTGGTGCCGTTTCGTGTATATAAATTCTTCCGAAAAATTCAGGATGCAGGGACACTTACAAAAATGTGAATAACTAATTACTTCGCCTGTGTATCAGAAATTTACTGACAGGGATTTTCTGGTTGATAAATTGTGGGCATCCATTATGTAACTTTAAAACGTACTGTGGAGAGCTCATTACATTGATTTGCCAAAGAAATTAAGAAATAAACTCTTTTCTTCAGAAAGCAAAAATTAATGATCCCGTAAACATGAGAAATTGGAAAACAATTTTACGGTTGTTATGTTATTAAAGACAGGTAGGTTGCGTTGTCGTAGTATTGCCACGCTTGAAGTCTCCCTAATTTTGTGTTCTGTGCACTCGTAACCTGGTTTCTGCACTTTAATTGCTACCAAACCAGAAAGACTTTGTTTTGTGGAGGTGCTCATTGGTGAGTTAAGTCCCATGTGTGTGTCTATTTTCTGTTACTGCACACTTTGAGTTGTCGCCCTGTCATTGCTGAAAGAGTGGTCGGACATTTTGATTTTGATTTTGACCTACATCGATTGTGAAGCTATTGTTACGTAATTGATGTCTCACCATGCCTCCCAAGAAAACTCCAACCAGTAGTAGGCCACAAACCCGGGGGATCACGTCTTATCTAACTCAACCGGACCCCTCTACGTCTGACATTTCTAACAGGGAGCTATTGAAACTTTTGAATGATAAATTTGAGAACTTGAAATCAGATGTATTTAAAGAACTAGATGCTCTGAGACAAGACTACTACGCAACACGAGAGGAAAATCGTCGTCTACATGAAAAGGTGAAATACCTTGAGTTTAAATTAGACGACCTAGAGAATCGATCAAGACGCGACAACTTGATCTTTCATGGCATACCGGAGGAGAATCACGAATCGTGGGAACAGTCTGAGTCCAAAGTTACCGACTTTTTGAAAGACTGCCTGGATGTTGATGGTGTCATAATCGAACGAGCTCACAGACTTGGCCGCAAAACTTCGAACAAACATCGCCCGATAATCGCAAAAATGAGGTCTAAAGATAAAGACAAGGTTCTACAGAATAAGAAGAACAATAACACTGATATCTTCGTCACTCAGGACTTCTCCGCACCTGACTCGATTGCGATGTTCAAATCATTCGTTACTGGTGGAAGGAAGTCGCCACACAAATATTCTCTATGAAAACAGGTTGTGTGAATTATGTAATTCTGGGTGTGTAGAGGACGAATACCACGTTGTGTTAGTTTGTAGTGCATATCAAGACCTTCGGGTTAAGTACTTAAGTGATCGTTTTTGTCATTCTCCCACGACATCTAAATTTGATTCTCTCATGAGAACTCCAGATAGCCTACTTATTAAATTCGTCCATCACGCTCTCAAGCGTCATAATGTCTTATCCAGTTTGAAACGTGGCACCTGACAATGTTCTGTCTTGTACATGACATACTTGGGGCCAATGGCCATGTGTATATGTCTCAATAAATCAATTTAAAGAAAGTGGTCTCTTGGAAAATAACAATATTCATAAGGAACTGACAATGCTTTTGAGCATCTGGTGCATACATGAAGTTTTCACGGCCAACTGGATAGAAAAGCGGTACTTCCAGGTAAAAAACGGGACATCTGGGTCTAAGGCGAAACGCAAGGGTGAAATTTTTATCGCAACACACGGGAGACGGAACCCCAAAAGTATTCGACGTCTTTTTTATTTTAGTCGAATTGGAAATTGCGAATGCCGCTAAAGCCCGTAAAACGCCCTGTTTTTTCTGCTTTTAGTCGAACGGGACAGTATAGCTATGGGGCGTGGAAATTACGATTATATATGATAACTTATGTCAAATTCGACGTCTGTCAAAAGCGGGACATTTTGCTGGTGTGCCTTGATGACGATTATAATCCGCCAAGAGCGGGACAATCGCCAAGTAGACTGTATGTTGACAGCAACATGGTGTATTGGATTGGATTCTTTTACAAGGTAAATTTTTAGTTTTTTCGTTTTATTTCAGATGATAAAAGTTCTGCTAGGAAATCGAATAAAATTAGAAAACGGCGTCGAGGCAACAGGTAAACCTTCCACAATTATTATACAAACAATTGAAAATGGTAATAGTATATGCACGCATGCATATACACACAAATACACACACGCGCACACGCACACACACACACACACTTAAGTACGCAATTACGATTAATTTTCAAAAGATAGTAAACACACGTGTTAGTAGGGCCTCAACTTTACATTCATACTTGCAAAACAAACACTCGAACACAAAATGTCACTTCTTTCCGTAAAATACTGTAACGTGAATATAACACTGTAAAATGTCTCGTTGAAAAACCCCGGATGTAGGTTGATAGGCTGTTGCAAGTGGTTCTAAGGCTGGAGATGAAAAGATGTCAGAGGCCAGACTCTTCCGGGATTCCACCAGGGTCACAGGTCGGTGCGGGTAAAGAATGACCAGTGTAATTGTCGGGTTTGTTGACTAGTGTTGCCGAGAAATAGATGGCAGTCTGGAAGAGAACCACGAGTCTCGCTCGATGAACAAAATTGACGAAGTGAAATTGAAGTTGATTTGATTGCTACAACACTCGACCAAAAGTGCATCGAGCAGACGGACGGAAATTCAGAGGTCAAACTCTCGCGGATGGTCTCGGGGTCGCAACCTCTAACAATAAAGTTCCTAGGTCACGAGCAGGAGTTGGCCTTCCAGCGCTACAGTTCCTATGTCCAGTGGTAGTGTGCTCAACTCCGCGCTGTTGCTAATTTCTGCAAAATTTGTTTTCTCGCCTATGAAGTCCCTATAATTTTGTTCATCGAGTAGAGTATGGCATTTCTATATCGAAAAAAGCATTTCCTCGCCTATTATGTTATAAGAAACGGCCAACTCAATAATCATACGGTAAGGAGCGCACAAAGAGTCCACGTAAATCCCGCAAATTCGATATGCCCGACGTGTCGCCACTTTGTCGCCAGTCCTTTGACCACTTTGAAGTAGCGCAGCAAGAGAAGTCTTGTAAATCAGAACTTATCATAACCACCGCCAGACGTCTTAAAACCGCTGACAGTAAACTTGAACCCATCCTAAAACATAAAAAATCTCGGAATAATCCGTAGGCAGTAGTAGTTTAAAAACATTATACGGATGTATCACTTACATTGACTTCTACATCTGCTAATGTTGAGGCGAGGTAATAAAAAGCTAGAGCGCAACAAATCCAGGAAACTTATTTTCTGTGCAAGACTCAAAAACAAGACAAAACATTATTTTTACTCTGCAAGACGAACATTTATGCCTCAATTATCCAAAAATTACAAACATTCTAAAATGTTTTTTCAATTTGCAACACCAAAAACAACTCAAGACCTATAATTCATCAGATCACGATCCAAAATTCATCACGTCACGAACTATAATTTATTTCGTCACGACCCAAAATTCATCAGGTCACGACCTTTAATTTGTCACGTCATGACCTAAAGTTCATCACGTTACGACCAATAATTTATCACGTCAAGACCCAAAATTCATCACGTCAATACGTATAATTTATCACGTCACGATTCAAAATTTCTAACGTCAAGACGTATAATTTATCGCGTCAGGACTGAAAGTATAACAAGTCAGAACCAGAATTTCATACGCCACCACCGAAAAGTTAACGCGTCTCCGAACAGAAAATTTATCACGCCAGAAATATTTCATGGCAGGCGATCACGTGACTACTAGGTACACAACTCGCTGGTTCCCTGCGTGCTTAGCCCAGCCAGCACGCAGGTATCACGCAGTGGCACGCGCTATAGCATTGGTCGATATAACCTCGGCAGTCATTGGTTAGCTTTACAATACCGTGAAAAAATGGCGGACTGTGAACGATTTTTAGCCTTGTCATGCAAGTGGCGTCGCAGCAACTATTTCGTTTCTGCAGTGATGTTTAAATAGCCGCGTGCTTGAAGCACATACGTGTACAATAAACACATATCTGGCCGATTTAACCGGTGTGTTATTCATACTGTATGAATACAGGACACTATCGTAAACAAAAGTCATCGACAGTAGAAAGATGCATTCCGAAAAGGCTTCACATTTTTTTTAACATAAATTTTAAGCACGGATTTGTCTGTACAACAGACCACACTTACACTTCCGTCCATCAGTCATGTCAGTTTGTTTGCGTAAAGCGCTGCCTGTTGAAAATTCGACTAGCCAATCAGAAACGCAGGTGTAAAAAAATTTCCCGAGGAAAATTAAGTGATACCTGCTGGCGGCACGCAGGGAACCAGCGAGGGTACACAAGGGCTAAGCGTTCAACAATGTCTCGCCAAAGACTACCATATTGTCGAGACAATGAGGTTGAACGCATTTCCGATGTTTCTTCCACATTTGGACACATTAGACTTGAATATGGATGAATACCACAGCCTGTCTGCCTGTGTGCATTTTATCAAAATGCAGATGATTCACTAAAGTTGCTACAAGATATCTATCTAGGTCACTGTCCAAGTGTTCGTGGACACCGGCTTGTGGATGGTCACGAGGTCTCCTGGCATGAAAGATTTCTGTCTTGACGTGATAAATTTTCGGTGCTGAAGTGTTAAATTTTGGTCCCGACATAATTACATGTATAGGTCTGGTTTTGAGTTGTTGTTTTGGTCCTGCAGAGTTTTTAATTTGTGAATATAGGATATGTGTCCTGAATTTTTTCCTCTTTGGCTTTCCATACGAGGTACGAGTACTCCTGGTCACCATTTTGCGCAATGCGAAGCTGCAGGCGTTTGAACTTGATATTCAGGTTATCGATAATCATTCAAACTGTGTTTCTGGGCAGAGTGAATCATAAGTCGCGAGCTAGACCATAAAATGAGACAAACAACTCTGCCTATCAAAACTGCTTTAAGAAAACTATACATTTTCATGCATTAATGATTCTACGAATATAAAGAACACAGAGTGTAACCGAAATCAGTGTTCGAATCATAGAAATAAGTTCGCCATAGCTGGGTTTACCCACGTCAAAATTAAACTGACTTCTGATGCTTGAATGGTAAGGCCGAAAGAAGCCTGCGCTCAATTATATACCTTCACCTAAACAAAACATGCGCTATGCGCTATAAGCAACACAAAAGATAGGGAAATGTGCCGTCTGGATTGGTTGGATAATGAGTCGATACAAGCGGGTATTTAATGTCGATGGCAAATTTGTGTAATGGAGAGGAAAAAATGTACTCCACACCTCCCGTTCAGAATGTAAATTAAATGCCCATGTCCAATCAATTAAAACCAAGAATCTTTTTATAGTGTTACCGTCTCCTTCGGCTCTTAGTCGTCAAAATCCCCGTTGCCGTAACTTCCTTATCGTACATTTACATGTAGTGAGTCTTGATTGAGCTTGGTTGTAGTTCTTAACCGTTGCATGCTACCGGAACAACACTCCTACCGCAATCATAACCATGGTTCCATCTCGTAACACGGTTCACGGATCCGATAAACTCGGTTTACCGATTCACAAGACGGCTCGACATCAACCAAACACGTTGCCGGACAAACTCGTCTTTTGTACCCAGCAAATCATTCCCAAGCTCACAAGCATGGTCCTCGCGGAAAACGAACATTAGGTCAGTGAGCATTGTTTGTAACTCCAGCGACAAATTGTTTGGGAACCTCAGGCGTGTTTCGCCGGTGAACTTAATTACACTGGCGTAGCTACAGGGGCTAAGGCTCCCCTATTTATTACAGAAAAGCCGTCCTCCCGGTCGAAGTCTTTTCAGTTTGGTGTCCGATACTTTCCCCAAAAATTTTGCGTTTGCACTCACCCAGCACTCCCCTCCCCCCTCTCTCCTTTGTTGAATACTTCTGGCTACTGCAGTGACGGCGCAATGTTGGACATCAACAGCTGTGTCTGTGAGCCAGTGGACTCGGTTCAAAGGGTCAGTGAGCCGTGTATACTTGAGCGAACTGTTTAAACATAATGCAATACCGAGTGTTGAACTCATTAACCCGTGTTGTTCGGGTAACCTGTTTTATGGATGACAGGAGAAGTCATCAGCCCAGAGATATAAAGTGGCTAAATTTAGAACTCTCAACTTCTCGAATATCTCTGCTTTAGCACCAAGCAGAAGCGTCGGTTCTCTTCTATTTTTAAAAGTCGACAACTATTACTAAGGCCCTGTCATTACTAGAAAAACCCCATACATGAATAGGCGTATCTGGACATCCTAGCTGAAGGCGCACGAGAATTTCACTATCCCCCACCCCTATCTCCGGTCGCTGCCAATATCTGGCTATTCCTGTTGCCACCAGTTACCCGTGGAAACCACAATACCAGCAGTTTCAGTTTTTATGCCACCGCTCAACCCCAGGTGGCCACCGATTTCAAACAAGTTTCTATATGTCTCCAATATTTTCCCAAATGAGAGGTCCACTGTGCCGCAATTCGCTCTCGCTTATCTGAATTTTCCTTGCGTTTACATGCATGCTACAAAATTTAATTCTGAACGTCTTGTTTGATGACGTGTTTTTGTGACCCTCACCTTAATGAATCCGGGTAAGTTTTTCCAAAAGGTAACGTTAGGAATGCGTTCAGGACAGTTGGTAGCGCCCCTCACATACGTCATGAACAATATACCACATACAAAATAAAGAGTGCCGGACACGAAGAACCTGCAAAGACAATAATGTGTAGATGAAACAGCGGGAAGAACAAAAGATTTGCGTGAAACCGTCTCTTGTCACCCGCCTTTTTTGTGTTCCTTAGCACCCGTATTGAATTTTGGTGCATTTCATAACGCTAAATTGTCGTGAGAGACCGTCCGGAGTTGGTATATGGTGCAACTCCGGACGGTCTGGGGTCAACAGAAAACCACAGTTCAACTGTGAGTCTACGTACACCAATGTGATAAACGAGAGTAGTTCTACTTGCTGCGTCAGCTGCAGGTAGGGGGCTACATGTATGCTTATCTATTTTATGACACACAATGTGTGACAGGGCAAAGCGTTTTCAAAATAATATTGATAATCAGTGGAGTTTGAGACCCCTGAGGTCCCTGTCAATTCCTCACTACAATTCTATACGTTATGTTTGAGCACCGCAAATACCTCGAGTGTTCCAAAGGTATAAATCTTCTCTAACTTGTATGTAAATATCTTTTGACAGACAGGTCACGTGTCTAGGCACCTTTCCACATGCAGTACCCCAGTTTCCACTTTGCTTGCCATTGCTACGCATGCCCAATACCAATGTCTCTGCACTGAATTCACATCGCTCTGAATTGCACTACTTTAACCTTAGGACCCTCTTGTAAATTGTGTTTTGTGGGACCCCTATTTGGTTCGGTTGTCCTTGGTTGTAAGTGTGTACGCGATAGGAACTACAGTGCTCAGAGGCCCTTCAGCTACTGTTAATCTGAAGCGTTTAGGTTCACGACAGATTTACTATACAGAGCTTAGAGTGGTCTTGAGCAAGTCCCAATGTCCTTAGTTAACAGCAACTAAATATAAGCATACACTGTGGCTTATATTATGATGAATTAAATTGAAAATTGCCTTACATAATAACTAAAATAGTTCCTATTGTGATCGCCGGTCGTGGTGGAGCGGGCGTAGTTGGAACGGCCGTGGTGAGTGCCGAATGAGGGCAGCAGTGCTTGCTCTTCAATGTCATATACTGAAACGATCACTGTTGAGCTGTTCAACGTTCACCGTGCCTTTGAAGCAAGCATAGACTGACAAATTATGGGAATTTTCTTCAGTAACGTAATGTGAGTTGGTTACATTAATATTTCCCATAATGCTTCACTAAAAGCTTGCATTAGAAGATCTTATCGAGGACGTAGCAAGATGTTTCATCAAGTATTTTCGTGAAAGCTAAATTACGAGATCATGGATGCCTTCAAAATAACACGTCATTCACTCATTTGTGTATGTAACTCAGTGAACAATGTAAAAATGCACTGGTTGTAATCCATTAGTCACTGCTTCACTGATGCGTCATAAGCAAACTTTTAGCCAAGCAAAACACAATCATCGATTACATGAAATGGTTAATGTAGTTTTACGGTAATTAATTTGACATTGTCGCTTCCAAATAGTAAATAAGTTTTCTGTAGAAAAAACAAATTCGAAGTGCGTCAACATTTATCATACTGAAAGTAGTAGAGGTATTTTTACACTTAGAACAATGATACATACATAAATACATACATACATATATATATATATATATATGATGACCATATATATTTATGTATGTATATATATATATATATATACATACATAAATATATATGGTCATCACAGTCACATGGTCACATCACGTGACCTAGAAAGTCCAGTCACATGAAGTTTTACTTATGAAAAACTTTTTTGGACTAACTTGCCGAAGATCGCTTTAGATTTTACGTGCACAACTGTGCCTGGGACACCTCCTTACGTATTCGGTGACTTTATAGTCGGGAGCAATAGACCGCGATTCATCAACTGTAAATGTGTTATATTCGCTGTTTTCTTCGCACTGCAGACTTATAAGAGATTTCCTAAAAAGGAACAACAGGGTATGAGAATACGATGATCCTTATAATAACAGACATCGGCGAATAAATTCGATGAGTGATTGCACAGACAGTGCAATTTGTAGCACAGAACATTAATGTTGCCCTTCCTGGTAATGACTTCCTGCCTTTATGAATTGTCAATCTGTGTGGTTTTGTTAGAAATGCAAGTTTATACACTGAAGAAAACTAGTTTCTATTTATAATAGCTCCATTAACGTTTATTTCAACGCGTATTATTTGCTTAAAATATGCGCAAGCTTGCAAAAATTCCGGTCACGCTTTGCTCATAGTTGGTCTGAGCTAAGAAATGACGAGCTGTCAGTTCTTCCAAGCCCAGGAATGACACCTATTTTTACGGAGAAAATTTTAGGCCAGTTTCACAACAGTACAGTACATATACGTGGCCTAAATCTAAGCTTGTATTGACACACAGATTTAATGCCGTTCCGTAACACAAAACACTCGCTAGAGACTTGCGGCCCATGGGTTGCGTTCCGTAACACAATTAAAACACTCGGTACACAGTTGCAATGAGAAATCTTCGCATAGGAAATAGAAACCTTTATTTTTTCACAATTCAATTTTGCAATCTCGCCGCCAAGTCATGCTCGTTTCTGCTAGCCTATGCATGTACAAGTGTCAAACTTACTCGAGAAACATTCGCCTTTTTCCATGGACTTCCCCGTGTTTGCTCAAACGATAAGTGGACTTAAAAATAATTGCTGTTGGTCTGGTACACGTTGCACCAAACGTGCAGAGGTTGCTCAGCTGGTCCCACTGCACTGATCATATGGAACTATTTTTATGTTTATTAATTTATAGTTAAAACTGAGCCGAGGGGCTAGAGATGTGACTCGAGGAATTAGCAGTGTGCCCCGGTGGGACTCGAATCCACGACCTCGAGTAAAGCTAATGGGCACTTGTCCCAGAAGGCCTCACTGCCACCTCTGATAATTGATCTCAGATTTATCGCAAGAAATGTGTTCCACGCAGCGCACCCCTTTTCTACTATGGATATGTTATGTGACTTTCAAAAAGCGTTGTACTTTGTCATGGTTCCGTCCACGTGTGAGTAGGATATCTGTAGCCCTCTGTCGTCCGGCGTCAAGAACTTTGCCGATGACTGTTTTCCCATCGAGTAACAATAGTTTGTGTTGTAAATGGAAACCTGGCACACCTAAACCCAAGGTAAGTTCATATTAGTCGGATTTTAACTTAAGGCAACTCAAAAATAGTACATTCGTGTTACATCCGGCAAACTGTGCTCTCATTGCTGCATTGAAAGAGTCTGCACAATTCCTACTTGTACTGATACTCGAATCGCTGAGTTTATGATGCAGGAAAATCATTCACCATTTACGTTGTTTATATGAACTTGAAACATGTATAACGATCAAACTGCTGGACAACATCAAAATTGATTTACAGGCCACGATTAAATGTTTCGCCAAGTAATTGTGAATACGACACATAATTTAGAGGATTTATCTGAGTAACTTGCAGTTATGTGTATATGTAAAACAAAATGTCTGTCTTAAGTGTTAAGTCACTTTTCATGAAACAGACCCAAGACAAGGTTACACGAACAACGTCGGCGATGGATGGTAATAAAAAACAAGAAAATGAAGCAGCCACATAGATGGCCATTATATGTGTAAAGTATAGATTGTTGGTCAATAGGGCATTGGATAAAACTTTACGTTTGTTTAGTTCAAAGCAAACCATTACTCAAAAGTACAAGCATGTATTTATAATACAACTTCTTAACTGTACGTCACCAATCTATACTCACAGCCACGTTAGCGCATTCTGAGGCATCTGCTACAGAACAGTTCAAACATGGATTCCATTTGTACGTGTATCCAGAATAGACGCTGGAAAATCTAAAACCGAAAAGAATTGGAACGGTAGTTTTTCTTCTGTTAGAGTATTAAGTGTCTAAAGCCTCATTAAAAAGCTCCTGGCGATTTCTGGCCTGATTTTCATTCTGTTTAAAGCCACAGTTAGGGCATGCACTTCCCAAAAATGGAAAGATTCAGTGAAGTAACCGGGGATTGATTGCCACGAATTCTATTCAGTAATTCTGAGTAATGAAAGTTCATAAATTTGGCTCTGCACTGCCCTACCCAGATCTGGAACTCCTACCATATTCAGAGAACGTTCTTGTTCAGTTTGACGATTTTTGCTGCAAATACAAGTAACCTTCAAGCGAATGGAAAAGGGAAAGATCTGGTCGGTAAAATTTTAAGGACCATTGTTGAACCAGGCTAATGACTACGTTGAGTTCAAGCATTCGATCTATGCGCCCTTATTTTATTTATTTGTGCTTATGTCATTAAATTATTAAACTAGAGAAATTATTTTGAAGGGGAATCAAAACGAAATTTGATTTTTTTCACGCGAAAACTGTAAATAATTGACATGGATTTATACACGGTTTTCTTTGAAATCAGTGTGAAAGGTGCGAAAAATTTTTTGATGTCTCTATCACCTCACAACAGAAGTGTTTTAAATGCTTTATAGGAATATAAGTACAGCACATTTGTTCATGTACATGACCAAAGTTTGGGTACAAATAGGATACGTGTAAAAGGCAACTTACTTTGGTGCTCCGTCTTTCCTGCTCAGCGGCATGAGATCTATGATACCTCCGTCATTTTCCAACTCGCATTTACAGCTAGAAAGTTGCTTTTTACACTTGAGGTTTTGAATGGATGAACAGGACCGTTCAAAAATAAACAGAAGTGTAATATACACGCGAAACCAAGTCATATCCAGAACATACGACTCGAAGAGTATAAAGGCGATACCTCATATACACTGTATTATCAACATTTACATATACTCTCGCCCCTGTGCATGCTAAGTAGACAATGATTCATTCTATGAAATGACATGATACGATATCTAAATACTTTTACAAATCCTTTAGTCTCGGTGAATTGATATTTTCCTTATCACATGAAATTAACTACGTGTTGTTACAGTAGTAACGCACGGTGAACCTGTGGCTTTAAAACTGGGTACGCTCTGACACTATTGGAAATTGTCAAAATGGTCGTCATCGACTGGCGAAGTGGTCACCTTACATCATGTGACCGCAACATGTAACCACGTCATCCAGTGCAATAAGCATAGCCATTCTGGGCAAAGGTGCAACGATTCCAAAACCCTGCGGAGGACGAAATATGCCTTGTGTGATTCACCTAATATTCGGAAGGTTCGGTGGCTAAATGTTCGTAAGCCGAAACGGACAAAAAAGAGAGGTGTACCACGGACCACCCAGTGACAAGTACATCAGGGGTGATATTTTATGACGTACTCTTGGAACTGGAATGCCACTGTTAATTTTTGTGACATTTAAAATAGCGAATGAAATAAAGTACCATAATTTCGATATGGCCACATGATGCACATGACTTATCATTAATAAATAGTTAAATATTTCCATGAAAATGATTGACACAGTCCTCAAAAAAGTATTAAATTTGTTGATATGTTCCTTGTCCTCTACAGCTTCTGGTGGAGATTGCAAAACCATCCTGAAAAGAGCATACGGTAAGTACAAAATTACCAAAAATGATTTAAACGTGAATGACCACACCATCGTGTTAGTTATTAATCTCTAACGTAATGACTCAAACCTTCGAATGTTTACCTTTATCAAAATTTAGATTTGTGATTTGAGTAGACAAATTTGCATCTCCTATACTGTATTGGGAGTTGTCTAAATTTGAGCAATTTAATCCTAGAATGCAACATGCGTGCACCCCAGCCTTTAATATGGGGGGCTCGAATTTCTGCCGATGCTGCAGGACTGAAAAAACGGGGTACCACCTTCAGAACTGTGGCCTATGCGTCTGCGCCTTTTAGTGGACTTCTGTCTCGTTTTCCCGGTCTTTTTGTTTCTCTGATGCGGAACTTTTTGCCCACTTCGCCAAATTTCCCCCTGGGTGCGCGCATGTGCAATGCAAAAAGGATAAAACTCGATCCGTTTTGCGAAATCTAAATCTTCATTAAGGACTCAGTGGATTATAAATGATGTGTTTTCTTTACATTCACTAATTCACAACACAACATGAGATTCGTCAGTCAAATGACTAAAATACATTCGTAACTAATCCAGACTTGTTTGCGTTTACCTTATGTTACCTCACTAACTATGGCGGAAGTTGAGTGAGTCAGCGTCAGCTGTCACTCAGTACGGTGGCCATTTTAAGTGGTGGTGCACCACCAAAAACAAAAAGTACACTATAGAAGTTATATTTAATTGTTACGTTTGAAAATATTTGGAGTTGTCTTGAATGAGCATTGTTCGGGCCTGTGTTTCGACTGAAGTAACTTAAAAATGAAGCGGAAAAGTAGTGTTGTGGTTGGTAATTGAGTGTTTTGTTCTATTTGCATCCCATGTGTTACATATAACTGTACTTCAAAATACTTGTATTCGTTCTCAAGAACGGCATTTCAGGAAACGTTGCCTTCCACGTAATACAACTCATTACGATCAAAGACGTATAGGGAAAACTAACAATTCAGTCTAACCTTTATGAATCCAGGTAGCGAAGACCAAAAGCGGTAGTTTGGAATAACATGAGGACACGAGGCATCGCGGTGAAATCGCATGAAGATTAGACCAGACAGAAAATAAACTGTCAGCGTAACCAAAAAGCTGAAAAATCATGTAATCGAATTAAGACACGTTTAAGTCGCTTTTGTATCCCTGCTGATTTACAGTTTGGGGATTTAGAGATTGGACAGCTAGTGCGCTGTTTAATTACTACGGTAGGTCCAATAACTTACACTGTCATCCCAATTAACATGAGCATTGTTCAGTAATCTGATAGAACTTTAAATGGGCATGTCGGCACTGTTTAGCTGTCAATGTTGAATTTATAAACCGAGAGCTTTGTTGTTTTTTTTTAAAACATTATCACTCTCATTCGATCTTGAATTGTTGCCGAATGAGCATCTCGGAGTAATGTATACATGCGACATTTTCCAATTCGCAGTTTTAGGGTTGGCCTTCGTCAACAAAGTTTGAAGCGTTTTCTTGACACGAGTCGCTTGATTTTTTTCATTCTTGTTAGTTACATGAATCAAGTCCTGTCAGGGTAAGAAGTATTATAGAACCGATTTCATGAGCTTAAGTGGCTTAAATCATTTTTCGTTTTTGGCAGCTAAGTGCTGAGGAAATACAGCTTTCTGAAATGTTCTGTTATATTTGTAGGACTCACATTCACAAAGGATTTATTGAAGGGTTTTACAAAAATACAAAATTTTATATCGGGAATATTTCTAAAGGGTTAAAACAGTTACTATTGGATAAGCGTGCCATAGATTACATCTATCTAGAGTACCAACTTGTAAGTTTATGAACCCACTATTTTCTAATCAGAAATTAATGTGGCCATCAGAGGGCGTACTAATTTGACACGAGTAATGTTGATGCTAGTTAAGAAAATGCAATCATCTTGGTCGGTAAAAGTCAATGATGACACATGCATACGCGCTAGCGCTTTTGAGCTTTTCACAACCACAGGAAAGACTTACAAAATAACCAGAATAGTTCCTACGCTGAGAGTCGGTGGTGGTGGTACCATTGTTGTTGGCGCTGGTTGAACGGGACAACAAAACCTGCTTCGTAACGTCATATACTGGAAATGTATTGACGTAAGATGAATAACTAAGTGCATGATAGATAGATAGGCAAGCCCCCCCGGATTTGGATAAGAATGGTGGCAATCTCGGACAAGGGTTCTTCCATCTTCGTTGCCACCATAATGCGTTTGAAGTCCAAATACGCCGATGGTCCAATATAGACCGAGACTGAGGCATGGGACGCGAATTCTCGCAAAATTACTTTTTAAACAGATCGTGACGAATATACTTCTTCGAGATGCTAACGTGGGAGTTGTTCATTTTGAATATTGCAAGAATTTCTAGAAAAAATCGTCTGATTTATTATTTTTGAAAAAAACAGAAGAAATATAAACTCTTTCATGCCCAATACAGTTTTCATATTCTCCGCTCCTAATAATATGTATGTGCGCATCCGCTAAACGAGTCTGACTGACTGGTGCTTGAACTCGCCATCGTTTTGTTTCCGTCAAAGATCTAATTTCACATTTTCCATATAAGAAAAATGTAATAACAATTCCGTCTGCATTAATCATCAATATATGCCGAAAAAACGCGGCCATTCTTTCAAACGGGCAATCTGTAATGAGAATTCAGCGTAGCTTACATATTCGACAAATATTCAAAACAGGTATTATTTTATAGATAACCTTACTTCTTAATGCTTTGTCGCATACACATTTGATTTATTCTCTCAATAGATTATTCTGAATAAAAATATCTTACATATTCGGCTGTAGTTTTATTCGTGTATGAAGTACTGTCTACGGTGAAGGTATCGTCTTCTATACTCTTGTCACATTGCAAGCTAATAGAGGACTTCCTGGAACAGTTAATGAATACTGTATTGCGTTTTGTAGACCCAAGACGCTGTAAAGGCCCATGAACAGGAAACAAAGAATTATATCCCATAATTCAACATTTTAATCACACAAATCAATCACTTCAGTTGCCGCCATTTTGCTGATGTGCGCTGGACACGTCATCTGTAGGTAAGCACGCATTTGTACACAATACTGACCTAATTAAAATCTAAACCTTACCTATCGTAGTTGCAATGCCCAAAAGAAACAGATCAATGTGCGTAGTGCGGTCTCATTATTTAACGGTGATTCTGTACTTTTGACAATATTTCCTGGTCAGCTTTCCGTAGACCAAGTTTCGTGAGAGAAAAATGAGATCAAGCAAGATCATACAAAAACATCATGCGCGTGAAAGCCCGGTGTTTTGCGAGTGTGTTTGAGACTTTGCTTCCATAACCTAGCAAAATCAGCGAAGGGACAGTTCAGTGATGTCAGAATCTTTAATTATGATATTGAATTATTACATTATGGCATAGTATTTACCGCTTACGCTCCACTTGGTGAAAATTGCTCGTCGCAAATCCATGTTAATGTCTGAAGTATGCGAACTTGGGTCTCATTCATAATTGATTTAAGAATTAAGTCAGAAATTTGATCAAAATAAGTAAATCTCATTCTAGGAAAGATACAAAGAGTCATCAGTAGAATATTAACAGAATTGTATCAATTATTTCTGGGCTCAGATGTGATACTAAATACACTTACTTCACACAGCTTTTCCCCAACAATAAGAAAATCTCACTTTAGCAAAAATACAAAGACTCATAGAATATGCCCATGTCTGCTAGTTATAGACATGACTTGGTGGCGGTGGATACTATGGTGAAAGAGAATGATGATGACCATAATTTTCTTAGTGCATACACATGTACTCACTTTGTATATCCAGCCGTAACCAGTATATACGTCAACTGCAACCCTTTGTCTGGAGACGTCTCAAATTTAGCCGATGACTGACTTCCTAAGGATTCGTAATAATCTCCTCGGTAATGAGATATGCTACAAACCTATTAATTTCAAAACAGAAAGTAAAACATAAACAAAGGCAACTTTTGCTAAACAAAATATTTTGTGTTTTCCTTTGAATGCTAGTTCATTAGTTCGATCGTAATATTGGATAATTTTACATTTTGTAACAAATCCGGATACGAAAATACTCTGCACAAAGACATCCAGGTGAAATAGAATTCAAAACAGCGAGAACAGGATAACTGAAAAACCAAAAAGAACATTTTTTCGTGAAAGTAATGTGAAACGAATAACTGAAAAAAACGATCTAAGAGGACTCGACAAACTTTTGATTTGTTTTTCTTTTTTAATTTTTCGTGTTTTGTATTTTTGTGTCAGCCCACAACATTGGCAATAACGTCTAGTGTCACCGCATTAGTTTTCCCGTTAAAACCGCATAAACAAAGGCACCTTTGGCAGAGATGTGAAATTTACGCGAGTTGTTGACAGTCACTTCTAGTTAGTGGTTGAAATCTTTTGGAAAACAGATTAATTTTGCTCCATATTGTCAGTTTCATATTTTAAGGGTTTTAATCGCAGTTCCGGGGTTATTCATTTCTTTAACACGGTGCAATCAAATTTAACGCTTTTATGGACTTAGAGTACTTTAAGACCATGATTAAACCCGATAAAGTTCACAAGATATAGATTATAATGTATTGTCGAGATTGTGAACTAAGTTAAGTTCATGGGAGCAATTTAAGATGAGAATTTATTCTTTTATAAATTCAAAATTGCTGTTTGAATCAAGGCATGCATTTTATCCCATACGCGTTGAATCAGTAGGTTGCAATACGCCCATGCGATATTGTTTTCTGTATTCCAGCCCCGCACAACTTCAACAGTGACCTCTGACATGGAAAGTTCAAATGGTAGGTCAATGTCGACTCGACGTCGTTAGCCGGTTCGATCATCAAACTTTCTTTCCCAAAATAGCTTAAAGTAATTCAGTTGCATCAGTATAAATAACACTCAACATGCAATCAGATCCCAAACGTAAGATCTGGAACAAAAATGTTAATCATATGACACTTCTGTCCCAGTTTTCTATTGCTAAATATTTTTATCGTCTGCAACTCAGGCGCCGATTCCTCGGTAATACAATAGCAAATATTGTTGTTATTTAACTATTTTCAGGAAATGTAGCAAGTTCAATGCACAATTACCGTCGTTTTCATCTTCGTTATCTCTTTTCAACTAATAAATCGTTACATTTAAAACTGCTTCTCTTACTAGAGAAAGCTTGTAACCTAACGCGCAAGTACATACATATCGGATGTGATCGGCCACGTTAACAGTCTAGGTGAAGTATTTGAAAATCTGCCAAAAAAATGAAAGAAACTTTGGAATTCGAAGCGTATGGGATAAATACACTTAACCCGATCTCGGTCGATACGCGGAAAAATGTCTCGTGTGATATAACTTCATCTACGCCACTCTCGGTACGTTTTGCGTATGTACCTAATGTTTACACTAAGTAGTCTACACTTGGGGTTTGCCCATTGTTTAGTAAGACGTCATTGTAAAATTTGATGTCGCGCGATATTATTAAACGCCAAAATTAAAAAAAAAATTCAGCGCAAAGTCAACATTTGTTTCATCAAATAATCTGTTATTTGAAATTGAAAATCATATTCAAGTGTTTTAAAAGTTAGTCAGTGTCGTAAAAACAAGGAATACTTTACGTGTTCTGTCAAACTGTGTCGAATCCTCATATTTTATAAAGATTCAATGTGTTATTTTTATTAGCTTAGAGACCTGCACATCGTGAAACAGAACACAATAAGGGAGTAAGAGACGAAGAAAATGTTTACCGCAACATTTTTGCAACTTTGAAGTGTGAAATCTTTGCACGGGTTCCACTTGTACTCCTTTCCAAATTTGGCCCCTGAGAACCTGACAATAAAATTGAGCGTTACAGTATTTTGATGGTGATACCATAAGCAAAAATGAATACATTTAGTATTAAACACGCAAATGAATACATTCTGGTGAATTTTATTGAAAGTATTGGCACAAACCTCCTCTGGCAAAATCTTCCACGTGAATGCACATGTACGTTTCATGTGTGAGGGTAGACAGGGTTTGTTCAGTGAGAAGAAAAATTGAGTGCAGCGGCTCTTGGCCATCACCTCTCCCGTCTTTGCACTTTTTTAAGTGATATATGTGTATTGAAGAATACACAGAACATACAAAGAAATAATGACAAACCCAGAAATCGCGAAACATTATATCTGGGTTGTAGACAATTCATAAATGTAACTAATATACATAGAGGTAAATACAATTAAGTAGTATCTAATATAAGTATTCCAATATTTAGATATGCTATTACGAACATATACATAGAGGTATATACATTTAAGTAGCATCTAATACAAGTATTCCAATATTTAGATATGCTATTGCGAACATATACATAGAGGTATATACATTTAAGTAGCATCTAATATAAGTATTCCAATATTTAGATATGCTATTGCGAACATATACATAGAGGTATTTACATTTAAGTAGCATCTAATATAAGTATTCCAATATCTAGATATGCTATTGCGAACATATACATAGAGGTATATACATTTAAGTAGCATCTAATATAAGTATTCCAATATCTAGATATGCTATTACGAACATATAAAAACAAAAACATGCACAGATTCATTTATGGAAATCAGAACCAACAATATTTATAAACGGTACATAAAAATTGCTTACGTTTACTTTGGAGGAATCCATTGAGAACAAGGTCAAGGTTAGGACTACCATTCAGTAATAATGTAACTTTAGGAGGGATATTATTACCAGAATTGAGAGCTTTCACAATTGATTGGTTTTCATTGAATGTACGAAAGAGTGAGTCTCTCAGGTATTCGACGAGGGGACATCTGAAGAAAACATGAGGATAAGATTGATGGTCACCACATTTACAGTTTGGAGAGACATTACTAAAGTTGTGCCTATACTTGTTGGAAATGAGGACAAGACCGCATCTTGATCTGCGCATTGCTATTTCGTTATCGCGGGAAAGGGAGAATTGGGTGTTGAATTATGAAAAACAGTTCTAAAATTATTTTTTATTCTCGTAAAAGATTTCCTTTCCTTATCAGAGACTGGAAGAGAATTCCAGTTGATGCACATCATAACTGTAGACCTTCTGAATGCCTGAGTGAACGACGGAAGAATTGCATATGGGGTGGAGGATCTCAAATCGCTACGATGGCCTTGCCTAATGTATAGATCATATATTTTTGACAGAGGAGTTGTTGACATTGTTTATTACTTTGAAAGTAAATGTGGTCATGTGAAGATTGCGTCGAGTAGACAGTTTGGACCACTTGAGACTATTCATAATCTTAACACTATTGAATCCCCAGTAAGCTCCTGTTATGAGTAAGACAGCATGATACTGTAATTTCTCCAAATGCTGGAGTGCACCAGTATTGGCAGACTGATATATTATATCACAATAATCGATGTGTGGAAGTATAAAGAATTTGAACAGAACCTCTAAATGTGTACAATACAGATGACGAGAGACAAGCTTAAGTACATGTAGGTTAATTAGTTTCCGAGTTTTTGTACAAGCTCCCGAACATGAGGAGTGAATGAGTTTTCCATCTAACAGTTTACCAAGATGTCTGTGCGACTGTTTTCTAGGAATGATTTCATCAATAAGTTTAAGGTCATAAGACGGGTCAACAAGGAAGAGAGCATTAATCGATTTTGAGAAAGTGAGGTAAACGCTTTTTTCTGGTTTAAAATTCATTCTTTATTCTTGTGACCAATAGCTGAGTTTATTTGTCTTGTTGAAGCTGCAAAGAACTCTCAAGGCTGCTCCCTGCAAAGGGGTAAAAAAGCGCCGTGTCATCTGCATAAAGGTATGTATTACATGACAGGTTATCAGGAAGTTCATTAATATAAAACAAGAAGAGAAGAGGGCCCAATACGCTACCCTGAGGTACACCTGCGTTTACCAATCCAGGAGGGGATAAAGTTGAAAGTACGCCGTCGACACGAACACTGTATGTACGATCGGAGAGATATGAGGTGATCATGTTTAAAAGATTCCCAGTAATGCCATGTAATCGAAGTTTGTGAAGTAGAAGATCGTGAGGGACACAGTCGAAAGCAGAAGCTATATCTAGAAAAATGGACCTGACACTGCCGCCCTTCTCAAAATGTAAATGAATCTCATGTACTATTTCAACAAGTTGTGCCACGTTACTGTTCTCACGCAAAAAAAATTGACGATGATAGATCAAGTTGTTTTGTTTGAGAAATGTAGGAATACTTTGAGCAATGACTTTCTCGGAGATTTTGGATAGCGTGTTAAGTAAAGTTATTGGGCGATAATTAGAAATTTCAGTTTTGGAGTCTTTTTGTGTATAAGGACCATAATTCTATTTTTCCAAGAAGACGGATATATACCTAGCTGAGGAAGTTTGTTAAATAGATTGGTTGAGGGCATGGTAATTTCGTTGGAAACCATTTTGATCATCCTGCTGGTGGTAAAATCTGTACCATCATTNCAGAGGAGTTGTTGACATTGTTTATTACTTTGAAAGTAAATGTGGTCATGTGAAGATTGCGTCGAGTAGACAGTTTGGACCACTTGAGACTATTCATAATCTTAACACTATTGAATCCCCAGTAAGCTCCTGTTATGAGTAAGACAGCATGATACTGTAATTTCTCCAAATGCTGGAGTGCACCAGTATTGGCAGACTGATATATTATATCACAATAATCGATGTGTGGAAGTATAAAGAATTTGAACAGAACCTCTAAATGTGTACAATACAGATGACGAGAGACAAGCTTAAGTACATGTAGGTTAATTAGTTTCCGAGTTTTTGTACAAGCTCCCGAACATGAGGAGTGAATGAGTTTTCCATCTAACAGTTTACCAAGATGTCTGTGCGACTGTTTTCTAGGAATGATTTCATCAATAAGTTTAAGGTCATAAGACGGGTCAACAAGGAAGAGAGCATTAATCGATTTTGAGAAAGTGAGGTCAACGTTTTTTTCTGGTTTAAAATTCATTCTTTATTCTTGTGACCAATAGCTGAGTTTATTTGTCTTGTTGAAGCTGCAAAGAACTCTCAAGGCTGCTCCCTGCAAAGGGGTAAAAAAGCGCCGTGTCATGTGCATAAAGGTATGTATTACATGACAGGTTATCAGGAAGGTCATTAATATAAACCAAGAAGAGAAGAGGGCCCAATACGCTACCTTGAGGTACACCTGCGTTTACCAATCCAGGAGGGGATAAAGTTGAAAGTACGCCGTCGACACGAACACTGTATGTACGATCGGAGAGATATGAGGTGATCATGATTAAAAGATTCCCAGTAATGCCATTTAATCGAAGTTTGTGAAGTAGAAGATCGCGAGGGACACAGTCGAAAGCAGAAGCTATATCTAGAAAAATGGACCTGACACTGCCGCCCTTCTCAAAATGTAAATGAATCTCATGTACTATTTCAACAAGTTGTGGCACGTTATTGTTCTCATGCAAAAAAAAACAAATTGACGATGATAGATCAAGTTGTTTTGTTTGAGCAATGATCTTCTCGGAGATTTTGGATAGCGTGTTAAGTAAAGTTATTGGGCGATAATTTGAAATTTCAGTTTTGGAGTCTTTTTGTGTATAGGGACCATAATTCTATTTTTCCAAGAAGACGGATATATACCTAGCTGAAGAAGTTTGTTAAATAGATTGGTTGAGGGCATGGTAATTTCGTTGGAAACCATTTTGATCATCCTGCTGGTGGTAAAATCTGTACCATCATTCGTATTGGGATCAATTTCATTGAGATACATCCGGATAGCAGTTTGATTAGCCGGGATATCGGACAGTTGATTGACACAACGTTCACGAAGAAAGGAAAGTTACCTACTTCAGTTGGTGTAGTGTGGCTTTTGTTCGTGAAAATTTTGAGAACCACGTCACACATGTCACTGCTACTTGAGGCTAGGTTACCATTGTGGTTGATGACTTGATTGTTGTTGACTGCCGTGTATTATATTGATGATGTTCCAGTATTCTTTGGAGTTCTAGCTTGCATTGTTAATTTGTTGAAAAAGCTTGTGGCGGTGATCAGCTTTAACTTGATTTACTAAAATCTCTGCCTGGCGTTACTGCTCCTTGTATCTGTTGTAGATTACAGTGTTGTTAGATCTCCTGAAAGAGTTGTAAAGTCTGTTTCTTGTGCGGATTGCCCGTTTAATATTATTGTTGAACCACGGTTGGCTGTTGTGTTGAATTATCTTTTCAGTTGATGGGAAGTTGTATTTTTTTTAAATTTCATAGAGAGTACTAGTGAAGAGTGAAACAATGTCATCAATGTCGCCAGTGTCCAGTATATATCAGTCAGCGTAGGTGATATCCTGACGTAACTTATCGGTGTTGACTTGATCATATTTCCAAATGGTTCATGTGGTGTGTTGTTCTTTAACCGGTTTTTTAGGTGTGAGAGGGGTTTCGATTGTGAGGTGAACAGAATTGCCAACAGGAGGTAGTACAGAACACGAGTCAATGATACTCAAATTGTTTGTTACGTAGATATCAAACGAGAAACGTCGGTGATGCGGATTGGCTCATTAATTAGCTGTATGCAGTCATTAGACAATAAGATTATCAAACAATTGTATTCCGGCCGTATTGTCATGATCATCATTGTACCATGTAGAGTTTCGGGCATTAAAATCACCATTTATGATTATACTAACGCACTCTGCACTCCCCCCCCCTCCCA
>NMRA01000655.1:70310-111376 GCA_002633005.1 Phoronis australis | reverse complement strand
ACACTCGGCTCATAAACCGACAATTTTGACTTCAAGCAATAAAGAACTCTTAAGTCCTTTCGAAGCCCGGATGTCATCTTCCTTTCGACAAGGGAACAGTGTGAGGCCGATTTTATATCGGTAAGTGATACAGATGAAAAGTCGTTTGGTGGTAAAAGGCGGGTTTGTGATGAATTTAATTTTTGCACGTTGTGAAAATGTTAGCAGCGAGTGTGTACACACGACAGGTCATCTTTGGATGAATGGCTAGCAGCGATCGAGTGTGTAGCAGGTTTATTGGGCGCTAAAAACGAGTTTGAAGTGTTATATTACGAGTTTGTGGTTGTGCGTCTATTAGCATCCAGTAATTAGGGAATCAGTGCCCAAATGCTCAATGCTTGGTTGAGAGTTCTTGGGATGACACTAGTTTGCGCATGTCGATACAAAGAGTGGTAGCGATTTTCACTCATTTCTGTACAAAAAGTTCATTGCCTTGACGGTAAACTTTAAAATAAATATTAAGCAATTAAGCATGGGTTAAGATAACTAGGAAATTTGTGGAAGTTAAGAAAAAAAAATTTAAGCAACCGTGGCGCGTTAATCGAGAACTAAATTGCAGGTTCAGTCGAACCACGCTATACGATTTTCGAGTCTACCGTCGAATAAAGAGATTAAATCCCAAAACTGGGCTGCGTTCTGAATGCCAAGATTCTTTTGAGAAAAGCTAGATCACGTAAAAGTCTTTGTGTGGTGTGATATCGCCATGCATTACAAGTAAAGCAAGAGATCACACTCACTTAAGTGACATGTCTACCCTTCACATTTAAGTGACATGTCTACCCTTCACATTTAAGTGACATGTCTACCCTTCACATTTAAGTGACATGTCTACCCTTCACATTTAAGTGACATGTCTACCCTTCACATTTAAGCATAAAAAGTAAATGATGACAAGGAATTACTGAATTGGTATTCTAGTCATAAAATGACTTAATTCGCCATTAATAGTTTTACATTGCTTACCAGCACTAGCGAAGGTAATTCAATCCAGAACTCATAGTTCGGGATATTGTCGGGACATCCTCGCCCTTTGGCAAATTTCAAATACGTTCCTCCCACCAAAAGATAGACAGCAATAACCAAAGGACATCTAAAAGAAGACCGTCTAATTGAAAACCATGTGCTTTAATTTTAATACTAAATGCCACATTTAAATATCTTGTAATTGCTTTACAATTTAAGTGAGGCGAACTTGCCGCCTCAGTTTGGTGTTTAGAAACACTACAGTTCAGCCCCTCTGTTTTTTTACCTTAAACTTTCAATCACAGAACTCAATGGAGACAGTAACAAAATAGCTAGACATAAATTCTTACATTATCAGCAGGACACTTCCAGCGCTGAGACGGTATCCGTTCGGTTGTGGTGATGGCGCTACAGATGTCGCAACAGTCGTGTTTACTGTACTGTATTGTGATCGAGGGCAGCAATATTTGCTAGTGAGCATTAGATACTGGAAAATGAGAACGATTTGAATTGGAAGTGCATGTGTGTTCAAAATCAATGGAACGTCTCTGAGTAATGCTTCAAATTCACGTATAACGTATTGTAAATCTGTGCGACGGGGTACCTACATCATAAAAAGGACTTGCTTCCGTAGTAGGCTTTAATCTTTTTCCCACATCTAGGCACATACGTCTAACATGAAGTTGTCCACTGATTAAATTTGCCTTACGTTTTTCTCCAAAACTATCAATTCGTCTTCCTCAGCGGTTTCGTTACAGATGAGCAATATGTCCAAATATCTGCAATAAAGCTGACGATTAAAGGTATGGTTTGAAACCTATATTCTTATTTTTAACAAACATATTTATTTCTTGAGTTCATATAATGCTCATGTCAAAACAATTCAAATTCTCTTTTGAGTCCCGCAAATTATGTTTATTTTGCATATATCGATTTTACCTACGGTAGCCATTGCAGACAAGAACACAGGAATTAACCAGCATTTTGTTCAGTTGTTATTGTATTGCACGTCTTGGCGTATGCTGTCATCTCGGCTGTCGTTCTATCGTTCACTTCAAGCATCCAGTTGAGTTCGTAATTTTGTGCCTATACTGTCCCTAAGCTGTGAACCATGTCCGATATATAGACACTGAGAGTGAACCCTGTCCATGGACACTGGGAGTTCCATGTTCCGTGGTCACCAGTGTAACTGTAGTTCACACGATTACAGAGAAAAATAATCTTTGGTCTGCGTTCACTATATGCCTTGGTCACATGCCTGGATGTTTCAACACAACCAACGCCAGAAATATCTGACATAGGCAGTGCGCATGCGCAGCCAGCAGCTAACTATTCCCCCACAGAAATACACACGAAGGGTTTTTCCGAGGAATTTTGATTTAGGGGAGACAACTCTGCAATTTGCCGATAGCTAGCGAGAAAAACATAGATCTAATGATTCATTATGCTGAATATTGGAAAGATTGGTGAAGATTTTTTGGTGTCCATTGAAGTTTGAAGTTAGCCCATGTTGATGGTCACAGCCAATCGCCCGGAAGGCAATCAATCAAATCTGTGGAGAGTATAATTCAGTTCCCTTGTTTGCCGATAGCGCAGGTCACTAACAGTGTGACCTAGATATCACAAATGCTGTTTTCGAACGAATTTTCTGAAAAAAACGGGTGTCCAACAGGGTGTTGAAAACGGATTCGCGGCCAGAAATGTAAAAAGCAGTCACTTAAAGTTTCGTGGTCTGTAGTACGATTTGAAAGCTCAAATGAGGAAGATTTAGCCGGGAATGATTATGTTAATTCCCAGTAGTGCAACAAGAAGCAGTCGGTCATGCATTTTGCTAAAAAAATGAATTCTGAAATTATTGCAAATAGAGCAATTCATGAGACGCAGCTCGGTTAAGGTTGTACTAGTTCTTTTTAACATTATATTGCTGTTTTTAATTTATCAGTGCTGTGTTGAAGGTATCACATTTATTAAAAAAAGAACTCATACCCATAGACGGATCAATGGAATTAAGATGATGGGGGCCCGACCTCAATTTCCGAAGGATAAACCTTCATAATAGCCTTGCGAGGGGCGTAGGACAAACCCTCGTGAGATCCCTGAAAACGAAAGATCGGCGCCATTTTTTATTGTGTGCAGAATGAGGGAGCCCTTGGCCCCCTCGGACCCCCCTATATCCATCTATGCAGCGTACCGTCACGGTTTGATAGGCGGATCCAGAGGGGTCAAAGGGTTTCGGATCCCTTTTTCCCTTGATTTTAGTTACGTGAAATCTAGAATTTTCGAATTGACTTGGACACCCTTTTTTAAAAAAAACCTGGATCCGCCCCTGCGTTTGGTTTCAAAACACACTGTGCTGGTGAGTGGAACAAAATTTTATCATTCCTGAATCAGTAGTAGGTATCAGAAATGGATAAGGATTTCAGAAACTGAAAACGACATGTCAATGCCATTTTTATCGTGTGCGAAAGGGAAGCCTAAATCCACTTATGCAGTGTAAAGTTTGGGTTCAAAACAGGTTGCGCTGGTAAATGTACAAGTAAATAATATGGAATGGACTTTCCAGCAACAGAAACAGGAGTTCATATAATAGCCAGAAAAAACAAATGAGTAATTTTTGTTCAAAACTTTATTTTTATAACGCTAAACATACAAAATGCCACCAATGCTGCTTTAAATAGCAGTGTTCAGATTTAAATAGTAAATGACTAGAATGGAAGATTTAGCCAGTTCATATGACATGTTTGCATGCAATAAGAGATTGTTGTGAAAACAGCAACATCACTTAGCACGAAATAAACATCATAAATGAATACAAAAAATGCAAATGTTACAAATATCAACCACGAGGAATAACTGAATTTCAACACATGTGAAAATACTCATAAGAGATGAAGTAAACAAAAATAAAATCTAGTGTAAAATATATCAGCACTACTTCCATAGATGACATCTGATGCACTTCAAAAATAAAAAACAAACATATTCATGCCAGCCCTCGACACAGGCGAAAATGCCTGCTCGAAAATACGAGTGACCGCAAATTCTGCACTCGTGTTCCCGGATTTGGACTCGCAAAAAGTGACGACCTAAAAAAATGCTGAACGTTCGCTCCGTACCTGTTAGATTGTACGGGTGAGGTCAATTTCCCATTCATACTTAACTTTTTTATTGTATTTTCGAGCATGTACACGCTTAATTATATCGAGTTCTGCATGCAATGAATATAGTGTTGGGATAATACGAACTTTACCCTAACTAAGATTGGAATCATCAACCAATGGTCACTACAATCTTGCGAAAAGTGATCTTTTTGACCGCCTCTTGATTTTGAGAGGAAGCAATAGCTTGGTGTACAGAGGGGCAAAGTCTGGTGTTAAATGCACTCTGGTTTCCAACTGCAGTCTCTCTGGCGAATTATGTAAGCAAAAGGTCCAGCCAACCTAAAAATAAAAGCAACGTATCAGCAGCAGAATCTCCAGATTTATAGAATAAATCAAGCACATCGGCATTTTGTTAGTCTGAATCGAAATTAATTTGTTTTGCAGCATAATACCATAATGCTGACCTAAAGACACTCTACTTATTTTAAACCTGAGGACTGAGGTCAGACAGCTGTGCTTGTGTTGCAAGTTTAATAGTACATACGGGCAGGAATGAATTCGTTGAGTGGGAAAGTGTAACAGACGTAATCAGGCTATATTAAAACACATTTCACGGACCATTGCAACTATAAAATAGTTATTAATAAATCGACAGTAAAATCATATTAAGTAATTGTGTGCAGCAACAACTCGGTTGGTCAGTCACTGAATCAACTAAGCTGTGCTACACCAGCTATGCCTGGCATGTTTATACTCACTCTTTTCGATTTTCCTCAAGCTATGACACGTTCAATTTGCAGAAATTCCTTGCCCACAGTCTCGACGTGCTTCGGTAGTTTAGGTTCTGTGATATCAATATCAGATTCCACCAAACTTTTAAGTTAATTTCAATTCTTGTCGATCACCTCCTTCGTGAGTGTAAACGAAAAACAAGGGAACTGACCTCTGACCTAGACTGTGATTGGCAAACACTCACACGACGATCGCCACCTAGCGGATGGCCTAGTTCACGAATTTCTGGTGATGACGCCAATACGACGAGTTTCCGGGCTAAAAATGGTCATATCGGCCGGCAATCTAGCCAGTCTAGCAAATGTGAGGAGCTTAATTGTAATTGGACCCGGCGTCGGCGTCAGAAATCGACAATAGGTGCACCGTCAGGAAAATGTTGTCAAATCGTTTAATTGTTGGCAGGTGATCTGGTGGGACTAGTTCAATCATCAGCAGTCATTGCCAGACGTCTGGATGATTTTCAGCAGTATGTCCTGTTCAATCATAAAGCCTCATTTGTGTTCAACTCTACAAACCGTATGACTCTGGAAAGCCTCTTTGAGGACATAAATTCGTGGTAGCTTCAATTTCGCATCTTATTATGCCGGGCTACGTGACAATTTATGTTCACGAGTCAAAGGAATTATGCAACCACTTAGATAGTTGGCATACCGCCTAGCAAAGAGAATACCACGGTTCGTTTTTGCCCAGAAATGAGTAGCGAGTTGAGATCACTTACATTAGAGGCGTAGTTCATCGTCTGCACTAAGTCTCAAGATATCCGTCGTCATTTGCGAAAGTATTGAAAACTTTGTGTGTCGATTTCAAAGTAAGATACAGTATAAACGGACACTTTATATGAAAGTGGTTGAATATTTTGCGAGTGAAAATTTGAACTCATGCAAAACTGGACCATGGATTAATAATTTAAACCACTTATCATTACAAACTAATCCTTAATCAGATGGGGATAACTGACCATTCGCTATTGCTAAAGACAATACACGGCTCATAAACTGGTTAGCCAGGTTAAGTAAAGAATCAATTAGAAAATAATTCATGTAAGTAGCCTAAATCGCCTAATGTAATTTCATAAAATGAGGACTTAAAGTCACTTTAACGTGGTCTTGCTGTCCACTCACTCTAAAGGTTCGTCTTTCTCGTTGCTGTAGAAGAGCGTTAACTCGTGTTCTATGCTCTGGAACTTTGCTGACGTCTGATTACCCAGATTAACGTAACGTGTGTCACCGTAGTTTTCTATCTTACAAGCCTATAACACAATAAGCGCCACTGTCATTTTCGGGATTTTCAAAGGCTTTGCTTGGTACATGTCCTTGGTTGCATTCATTTGTCATGGCGTATATTCATGCTTGTGATTCAAGAATCGTCACTTTTATGCAGAATGCAGAACCGCAGGCTAGCACATACGGAAGCTGTGTACATGATCGTGTGAAATTCTCTTGGGAGTCATCACTATGTTTTGGTAATGAATGAAGGTTTTATATCAGGTTTGGAATTAACGAATGTTTCTAAAGGATGTATCGCCGTATCATTTCACCGCTGCCCAAGTCATTGTTCTTGGTCTAAAACTGGGGCATCAGGCAGTACCGGACAATTTCGATTCGCAACATAAATTGGAAAGAGTTATTTAACAATGTTGCTAATCAAATATTTCGCCACGAGATATTAGGCGTCCATGATAATTTTTCTGAAACTGTATGAAGTGTTAAAATTCTATTAACAAATAAAAACTGTGCTCTAATACAATCCCACTAACCGCCACATTGCCACATAAGCCGTTACCATGGAAGTTGAAACACGGATTCCACAGAAAGGTGTTAATTGGTCGAGAGCTAAGTGGTGTCGCTTTGAACCTGTAAGAACAAATTTCCTACCTATTAGGTATTCAAGGTTAAATTTTCGCCGTAACCAAATGAGGATTGAACATTGTCCTTAATCATAGCCTGCACGTGGTACTCATTAACAATGTACTGGAACATCTTTTCACCAATCCCATTCATTTTCTTATGATTGGCAATCTTTTCTTTCAAACAATTGTAATTTCATGTGCCGGTGAAAGGAACGTTCTTCTTTAAAAAGGAGCTCTGGTGCAAGAAAAAAGAATTGAGTTCAGAAGAAATGAATAGTGATGTATCAAAAAAGAACTGCATTTCGCAAGCAAAAGTACTCCAGCGATCACTTACACTGTAGCTGTACTTACGCAGGGGTGCCGTCACGATTAGCGAGGGGAGATAAATCGATCCTTCTGCCATCATTCGTTTCGCATGCGCAACTTGAAACTTGCTTGCACGATGTCTCTTGGGAAACTACGTAGGAAACGCAACAAAGAGTGATGAACAGTTTCTCTCGAAAACAATGTTTCATCTTTATGTAACTTCTATTATAAAATGGCACAAAGTCAATGGTAACTCAAATTTGATTTGTAAAATTAGGTCTCGATTCCTCTACGTTAACACGCTTATCTGACACTTATCTTGAGCTAAATTACTATCAGAACACCAACAAAATCTTAATCGTTGTTATTTTTACCACCATCAGCACTTTATCGCCATTGTTCGTTCACAATGACGATTATCATCTCAATTCCTGATGATTCTCTTACTTAACACCCCGCCACTCACCAGCGTTCGCACATTTGGCTTCTGCTCTTATATACTTGTACTCGATTACGGAAGTCCCGCCATTTTCAGAACACATCCTTGTTTTGGCGCGAATCCATGTACCCCGGCTTCAAACAACTGGAAACGGTTAAAATCTGATTGGTAATGACATATTGATATTTTAACACACTTTTCTGAAATCTATAAATCAAGAGCAGTCATGAATTTCTGAGTTAAGATACAAAGAGCCGAAATCACAATTTTGGTTATTTTTGACGTCTCTTTTTTTCCGGTGGCAGTAGAAAGGCAAAAATACATGACTTTCTGTAAGTTTCATTCTACCTCTTTTCATTGTCCCCTGAGACAAGGTGTAAACAAGGGCTTGTATAGACCCAGACCAGAGATAACATCAAAATCAGGCAATTTAGCCAGCTGTGACCTTGCCCAAAAGTAAGAAGATGTAAACAAACGGGAGTCGGAATTTTTCGGCAAAAATCAGAAAGGTCCCCTTATGAAACATGCGAAGTTATGTGTGCCGAGCGTCTGCTTCTCAATTGGACGAACCTGGGCGAAACATTGGGCCTGTTAATCTAAAACAAAAAACGCCATCCGGGTGATTCGGGAGCACCGGCGCAAATTTTGGGTTCACCGATTCTTCAATTCGGGTATCTCGTTTATTTCCACAAATGTACAAAACCAGAATCAGGTATACAGTAGGTCTCTTTATTGACTAGCTGTATACAATTACTGGGCTATATTTAAACTATTGCAACTCAGCAAAGTTAGTTCAAAATGCAAACAATATTGACTGCTGCTAATAATTTGCCACAAAACGCGGACACGTAATTAAAAATGACGCCCGTCTTCAGTAAGAGTCACAAACAGTCGGAATCTTTCTTCAATGTCCATTTTCTGTTTTCAGCTGGCTTCCACTTTCTATGTGAGTATGTGTTATTTGTGATTTGAACAACTAAGTAATGGTAAAACTGTAGAGGACAGACTTTCATATGGAAACTTGAGGTCAGAGCCACAAATGTGACAAGCAGGTGGTACTGGGGAAGAATGGCCTTCAAATAAGAGAGACGTGCACAAATGGTAAGGGTAGACAAGAAATGGAAATGAGAGAGCTGTGATGGGAAGGACGGGGTTACGAACGTTGCGCGTCTAGTTCGGAGGAGCTGAATTTAGTTCTCAAATGAAATTCATTTTTTTTGTATTTCGTGCGGGCGTATATCATGAGCACTACGGCAGAAATGTGTTTATAAATTTATTGTTTAACATGAGCCACGGTAACGACCTAGCAGAGCAATTTTGTAGCGTCACCTTCAGGACAGACATTGTAATCAAAAGAAAATAGTATCAGTGGATCGTCTCAGTTCATTCGTGGGCGGCGCACCATAGGAGGCTGGGGGGGAGCTATAGCCCTTCCACTTTTTCATTGATACGACACACATGGTCTATAGGCGGTGCAGCACAAGGGGGATGAGGGGGGCTTTAGCCCCACTTTTTCAGGCACCGCCCATGTCATTGTGGATCATCTATCCAGCCGGCGTTCAGTCTTTTCTAGTTTTGGTTCTCTCATGGTGGCAGCACCTTCTGTTCATATACGCCAATAAAAAAACTGCGAATTCAATTTAATTTACGAACTAGGCTCAGCTGCTGGATATGCATATTTCGACAACATTCGGCAACATTCGGCATTATTGTTGTTATTCGTTACAAGTCAGGATAGCATCATTTAGTTGAACTACGGTTCAACAGTATTTAGCATTATTAATTAAAAGTGGCATCCCTTGTGAAGTAAACCAAAAAATAAACCTTGGTTTGATAATAATATAAAACGTGAATTAAAAAGAAGCGTCTACGTATAGAGTGTTTGAAAAATCAAATAAACCCGTCTCGTAAAAAAGATATAAAGACCAATCTGTTTTAATCCAAGATCATATTTAAAGGACGAAAGCTGATCGTCGCAAAATCCCAATAATTCAAGCTTCCAGTAACAAACCAAAGAATTATAAGGAATACTAGGAAAAAATTCTTCGTCAATCCACTGAAGATGCGTTGTCTTGTCTTAAACAGAATACGTCTATGTTTTTCCATACCAAATAAGGAGGCCGAGCAGTTAATAGATCGTTTTTTAAAGTTGAAACTAAAAGAAAAAATCTTTAATATCAACAGAAACTCAAAATATTTATGAACAAATCGTAAAAATACCTGGTGAGCAGGTTGAATTCTGTTTCAGTGGCGGAGAATCACTTTGAATATCAAAATTTATTCTGTTTTTCGCGTTCCAGGCAGCTTAAAAGCGAAGGCAACCTTTTTTCATGTCATTTTTAGCAAAAATAAGGTTCGTTGATTATCCCAGACATATTTTTCACTTATTTACTGCTTTTCGTAATTTAATTAATTACTCGTCGTCTACTCCGGAAGTGACGTTTTGGGAGGCAAGAATTTCGCGCCAATTTCATTTCATATAGTCTGATTGTGAGAGCAATCGAGTCAGTCATTGTTCTACCTCGGTTGTGATAAGTTCGGTCGTCGTTTGCTTTTGCTTACGAGTCAATCAACATGCCACGCTATTGCTGCGTACGGGGGTGTACTCATTATCGTCTCACGTACAGAGGAAGAACTGTCCCACTTGCCCGAGTGTCCCGCGACACACTCCCACTGGAGGGTGATCTGAGCACCCAAACTGCTTACATCCCGCCGTGTGACTCCCTCGCCACACACCTGGCACCTTCTAAATAGCTCCAATACAAGTGCACAATAAACTTATCAAACTTAGGCTCACCGATCTGTTCATTGGATGAAGAACTGTCCTCTTCACTGGGTGTCGAACTAGGCCTGTATTCGCTCCCACTACTCAACATCGCTGTAGGGCTGCTTACAGGCTCTGGGCTAGAGACAACAGTACAGGGCGAATCACTGCTAGTTCCCGGAATTGCACGCAATGAGATACGTTCGGAGGCACGGGTGACAGTAGATGAAGTGCCTCCAGTCACTGTATATAGAGGCCACAGCTCGCGAGGCTTCTCTCTTCAAAAACGCACTTCTCGGGGTTGTAGCCAGCCAGCTAGCTGTATGAAGACTGCCGCCAAAATACATATATATTTATATACAGCTTTGTAACAAGGCTATCGGGGTTGGCGACGGGGCACTGCCGGGAATCAACAGCGACGGTATGGTACCCTTCTTCAGGTGTTGTTTCGTAGGGACCTTCATCAATTCAGCGTACATATCTCTGTCGTAATCTAACGACAGAAAACGCTTGCCACCCTCGGTAACCCTCCACTGCTTTGTACGTTGCGTGGACGGGTAGCGCTGCGTTCCTCACATGAACGAGCTAGCCAAGTACGGCGAAGTGTGTCATCCTTCGGAAAGCGACGCAAGGTACCCAAAGCGCGTGTGAGACGATACTAAGTACATCCCGGCACGCAGCAACAGCGTGGCATGTTGACTGACTTGTAAACAAAAGCAAACGACGACCGAACTTATCATAACCGAGGTTGAACAATGACTGACTCGATTGCTTTCACAATCAGACTATATGAAATGAAATTGGCGCGAAATTCTTGCCTCCCAAAACGTCACTTCGAGAGTAGAGGACGAGAAATTAATCAAATTACATTAAACATTAAACATTATGATTATGAGCATTATCATTAATATTAATAATAATAATAATAACAACAACAGCAACCGTATTAATAATAATTACAACAATAGTAACATGAATAACAATTACAATACTAATAATAGATATAAAATGAAAATTAGTAATGATAATTACAACAATAACACTAACAATACTAATAATAGTAGTAATAACAGTTGAACAAGTGGCTCGTGTTTAAAGGTTAGAAAATATTGCCTAGGTTTATGAATCCTGTTTCTTCCCTAAACTTTAAAATTACTAATTTCAATGCCTCGTCAAAGCGTGATCTGGCAAGCGTGCGATGCTAATCGCAAATTTGACATTTTAGTTACTGCTCGCTGTCAATTCGATGAATTATCTACTACAACCTCTACGTAAAACCCCTTCAATGTGTGTCCAAGAGGTCCTAAGCAGGCGGCCTCTATCTCAGCAGAGGAAAGCTAGCATGCAAAAAGGCACAATAGGCAAGTGTGTTACCACGATGAACATGTTATATACTATATTCTTGGTTTTAACTTGATTACAAATGTCACTCGCCTTCACTGAGCACGACTATGTACAGGAAAATGTTTTCGTGATTATGCTGTTAGACTTGAGTACCTGTTGTGTTAACTATATTGAAAACTAAAATCAAATTGTTTTGAAAACTGTGGGATTGTTTTAAGACATGTCAGATGTATACGGAAATCCATAAACTTGATTTAAAGCAAAACTGTATTTTCCGTTGGATAGATTGCCAGATATGCGCTCGTATTACAATACAGTTGTTAATGCAGTTGCCTTCGTGGTGGGTACATTCAAAATCGTATACCACTTACACATCAGCATGGCAGTAAAGCATCTGGGAGAGAAATAGTAGATAACACTACTATTCGTTATGTTGAAGATTTTGAAGACTGTCGATCGGTTACGAAAAACCTTAGACGGTCAGCTATGTGTTTGAAGACTGACGTCAAAATACCCGCATAGGTGCAAAGTTGTTTACATACTATTAATTAATACAGCTTTGCACCAATGCTGTAAAAACCCGTGCTGAATGAGCAGCTCACAGGAGTTTACCGCACGCTGGCACTGTTCGGCTAGTGTTTTGTAGTCTTCCAACACTCTGTTGTATTCACACCAGATGTTTATACGCTTGTGTACCTGCTGCCACTGTTTATTTCCTTTCCATCGTGTCTATATATGTGCCTGTGTTCTCATAACTGTACACCTGAAAACTGTCTAGAAAATACGAGCGTCTGTGAAGCTATAAAACAGAAAATTCAGTCGGGTTTTCAATCTAGTCTGCGTTACCGAACTTTTACAAGTACAGAATATTGTTGGTTGCTTAAAAGTTTTACAAGTACTCGGGCATTCAAAGAACGAAGTTTCCTCTGTGGGAAGCATGGGATGAGCTTGAATCCAACTGAGTTGATATTTTCATTAACTGTAAGGCATTTCCAGCGAGTCCTCTTATGGTAACAAGTAAAGTTCCCCGACACGTCTTTTGTAACGAGATGGACACAATCGGCTCTTGGTCAGGGAAACTGGCGTCTTCTAATGTATGCACCTGTCCAGACCTTTACGAAAAAGGTAAGCATGTGAAAATTGACACCAAATAAATCTATCTATTTCATTTTCACCCTTAGTTTTGGCAAATATTCATTGGAGAATATTTAGGTAAGAAAAGCTGGGAAAAGGTTGCTCATAAATTAATGAATTTAGTGTCGCAATCATATGCGTTGGCGACATATGAGAATAGAAAGAAAATGGGGACCTTTCTTCAAGCACGTAATCCCTGTACGCAGTTGTGTTGTCACTGTTATGTTTCAGCTTACGTGTATTTTACAGAAAAGAAATTCAGGAGGCGTCCACTTTCGAATACGAGGAGAGATAAATCTGGCAGGTATGCAATATATGACATTAATTGTGTGTCTTCTGAAAACAGCACTTGTAACAGAAAAATTCCTTTTGGAGACAAAAAATGAACCAAAAGCCTTTCAGTCTTTGCTAAATAGGCTCGTTCAACTCAGAAACATTTGGAAATCAAATTTCTGCATAAAGACAAACAAAGTGTTTCCATGACCTGTTGAGCCAAAGCCTTATACAATATACAACAGACAGAGGCTTGTTATTGGTTGGCGATCCAGGTACTGACTGGACAGTGCAACTCATTCCTGCATCGAAACGCTAGGACCTCTAATAAATGCAAGACTTTGCGAGATTACTCGAGATATTGCCGTGTATTTTATACGAGAACACGTGATTTTAGCTAGCTTTTAGCGAGGTCCTAGTGAAGCTCCTAGCGTTACTGAACTTTATTCTGACCACATGGCATTTTCAAACTGCCCTGAATGTTGTATGGAAGCTGAGACGGTCTATCAAAGCCGTCGCAGTCTCCCATTCGATGAACGCGTGACTTATATGAAGAAAATGTGTAGGAACTGCAGATTTAATAGTCTATCCAATCTTCTGAGAATAGCTAGATTGGAAGACTCAACCTCTCTTGCGTTAAAGGCGAAGGCAACCTTTTTCATGTCATTTTTAGCAAAAAATAAGGTTCGTTGATTATCCCAGACATATTTTTTACTTATTTACTGCTTTTCTTAATTTAATTAATTACTCCTCGTCTTCTCCGGAAGTGACGTTTTGGGAGGCAAGAATATCGCGCCAATTTCTTTCCATATAGTCTGACTGTGAGAGCAGTCGAGTCAGTCATTGTTCTACCTCGGTTGTGATAAGTTCGGTCGTTGTTTGCTTTTGCTTAAGAGTCAGTCAACATGCCACGCTGTTGCAGCGTACTCGGGTGTACTCATTATCGTCTCACGTTCAGAGGAAGAACTGTCGCACTTGCCCGAGTGTCCCGCGACACACTCCCACTGGAGGGTGATCTGAGCACCCAAACTGCTTACATCCCGCCGTGTGACTCCCTCGCCACACACCTGGCACCTTATAAATAGCTCCAATACAAGTCTACAATAAACTTATCAAACGTAGGCTCACCGATCTGTTCATTGGATGACGAACTGTCCTCTTCACTGGGTGTTGAACTGGGCCTGTATTCACTCCCACTACTCAACATCGCTGCAGGGCTGCTTACATGCTAGGCAATGACCATCGCCTCTGTTGGCCCGGACCAGAGGCGATGCAGAGGCTATATGCGCTCTTTACGCCAGATGCTTTACGCCGGAAGCTTTTCGGAGAATTATGCCTCGCACCGACTAAACCATCAAAGTCACGTTGTTATAAATACCTTTTGCGCATAGAGGAACACCTGAGGAGGTTGTCGATGTGTTTAATTCCTTCCAACTTGAAAAATACTCCCATTATCAAACTTTTTCTTCGAGCAGTCCCTATTTCAGTTCCCAAAATCGTGAACTCACCATTTTTATACTGCGCACGCTCCAATTTTTACCGTGCTCGCTAGGTGATATGACTTCATGACCTCAATCTTTAAATAGGCCAAAGGTGAGCCATTGCGGTCTTGTCAGTCAAATGTTCGTTTCCAAAATGCCACCACTTATACTTGTCTTTAATTGGCGTTACTTGAAACTGATTGTATTTCAATGAATTATTGTTTGTATTTGATAAAAATAAATGCTGTTGATATGACATTTAATAGTCTTTGTGCACATATTTGACATTTTAATGTTTAACAACACGGCAAATGCACGGCTGGTTCCCGGCAGCACGTACGCAAAGGGCGGGAACTTCAGCTTTCAAAGTTCGCCGGTAGGTCCGCAACTTCTGACCTTCGGCCTGGTTAAAAAAATGAAAATGTTGATTTCACGATTTTGGGAACTGAAATAGGGACTGCTCGAAGAAAAAGTTTCATAACGGGAGTATTTGTTCGAGTTGGAAGGAATTAAACACATCGACAACCTCCTAAGGTGTTCCTCTATGCGCAAAAGTTATTTATAACAACGTGACTTTGATGGTTTAGTTGGTGCGAGGCATAATTCACCGAAAAGCTTCCGGCGTACAGAGCGCCTATAGCCTCTGCATCGCCTCTGGTTCGAGCCAACAGAGGCGATGGTCATTGCCTACTTACATGCAGGCTCTGGGCTAGAGGCAACACCTAAGCACAGGGCGAATCACTGCTAGTTCCCGGAATTGCACGCAATGGGGTACGTTCGGAGGCACGGGTGACAGTAGACTAAGTTCATCCAGTCACTGTATATAGTGGCCTCAGCTCGCGAGGCTTCTCGCTTCAAAAACGCACTTCTCGGGGTTGGCGGTGGGGCACTGCCGGGAATCAACAGCGACGGTATGGTACCCTTCTTCAGGCGTTGTTTCGCAGGGACCTTCATCATTTCAGCGTACATATCTGTCATAATCTGACGGCAGAAAATGCTTGCCACACACTCGGTAACCCTCCACTGCTTTGTATGTTGCGTGGACGTGTAGCAATGCGTTCTTCACATGAACGAGCTAGCCAAGTACGGTGAAGTGTGTCATCCTTCGGAAAGCGACGCAAGGTACCCAAAGCGCGTGTGAGACGGTAATGAGTACATGTACATCCCGGCACGCAGAAACAGCGTGGCATGTTGACTAACTTGTAAACAAAAGCAAACGACGACCGAACTTTTCACAACCGAGGTAGAACAATGACTGACTCGACAGCTCTCACACTCAGACTATAATGAAAAGAAATTGGCTCGAAACACTTGCCTCCCAAAACGTCACTTCCGGAGTAGAGGACGAGAAATTAATCAAATTACGAAAAGCTGTAATTAAATGAAAAATGTGTCTGGGATAGTCAACGAACCCTATTTATGCTAAAAATGACATGAAAAAGGGTTGCCTTCGCCTTTAAAGGCAAGATGCCGCAAGACGTGATTGAAAAAAGAGTGTTCGGCGAGTATTCTCGGGAACCTTAATAGCTTGTCCCAGCAAACTGGTGGCCACTGAAGGATTGATCGACAAGGTTGGAGTGTTGCATTATGAGATTGCAGTTTTCGGTTCCATAAGTGATTTTTTTGCCATGAGTGTAAGCTAACGCTTTGCGGTCTACTGAAGTCAGCCCTAGTGTAGGACAAAAAGCATGACGTCTTCCGACACATCTAAATCAGCGTCATTTTTAATGATTGTGTTTGGGCTACATCTAATAAAATTTTTGATATGTCAACTGTGACGCTAGACAATCTATTTTACACGATTTGGTAGAGTTAAACTTCACTTAACTTGGCCCAATGTTTTTACTTATTGATTTTGTCGAGGGAAATGGCTAAACATAAATTATTTGCTCGCACGTTTGTTCCAGCCAGCCTCCATGGGAGGGAGAGCCTCCATTCTATCCCCTAGTCGAACAACTTCGTCCTTGTCAATCTCCGAGCAATGATATGGTTCAACTTCTGAAGAAACTTCGAGAGAAGAATGACTGGTCAGCTGTCCATTATAATGATACGGTGTTTCGTAAAAGTATTGCGACAAGCTTAGTCAGAGAAATCGATGTTTATTTTGGCTCCACGTGTCTGCACGTTTTCTTTTGTTTTTCAAAGCCATGGGATGGCATCCGTTTAAAGTATGATCCAACGACTACTTAACTCCATTTCTTGCACTACAGTCGTCCATTCACTGTTAGTAACTTCACTATGACCTAAACCAATAGATCCACAACCCCAACTACGTTACCCTTGTCGAATATTTGCCGTGTGGACATACTGTATAGATTAATATGACCTTGTTCTGAGTAAGGCTTGTGAAAGTATACGGTTTGCGATCCATTCTACCGGTTCATAGGCGCAAAGAACCCGACATTTTGACGGAGATACGGCGGCTGACCAAGCACCATTCTGGCCTGATGGAAGAAAAACTTGGCGCCATCTGCGACTGGCTTGCAAGTAAACTGACCTGCAGCACCAGACCGAGGATTGTGATTAGTGCAGCCAACGCAGTAGGCGAACTCATCATGGCATTCCCTTACTCCATCGAGATGGTATGTTAAGGATTTCTCCCGTCCTTTATTACTGCCTTCCGTGAAAAAAACCTTAACTTTAAGCCATTTATCGCTACAGCACTAGTACTACTTGTTTGTTATTGAAACAAGAATTTATTTTTGGACTCGGACATAACTGACAACAGTTATGCCATTGGTCGGGCTCAAAAGTTAAATTTACCAGGCGGTTATTTTATGCCAAGACGCAAATCTTGCCAAGCGCAGGTATGACGTCTGATTTGAGCAAGCAACAAGTAGAGATAATGTTTATAACGACAAATCGTCTAAGCTAAAACTATTCCACTACAACGTCGCAGAAATGTACTACATTAAAAACCTCACAACTGCAAACTTTTCAAAATACTGTAGACACTTTCTCAATATGTTATGAACACGTCATTACACTTATGGTAGTCGTATTCTTTGCTAAACTGTTGTACTTGTTCGTGTACGCGAGTGAACTACAACCAACGTTTAAACCAACGAGCAAACTCAGGGGGTCGTCCTATCATTCGGCACTGCAATTCAAGATGCTGAGCAGCAAAACTGTCCTGACATCATGAATCTCCGTTTTTGCGCATGTCGTGCGTTATAGAAATGACAGTTTTGCAACTTTTGTGCGTTTCTATCTTTTATTGATTAGGAATTGGACACGCTGTGCAAGGTCTTATTATCAAGACTGACTTCTGACAACGACAAAATTAGTAAAGAATCGGAGAAGGTCATCCAGACTATTATTTCTTGCGTACAACCACTGACAACGCTAGCCGTTTTGATCAACACAGGGAGTAGGTATGCGTTGAAATCTATTGACTGTTCTTCTTGCGCTTGCAAAGAAAAACGAATTACGGGAATTAATTTTTAATATTGGCCACTGGCATTTTAATGGATAGCGTAACACACCATATCCACAAAAGAAAATGTTATTTTAATATCGGTCATCCAAAGCAGCGCCGGACAAGCTTACTAACAAATATAACGCCTCCAGATACCTTCGAGTACCTTCACTTCAACATCTCAGTCTGTCAGTGGAGCTCGCGGCAATCCAACGGCGCAATGCGAATGGGCATTTCAGCAAATCCACCCAGTGAGATGGGAGAACAACTAGCCTAGCCCGAGACCACCGACTTTTATTTCGAGACTCGACTCGAATAGTGCTTACCCATATCGCGTCGAATTTCAAAATTTACACAGGGTGTGCCACGGGATAACTTGATTTACGAGTCTAGTGTCGGGTAAAGTTTGGAGATCAAGGGCACAGGATGAAATTCAAAGTCTGATAAATTACTATTTCGTTATGGTCTTAATTTTACAGACATCGACATCCTCGAGTTAGATGCAAAGTGGCCAGGTGGATGATTAACATTGTCGTTGACGTGGGTAGCAGCACACAGATAGTTCGAAATAAAAAGATATTCAGTAAACTCCTTGAAGCTTTGTGGTACTTTGAAAAAGAAGGACCGAGAGACATTCGGTAATTGATATATGACATTACTGTAACGGTGTTCCGAAGGGTAAGAATCCATTTTGACCGGCTCTCTTGTTGGTTGGCGGAGGTTCCACACTCGCATTTATCATCTAATCACGAATACTTGAAGGGAAATTCGGCAGGAAAAATTTTGGCAGAATCAAATTTTCGACTTATTTCGAGTGTAGGCAGTACATCAGCTCGATCAAAATTGAAAGCCTATCGGATTTTGCCCCCATCAACTTGTTGCAACTTTGTTTTCGACTTTTGTACAATTCCATGGGCCTTCCGCTGACTCGATCTGGAGCCATCTTTGTGCCAAACAAACATGGTAAACTTCTCAACATAGTTGAGGGGCGACAATATCATTGTGTCTGTGTTCACTGCACATTTTGTCGACAAGACATGTCACAAAAACATCGCTTTCTAATCTGAGCATTTTGGCGTTTCAGCATAAGTGGTCGAGTCATCATCAGTATCCTAATGAAGGCGAAACACTTCAGCGAAGCAGTGACTCAGTGCGGCATCAAGTACATGTTGCCTGAAGTGTATTCTGCGCAGCGAAAAGTGGAAAACGAAATACAACAGGTGGGAATATGAAATACAATGGTTACGTTTTTGCTCTATTATACGTCGAATCTTTTTTGTTATTTGAATGAGTTAAGTGTCACGTAACAACGACAGCCTAAAATTGCATGTCGCCTTGTTTAGCTGGCCAAAAGCGAAGATCAATTTAGACTTTTCACTATCGTAAAATTGATCTCATAATGTTCTTCATTGTGGGAGGAGGCCATTTTCCGTTACCAAAAAAAACGCTGAAACCACCACCTTCCGGCACTAAGAGTTTAATATTGTACGGTCAATTTCAGAATTGTCCAAGCGGAAATGAGGCTTGTATGTTTTGCCTATGACTTGTGTTGGTAACGAATTTCGTTATTTTGAACTAACAGATTTTATGTAAAAGATAGATGACTGTTTGAAAGGATGCAAAACCCTGTTTGAACGTGTAAACAAATCTTCTGAGTATCAAAATCCACCATATTGAATTAACAGAAGCAAATACTCTACTCGTCAACATTAAAAAGTGTAAAACAAGTTTGATAACTATCAGAGTTGGTTAAATTTGCAAACTAACATACAATGTACATGTATCCTATGACTGTCGTCAGCTTTTGGGAAGTTCCGACCACTTCATCGTACGTACCGTATTTCTTGCATGAAAAGAAGTGATTTTGTGATATAACTACCGAAACAGGGTATTAAATCATTTTACGGTCCACCTTCACCATATTCTGATTCCTTACACTACAGGTAGTATCAACATTTTACAGGGCAACAAAGGTCAACGCATGTTTGACGAATTCTGCGTTCTTCCGCACAGGGAAAGGCTAGTGAGGAGGCGAAATAACTGGAGAAGTTTTGGGAAGTGCAGTAGCCTGCATCAAACACGGGTTAATTTTATTTAGTTTTGGTTGCTGCCTGGGTTGTAAGGGATTAGTAAATATACAGACTGCTAATTGTAGCTATACTGAATTGTATACTTACGGCAAAATACACAGTGAAATTTAGCCTATGTAGGTACTTGATAAATGACGATTGGCGTGTTGCTAACTGAATTATTAAGTACAAAAAGTTGTAATATATGATAAAGGTTATGAGTTTTCATTTATTTCCTGCATTTATCTTTCAAGATTGACACCAGTGATACATTAGCAGGTGACACCGTGAGGATTGGTCGAAATCATCAAAACAAGGTTTAGTATCCTGCGTAACCACATGCAAGAGTCCACATTCCAATACGAACATAATCAATCGCCGCTGACACACAAACTTCCGCGTAGATTTTTCTTTAAAAAATGCCCATTATTGTGGTATCCTAGATCAAGCAGTGCTTAGTTCAGGGCTTCACGTTTGATGTACCCGGAACAGCCCTCCGTTTCGCCCCCGAAAATAAACGGGAATAGTCGAAGTTTACGAGACGTCGTTCTTTCTAGTATGCTGAGGTGATGCTGTTTCTCTTAGTGATTGTCCGCATTTTGCAACACGCCAGTGGAGTTGATTGAGTTGTTTCGGTACCCATGAAACGAAATTTTATTAGTTCTAGTTGTATATCTTTTTGACACCTCAATAAAGTGAAATTCGTAAAAGTAGGGTTAAAACCACACCTTAAACACGTGACGCGAGTCACGTGCTCAGCCAAGCTTGAAAAATAATGATTTTCTGTGTGAAATTGTTGAAGCAGGGCACCCAAGATTCTAGTGCTTGCTTTCGTATTTCATTTTTTAAAGAGGCATGGAATGCTAAAGACCATCCAAAATATCTTTTAGACACTTTCTGACGAACGTACCATCTCGCAACGTCTGTCTGATTAAAACGCTAGTGTTTTCGCCACCTTTCTAGCCATCGAATTTGCTAGCCGTTTTCGCCTCTTGTGTGAACTTAGTAGTAGAGTATATGTGTGGCAAGCCTTTCGGAGAGGCAGCGCGGAAAAAGTCCCCTTTAGCATCATGTCAATACGGCCCAGTCAACTAGTTTTAAACAGAAATAAAGTAACAAAAAACTCAAAATATGTTCATGGAAAATAGAATCAACCAACATCATGAGACATCCCGCAAAAGCATTAATGGGATTGAAATAATGAACAACTGGAAGATCAATATTTTTGAATTTCAAATAATAACTAGAAAGATTATTGTCACGGCGTGACAATAATGGACTCTGCGCATGCGTATTACTGGGATTGTTATTGGAAGTTATTGACAGTAACCCGTTTACCAATATGAGAAGGAATTCTTTAAAATTGTAGGAGAAATTACATGTTAATATTTTGATGACCTTTCCACTAATTGACCACCTCCGGTGCATTAGGAGCCCCGATGAGGGAAAAATTCTAAACTCAATTGATGCTAAGAATCACAGAATGATGCTTTATTTTAAGCACTTCAGAATCCAAGATGAATGAATTGGTCAAACTTTCAGAAGAAAAATGCACCTAATGACTCCATGGGTGCACCAAATGACCTGAAAAGTTAGAATTCAACCTCAATCGCACTTAGTAAACAGATATGTAATTTTGAAGTCTCTAGCTCAAAATTTTAGTTTGCACCCAATGACCTTTGACCTATTTTTTCGCTTTGGTTTAGCCTATTGCGAAGTAAAGTAGGGAATTCAATTGGCGTGTTGACTTACACCAGTGTGCTGAAATTGAAAAGAATTGCTTGATAAACGTAAGAGATATAACATTTTGAACATGCGCTTAATGCTGAGAATCACAGTTGTCTAACGGTTGACATATCAGAATACTTGCTGATTGAAAAGGTCAAATTTTCAGAAGAAAAATGCACCGAATGACCCCATGTTTGCACTAAATGACCTGAAACTTTGAATTCCGAATTGAATTAGCTGTGCCAATCAGACCTGTGAATTTGAAGTGTCTAGTACAAAATTTTAGTTTGCACCTAATGACCTTTGACCTATTTAACCTGATTGGATGACCCGATTACTTAGAAAAAGTAATTTTTTAAATTGCCTTCTTGACTTATACATGTGTACCGAATTTGAAAAGAATATCTTTTAAACTAAAGAAGGAGTAGCACTTAAAAATTAAATGACCTTTGCACCAAATGACCTCTTCCGGTGCTTTATTGAATATGAATATATAATGAATCAAAATTTATATACTGCCGAAAATCTTATGTTAAATTTGAAGAACATACCTCCAATAATTTTGGAGTCTTAAGTGTTAAAGTTGGTAGGAAGAAGAATAAGAATAAGAAGAACTAGAAAGATTATTGTCACGGCGTGACAATAACGGACTCTGCGCGTGTGTATTACTGGAATTATTGTGGGAAGTTACTGACAACAACCCGTTTACCAATATGAAAAGGAATTCTTTAAAATTGTAGGAGAAATTACATATTAATTTTTGATGACCTTTCCACTAATTGACCTCTTCCGGTGCATTATGAGCCACGATGAGGGAGTAATTGTTAACTCGATTAAAATTGTGGTTAAGGCTAATAAACACAGTTGTTTTACTTTAAGCACTTCAGAATACAAGGTGAATGAAGTGGTCAAACTTTCAGAAGAAAAATGCACTTAATGACCCCATGGGTGCACCAAATGACCTGAAAATTTAGAATTCAAACTCAATCGCACTTAGTAAACAGATGCGTAAATCTGATGTCTCTAGCTCAAAATTTTAGTTTGCATTCAATGACCTTTGACCTATTTTTTCTGATTGGTTAGGCCTATTGCAAAGTAAAGTAGGGTATTCAATTGGCATGTTGACTTACACCAATGTGCTGAAATTGAAAAGAATTCCTTGAAAAATATAGGGGATATAATATTTTGAATGTTAGATGACCTTTGCACTAATTGACCCTATCCGGTGCATTTTAAGCATCTTTAGTAGAATTATTGCAAAGCCCATGGAAAATGTGTTTAACGCTGAGAATCACAGTTGTCTAACGGTTGACACATCAGAATACTTGCCGATTGAAAAGGTCAAATTTTCAGAAGAAAAATGCACCTAATGACCCCATGTTTGCACTAAATGACCTGAAACTTTGGATTCCGATTTGATTTATCTGTGGCAATCAGACCTGTCAATTTGAAGTGTCTAGCTCAAAATTTTAGTTTGCACCTAATGACCTTTGACCTATTTCACCTGATTGGATGACCCGATTACTTAGAAAAGTAATTTTTTAAATTTTCATGTTGACGTATACCTGTGCACCAAATTTGAAAAAGATAGCTTTAAAACTAAAGGAGCAGTAGCATTTTGAAAATTATATGACCTTTGCACCAAACGACCTCTTCCGGTGCAATATGGAATATAATTATATAACCAATCAAAATTTATATACTGTCAAAAGTCATATGCTGAATTTAAAGACCGTACCTGCAACCAATTTGGAGTTATTAAGCCTCAAAGTTGGTCGGAAGAAGAATAATAAGAAGAAGAAAATTGAAGAAAACCCAGGAACAATAGTACTCTGCGATTACACGCGCAGAGTAATAAAATTGAAGAAAACCCAGGAACAACAGTACTCTGCGCTTGCACGCGCAGAGTAATGATCTTGTTAGTTTTATATGTCGATATAATCGGTACTTCTTCCCAAAGAGTACTTCTTTTGCAATGATTTTTTGGAATTGTAAGAAACTCGCTGCGTCGATCACACGGTCTGTAGTGGTAATTTTTGATGACCGTGTACAATGTACATGTCCAAACAATTGAGGTCCTTAACGTGCATGTACTGGCAATCGTAAACAAAGGTTTCTGCGATAGGCTGCTACTGAAGTGAAACAGAATTCCATTTAGAAAAATTTATTTGGAAGGACCTCAAACCTCGAATTTTGCTTTGTTTTGATAAGCTGAGAAAAGAAAACATGTCACGTTGTGTCTCAGTTATTGTTTTAGGAAATCTTAAACAAGTCTTGCTAAGCTTGATGCTGTAGTTGTGAGACAAACGAGGAGTGAAGGATATCCATATGAATATATCGTTGTATGATAATGGTGACATCACAAAGAGAACGGAGATTATAATAGAACACGTCTCAAAATAATTTAAGATCTTGTTTCTGTTTCTTTGTGCAGTCATACAAGTCTCTCTACCTTATTCAAACCATTCAGAGTTAGTATAACAAAGACGATGACCTAGACTACTGTTGGTGGACATAATTTACATGAATTATGCAAATTTATGATGTGCAATTTGTTTGTGTTAACGTACTAAAAAGCACCAATTTCACATCAAAAACACTCAAAAAAACAGCTCCATCAGTCTATCAGATGTCAAATTAGAACTGCCGCAAACACTGTCGTATAATAAGTTAATTAGGTGATCCCGAGCTACGAGTATATATTTGTCGATACATATTGCGTAAAATTGGGAAAGCCAATCATAGCACTACTGAGCCATTGCGTGTGGGTGGACATGGCACACTGGTGCTGGATACATTCATAGGTTACACAAATGTCCATGGAGCTAAGAAACTAAGTCGCCTTTCTTTTATTTTCTCGTTTTTTGGTTATTAAATTCACGATTGTTATATGCAGTGTTATAAAGGAAGGTTTAATGGTGGTGACATTGTAGTCATTTGTCAAAACAAGGTAAATGGTTGTTTTAAGCACTTTGGCTATAAAGCATTAGTGCAAATATCAAAGTAATCCACATGTAAGAAAAATATGAGCAGAAACAGAATTTTAATTAATAGCGGCCTTTATTTGAATAAATATCAGTCTAATTTACCTGTGGTGTTTGATGCCGCAGTTATAGGCACAAGTAGAATTTTCCTTGATGGCTGCCTTAATTTGCATAATATAATTTATTCAAATTATCGATGCATACACCTCAAAAGTAGCTTCATTAAATTCACTGACCACGGAAACATGGGTAAAAACATAAAAATAATATAACTGCAGTATTTGGTAAGCAAATTTTGCATCATGGCGGACTTAATTTGTATAATTTTCCAAAATAGGAAAACATTATCGTCTCTTTAATGGAAACCTATTAACCGAATTTCAGTGAAATCCTTATATAAAGAGGAAATGAAAACGCAGAAAACTAAAACCAAAGGAAGTGTCAGACAGTCGTGCTCTCATAACGGTGCTTACACGGGTTTGGTCGATAGAGAACCGTAGGCAAAAACACTCAAAAAATATAAGTGGCCCCTAGGTGGCGTAAATTATTGACAGCAAATCGATATGAAGGCGGAAAAGCGACGAAAAACATCTGGCAAATTTCTTAAAAACTCGCCAAGGAACTCCGAGGATGGAGCAAAAAAGAAAAACCTAAAATTGCTCTAGGGTGTCCCCAGCGGTAGTCTGATCCGTCCGAGAGTCGTTATCATCTGAGCACGTTCTTAGAAATACGTTTTCCAAATTAAACAATGAAGTTCCAAAGGTTGTCCTTGCTAGTAGGAGCACATATGCTAATTTTAAGTCGTAATGATCCTCAGAGTGGTTTAACCGTCAAAATGGCCACTAGGTGGCGCAGAATATGACGAATCTATACGATAACGAAAACGTAGCGTCATCTCTTTAAAAGGTACCTATTCGTCAAATTTCATAACAATGAATCCAAGGAACTACGAAGATACTTACAAGGCAAACGTAAAAATTAAATGGCCCTAGGGCGCATACACAGAGTCGGATCAAGATGAACGTTTCTAAAAAAAACGCTTGCGCCTTCTCAGGGTATTGAGAAACATATCTGCAAAATTTCATGAACATTGGAGAAACAGCAGTGGATGTCAATGGACGGACCGGCGGACGGCAAGGATGACGACATAGTGCGCCCCGTATATATGATTACATATATGTGGGCGCATGGAACCCATTGATTGCGGGTGGATTTTCATTTAAATGCCGTTAACAAGAGTTTTATGCCAGTAACGAGTCTGAAATGCAGTGGTTGGTTGCTTACCTATGGAAAGCCAAAGCAGACAAAATCCCACTGCCGGACACCAGTTTTCTGTTCAAGAATTAGACTCTCTGCGTGACCAAAAAATGTACTCAAAACCAAAATTTATCATACTGGGACACACAATTTATTATGTCAGGGCATAGAATTTCTTGTCTGGAGAGAATTTCTTTTCAGGAGAAAATTCCATGTCAGGAGACCACGTGACAATGACGATCCGTTGTGTGTGTCCTTACGGCGTTTACCCGTTGCTCCCAACAGACAGCAAGCCGTGACACATGCAAACTGACAGAAGAAGAAGGTGCAGCGAGATTCAAGGTATAGGGATGACTACGTCGCATTCGTAGAAGGCATTGTTGAGAAGGGTTACGCCAAAAGGGTTCCCACAGAAAAGCTTCAAACACCCGATGGCCGCTGTTGGTATCTTCCTCATCACGCTGTTTATCATCCAAGCAAACCTGATAACGCGACAAATTTTGTAGGTGCTTACAAGGAATTGAAAGAGGCCCTTGCAGAAATCGATTATGCGGCAGTTCAGCGAACTATGCTCCAGATTGACATTGACTGGAAGTTCAACCCTCCCACAGTCAGCCACATGGGAGGCGCCTGGGAAAGGCAGATCAGAACGGTGGACAACTGCCTCCCTTTAGTGGACAAGGAAGAGGAGGTTATACGACAGGATGTAGGTAGCTGTCTGGATGACGAATCGCTGCGTACTTTGTTCTGCGAAGCGGAAGCCATCGTCAATTCACGCCCTCTTACTCCAATGACGACCGACGCAGATGATTTGAACCCATTGTCGCCAAGCGATATCTTAACCCTGAGGTCATCAGTTGTCGTGCCTCCCCCGGGCCAGTTTCAGCGTCAGGATGTTTATATGCGAAAGAGATGGCGTCGTGTTCAGTTTTTAGCGGACCTCTTCTGGAGACGAAGGAGAAACGAATTCCTGCTATCCTTGCAAGCTCGCCTCTTCTGGAGACGAAGGAGAAACGAATTCCTGCTATCCTTGCAAGCTCGCCTCAAGTGGACTTCGCCGAAGCGTAATGCAAATATTGGTGACGTAGTTCTCATCAAGGACGACAACCTGCCTCGTAACAAGTGGTTGATGGGCCGAGTGTCTAGTGTACATCCAGATGATCGTGGTCGTGTACGCTGCCTCGAGGTCAAGACGCTGAACGGGACATTGAAGCGACCAGTTCACAAGACTGTGGTACTGCTGCTCATGGAGGACCAATGATTTTGTTAAGTCGGACATTTATGTGATCGATTGTATTTGATTATTTAATATTTGTAATTGTTAAGCATATGCCATGCTTCCGGGGGAATGTTAATGCAGGAGCATTAGTCTTTTGTTTAGGAACTTTATGTCCACTAGAGGCGTTGTATGTACACCTTAGGGCGTTTCCAGAGTGCATTGCAATTGCTGTCTACCCACGCTCCTAGGTAATTGTTTATTGGCTAAATAGATGCTACCATTGTAATATAACCAATCACAGTGCAGTTTTGATGGGTTTTAGCCTCAGCAGTCATTTACAGCGCTCATTTCGAATATTGGTTTCAACATGTTGTGATGCACTGTAGAGAGATTATTAGCTGGGCCACGAGGAAAACTCCAGTAAGTACATGTAATTCTGTTAAGGCTTTACGTTTAGTCTATTCATGTAGGTCTGCTGGACATTGTAGGACTAGTGTTTAATTGTTGAACTGTAACGGCTGCTTTGTGGTGGTTTTGTCTTATGCGGGTTCGAGTCCCGTGTGCTAGCCGTATTGACTATTGGGTAACGTTTTGAGAACATTGTTTGATTCCGTTGTTTGACAAACTGTATTTATCGTTTGCAGATAACAGTCTCTTCAAGAATAAATCGTTTTAAACGAAGCTGGCGCGTTATTCTATCGCCCGCACTAATAGATTACATTCTAAAAAGTTTGCATGCAGCAAATGCTGATGAGCCTTTCAAACCTTTAAGTAATGCCAAAAAATTTGGAGCAGCAGTGTGGTGGATCTAGGGGGTGACCCCCCACCGCTTCCAAACATCACCTCTCACTGTAAAATAAAATGTGGTCCATGTAAATTTTTGAAGAACAGTAATTTCCTGGAATTAAATTACTCTAAATCGTAAATGCTTTGTTTTCAGTGAAGCAGGACTAGGGTGGATGTTTGCAAAAAGGAAAGTGTAACCCTTCCATGCGAAAGAATAATGCTCCATATATTTCACAGGTAAATATATCTTACGTAAGTGCAAATTCTGCCTCGGCTCAGCTTGGCTAAACCATTTAATGTAATTGTGACCTCAAAAAAAAACAATTTTTTGATAACTGCCTTCTTTAATATCTTAACTTTGATTTATCGCTTCATATGAATCAAAATAAATTCAAAGGCATGGATATTAAGAGATTCTTCACCAACCACTTTCCACGTTCTGATATGATGCCGAATGTGCGTTATTGCCAATATCTCGCGTTGCAATTTTGGATTTATTTCAAGTTTTGAATATCGACTTCTCGACGATGCGTGAACAGACTGCTATGAAATTTCGAATACTTGTTATTTGATACATTCCGAAGGAAAGTTCCCCTGGCTACTAGTTTTCGATTTCATTAGTTAAGCCAACGTTGTCTAATAGGTGGGCATTCGAGACCATGTCACTCTCCCACTTCCCTTTAATAACAATATCCAAATACCCATGACTAGACATTTCTACTTTATCTGGTATTTAAGTTGTTCATTGGTAACTAAAATGTTGAATAACAGAGGTTGATATTGCAGATGAAATATCAGTTTGATTGGTGTAACATATGCCTTATGTCATTTCCAGGTTAAAGTCAAGCAGGGCGCATCAGTCGAGATCGGGGAGTGCTTGTGTACCTGTAAGGCGGGTAACGGCCACTGCACCCACGTGATAGGTCCCCTCTATACTGTGTGCCACTTCAAGAAGATGGGCTTTAAGAGCGTTCCACCCGTCGTTGCAAAGACCTCCCTGCCCCAGGCATGGCACGTACCCCATAGGCAAGATGGGATAAGGGCAAATCCTGTTTATGTCCTGGTTGTAAACAAAGTGAAGCCAGTGAAGACCAAGGAGAATTATAGAAAAGTGGTTGAAGGAGTTGTTCCAAAAGTATTTTGTCCGGTGGAACAGCCAATTCCAGCTGTTACCTTCACGCAACAGCTCGTAAATAACCTTTCCTCTATTAAAAGTGACTCACAAGCTCTTATTCTGCTGAGTAACTTGAGTGAACTCGAACTGTCCGACTCTAAATTTGGTCAAGTACCACGAGGAGGTGTGTTATCGTACCAACAGCCAGTGCAAGAGAAAATAACGGGGGACATAATTCATATTGATTCTCCAGATCTGCCTTTGTTTGACTTTTTGGTGCTGTCAAAGATGTACATGCTAACTTTGATAAAACCGCAGATGGACAAATACAATGGCTTGCACATTGATAAAGACACTGTAATGCTTCCTGAGCAGGAGACGAGTCTTCAGTCAGAATGTCATCAGTGGAAAGAAGCCAGAAAGGGACGACTGACTTCTAGTGTTTTTAAACGCATCGTCTCCAGAAGGAAAGACTTCGAGAAGTTAGCCAGTGACTTGACCACTACTAAGAGGGTGACCACTCAAGCTATGCAGCATGGGATTGATCATGAACCCACCGCAGCTAGGAATTATGCAGACATAAGGCATACCAATGTCTATCTGTTTGGGTTTGTGGTCAATCCCGATGCTCCATATCTTGGTGCATCACCGGAAAGTATGACCCGTTAGCTAATCCACAGTTTTGTCTGCCGAAAATAAAATGTCCAGTTGTGGAGTCATTTAAAGAAACAAAGTACTTCAAGGAGACAGACAGTCAATACAAACTGTCAGAGCACCACGACTACTATTTTCAGGTCATGAGCCAGATGGCCATCACTGGGTCAGCATGGTGCGATTTCTTTGTTCAGGCCAAAGTAGACTATCATTTGGAGCGCATCTACTTTGATGCTTCGTTGTGGGAAGTAATGAAAGTGAAACTGGACAAATTCTTTTTTGAGTTCTTCTTGTAGTCACCATTCTGTGAATTATAAATCGAACTGTCTGAAATTGACCATTTATAGTGTGTGAACACGTTCGTTGTAATGTACAGTGTGTTATCAAATATAGGTATGTATTGATGATACGATATCTTTATATTACTTATATAATTCGTCACCTTTAGCACATAGTATTACTTATGATTGAAATGTCACAGTGTAAATCTTGGGACCTACTTCATGGTATCGCATGCTTTTAAGCAGTTTACTAACAATTGTTAAATACTAACACCTCCATGAGCCCTGAGTAACACCAGTGTCAAATCTAAAACAATGGACCTTTGAATATGGTCAAAAGGGCACACACAACTGATTGGCAAAACCAACTAAAATCAGTGGCAATGCCCCATCAAGCATGTGGTATTCCTTTTCCCTTCTGGTGGCCCTTTCCACGTGAATTCTTACCCTAGCTATTTCCTGAGTTTCGATGACTTCCTTTCTGATAAACTTTCTCTTCTTACCCAAAAATGGTGGAATGTTCAGAGTTGCATTCCTAGCACCAAGAAGATCACTAATAAGGAAACCCTTATCGGCCATCACATCGTCACCAGTCTCAACCAACTGCACTACACCACTTAACTTGGTGATCTCTTTATCAGAGATGCACCCTGTATACAAAGGGCTGACAAACGTGGGGCTTCAAAAGGACTTATACCAACAAGACCTTTAAATGTCGTGTGGCTTTTGTAACTTGAGTAAGTCTTTGAATAAAGATAGTTAACCCAAGTGATCAGAGTGCGACTAACAGGAGATTGGTATACATTAAACCGTACTGCTAAATCTTGTTCAAATAATCCTTGCCTTATCTGACACAGAAATAAAAAGAACTGGTGATCAGTTTAAGAGACTCTGATCTGAAAGCAGTATATTTTAAACCATTCGCATTTCCGCTTCGTCTTTGAGCTTGAGTCAACCTCAACATTCTCTGCGCAGTTGGTTCTAACGCCAGGTAAACTGCTTTCAATGTTTCGTAGTTCTTGAACCCTGTGAAATACAGGATGTTTGTAGGGTCCGCTGAAAAATGTTCTAGGCCGAACATCTGCTGCTTCAGCATTGTATTCTCAGCAGCCAACTCCTCAATGTGCTTTATAGCACCTTCCAAAAGTTCTCTGTCACTTCTTGGCTTGCAGTTGTAGTCATGGTCTTCAGATACCCACGGAGTCTCAGTCGCCTTCTCATCTTCTGTGTCGAAACATTCTGCGTTTCTCCTACTCAATATTTCCACACTGAAAAAGTTAAGTTTTTGTATGACTACCTAATTCACTCTGATTATCATTCAGGACATAAGAAGTGCTGTATAGCCTGCATTCTGTCAACAGCTTTCTTCAAAGGCAGGCTTATAACAGCTTCAAATCGAGAAACTTGAGACGAGAGGGTGGTCATTGAGCTGACCTAACGAAAGACATGTCCTTGTTTGGTCTTGCGGCAACCTAGACCAGTGTTTTGGACTCGTAAAATGGAATTTTTTAAGAAAACGAATGTTATAAGCAAGTAACCAAGATTTTTACATGGGCGGCGCACCATTGGGGGCTGGGGGGCTATAGCCCTCACTTTTTTCAGTGCTGTGCCGCCCATAACCATGCAAGCAGAATTACCACTTGTAATAAATAAAGTGCATTAATTAAATCCTACAATATCAAGAAGCAACATCCTCAGAGCAATGCTTATTTCCAATTGTTAACTGAGAGTGGATTAAAAACAACAATACTGAATTGAAGTTAGAGTCAAATAACCTAAGAACGGATAATCTCTTTGCAATACCTGCAAGGAACTCTTTTTTTCGGCGCTCTTCTTGTCACAGCCGTTGACCAGTCAAACTGGGTTGGGACAGTACCAGCAAGGAGTGTACGAGTATAGGAGAGTTCACTTGTGAGTTCGCTGTTACCGCTACTACTAGCGCCGCCAAGTGGTGAACAAGCAACGGTCAACCAGGAAGCGCCAAAACAATGGGGAAGGACGCATTTTGCAGTGCGATAAATTGCATGAATTCATCCACGAAAACCCCAGACGTGTCATTTTGTAGGTTTCCTAAGGATCCAGAAAGGTAAGGATTATCTGTTATTCAATAATATGATACATTGTCTTTCATTTTGTGTGTTCTGTTCACGGTTGTTAGACAAGTCGATCGCAGTCCCGGTGCCTGGCACTGTCTGTTGTCTGCAGTGTAGGCTAGACCTACTGGGCAGCCGGCGAAAGGACTATGATTAACGTACAATGTGATCGTCAGCTATTTGGATACTTGCAGTCCATGTATTCCAAATCAAAATGTCACTCTAACGATCGCAGGGATAATTTTAGGAAAACTTTCCCATGGCCATGGGTGAATATGAATCGTGGTGACACGGCCATGGCACAATCACAGCCACAAGCCACAGGGCCTGAGTCAAGTTAGAGAATCTGTGGATCTCAGTGAAAAGTTGTGCAGCCCTTAAAATATCCGTGGATCCACATTTGAGTCCTAGTTTTTTTTTAGTTGACACCAAGACGCTTTTGTCTCTATCACAATCACAGTATGACAGGACTTCTGTAGTGTAGTTTAGTGTAAGCTACCAATCTCTGTGAACCTGGTGAGTATGAGGTTTGTTCCTGAGTCTCTCACTGATTTCTGTTCAGGTGCAAGCACTGGGAGCCGACCTTATGACTAGAGATGCAACCTACTTGTCCAAGAACTGCAACTAATGCTCTCATCACTTTGAGGAGACCATGTTCATGAATGAAGAACAAGCTGGTATTGAATGCAGTGCCCGAGCAGTATTTTATGTCCCGAATTACCAAGAATGAAGATTTCAAAAAGTTCTCCGGAAATTATGTTACAGCTGTGGAATAGGCTTTTTTGCATTTCTGGTTATGGTCTCACAAAGCAAGTACTGGAACATCACGTGTAGAAAGGACAATTAGTCAAAATCTGGTTTTCGTATTTTACTAAGATTGATCAGATTAAAACATTTTATGAATGGTTAGCCTGTGATTTGAAGAGAGCCAAAGTGAAACTGATGGGTCTTTTAGAGTCTGAATGGTGGGCTGACATTTTGTTAAACACAAGCTATCCGTATCATTTTGCTTCTCAATGACAAACACCTCTGTGAGTAAATTAGTTATCAGCTTCAACGCATTTCATTGGCAAAAATAGCTGTTGTTTACTAGTAAATTAATAGAGAGTGAGAAGGTTGGTTAGATTTTCTTGTTGTATTGATGCATGTGTTGTCTATTTTGTACGTTTTTGGAGATTGTGATTAATTTAAGCCCCATTTGTTACTAAGTAACAAATATGATCTTGTGGTCTAGCTTTAGCTTACCTGAAATATTTACTGTTTTTGATAATATGAACAGTGGGTATAGAAAATAAAATTTTAGTTTTATCATCCAAGTCTTTTTAATTCAGTTTTGTATGAAGTTGTGGGGCTAGTGAATATTTTGATTGCTGTTCAGTACCTCTTAACTTTTTTGTCATGACATGATGAACTTGGACTAGTTATGCGTGGTGATATACTCAATGTGGGGGCTTGAATTCCTGACGATGTAAACCTTTTGCTAACAAATGAGTTCCCGGGGCGGATTAAAAAAAAAACACAGGACCACCACTGTGAATTGCGCATTTGCGTTTCTTTAGTGGACTTTTGTCCCATTTTCTCGAAATTTTTGTCTCTCGGGGACGGACCTTTTTGACCACTTCGCCAAATGGAGGGGCTCGTTTGAGCCCCCCGAGTCCGCTGGGTGCGCGCGTGGGAGAGTGCGATCGAGTTTACCCTATGCTGCCATGTCAAAGAAATAATGGAATGTTCTAAAATTATATTACGATTTTGTGGTAGTGAATTGCTTTCTTCTTCTTACATGTGTAACATCCACTACACCAAACAATTGTTCGCATTGCTAGTATCCTGGTGCCTTGAATAGAGAACACCGGCATGCGAAATTGTTGGGTAGAGGTGAAACCAGCAGTGAGCTGGGAGCAACATGTTTGTCAATGCTCAGGGGAGCAACCAAAATTTGTGACGATGGGAGGGGCTCAACACCCATGTGACATACCTCTTTGGTTTACCTGTTTAGCACTCCTCCCATGTAACCCCCTGGGAGTGGGTCAACACCCATTTGGCGCCCACCTGGTTTTTGCCTGGTACCCCCTTAGCTGTCACCTGGGGGAATTACCCTCTGAACCCCCAGGAGCAATCATTCAAATTTTGTAGTCCGTGGAGGTATGAACTGTTGTAAGGAAAGGTAATTTGCCTTGTTAAGAACTCGAACATGAAACAAAACCGTGATAGATTTTGAAGGGAGCTTCAAGAGAATAAAAACAAATACTGTTGCCGTGTGATAATATACGAAAGATTGTAATGGTATGGTAAACTTTATTCTTTGTTCCGTGGCCCAAAGTGGCCCATGAACACAGCGAATATAAAGTCTGCAACCACTGACTACCATACAAAACTTGTACGAATCTTGTCTGCAAAGAACAAGAAACACTAAATTAACAAAATGACTGACACGGGGCGTGGTCAACACAAGACACACAGAAAAAGCAGACCATGGAAACATATTATACACAAAATTACAGCAAATTAAATACAGTACTATCTACACAAATATACAAACTAAGGGAAATGAAAATGTACTAACTGCGTCCAAAACAAAGCAAATGATACAGATAACGAAAGAAAATACTCACTAGTACACATCAACAGTAAGCGACTTGACGCTTCAAATGATGCGGGCAGAGTGAAATGGCAAGCCAGTGAAACAATAGCCTAGAAAGTGCCTAGCGGCGAGGCAGAAAACTAAAGCTAAGCAAAACAAAAGACCTCACATTTAAAATACATAATGAACACAATTAACCTGCAAATCATCCGTAACAAATACACTTTAATATTGATTAAAATACACATTTTCTTTCTCATTCGATTATAAGTGGATGTTAGTTTACGTATTCTATCCATTTTCAATAACAGTAATTTTATTGCACGTTGAATGTCATTAAAGTATGAATTCATCAGTGTTTACATTGTTCGGACTGCGCTCCTAAGTAAGTGTTGATTATTCACCGCTTGGAGCGCTAGTGTTTCGACCGGTAACCATTGCGGCGAATGGTAAAATGGCAGAGTGAACTCTCCTAATACTCGTACACTCCTTGGTACCAGGTTTAAGTTTACGCAGTCCTGCTAATGTTTTGACCATGTCTTCTGCTTTAAAATGTTGAGAGCGAACTCTAGTGCCTTTAGTAATCTATAACAAAGAAGAACAGATAATAATGAACAAAAATTTTGCTTAATCGATAAACAAAAAACAACATTTTTTAAGAACAAACACAGCCGATGGAATCATGTGCTTGATGCACGCATGATGCACGTGACATGAGGCCACACAACGTGACCTAGATTTGTAACCAAATCCCGGGACTAAACCAAATGCCGAGTTAGCTGTATGCTAAGGCAAAAAAGCAATAGGCCTACTGTACTTTAACAAGTCAACAATCATGACGTGACTAGTAATACAAAATAAATGTTCAGTTTTTGCGATTGTTTTGATGGTATCATTAGAGTGACGGGGCCACGAAACGCAGTGAAGCCCGCCGAGCGATATAGGAGCTGAGCTCTATGAATCGGTCGACGACAGAAAAAACAACTAAGCTGAAAGTGGGGGCCGATATCACGGCGAATTTTCACCACCCATTGTTTCCTGAGGTTCTCATCCGAAGGAAAACAGTGAAATGACAATTGTTTTCCCGAGCCACAGCGTGAATCGTTCGTGCAATTTGGGACACAGCAGTGTAGCGCCACTCACGTTGTCCTGTTCTCGACCAGCTGTTGATCACACAGCCTCGTTTTCAACCCGGAGAAATGTTAGCGTGAATAGAGTCTATTACAGTGACGGATCTAGGATATCACAAGGGGGGGCCCAACACTTTGTCCGGCTGCAAAAATTTGCGCAAACTGAACAATTGTCGATGCGCATAGCACCGAATGGGGGGAGGTCGGGAGGGGGATTTGCCCCCCCTCCCGCCCAGGAAATTTTTCTGTTTTTACCTCTAAAAATCAAGCATTTTCTTTGATTCCTGAAGTATTATCCAAGAAAAAAGGCAAAAAAAGAACGTGTCAAACAGGAAAAACTGCAAGTACTAAAGACTCGAACTCACGACCTTGCAGATACACTGTAGAGCGTGCGTGAGTTACCACTACGCCAACACGACTTAACTTCTAATCTCGTACTAAAAGACCTACTTGTTTATGGTCCACAGCGTTTGCGCGCGAAACCTACTTCTTTTTGTAATGCTTATTACACGTTTTGTATTTTGTGCCATCAATTCTTAACAAATTTGTCGTATTTGAAATAGTCTTCAAATGCCCAAAAGACCAAATCCACTTTTCGTGTTGGCAATAATGACGGGATTGCTTAGGAAATCGTCTTAAGATAAGGTTTGTCAAAGAGAGTATTGCGAGTTTCTGATTGATTCACTCAGGTTTCGATTAAAATTCACATCTTGCCAGCAGCTTCTGTTTTTTCATTGTCACTCAAATTCCATTTTCTTTAAAAAATGAAGTAAATTTTCTTCATTGCACAGTGGAGCAGACGACGGAAACGGAATCGTAGTGCGCCGCGCCACTGCCGGTCGCCTAGGATATCGCGGGAGAGCCTATACTTAGCCATAGTTCCGTTACGAATGCGCCGTTTTCCGAATTTGACCCTTAAATTGGATTTGAGCCCCCCCCTCCCCCCAACACTAAAACTGCACACATTTAAATATTTTTTCATCTGTATAATTTTAATTACCGGGGTTAATTAATAAACTCACCATTTCCCTACGCTCTTACTGTTTTATTTTTTGAGGCAGACAAGGGGGGGTCGGGCCCCCTGGGCCCCCCCTAAATCGGCCTATGTATTACATTAAAAATGCATGTTATTGCACTTCAGGAACCTTCCGCTTAAACTATGGTGGCAGAACATAAAAACCTAGTTGCCGGCAGCACCAATAAACTCCATGGCCGAACCAAAAACTCACCACTCAATAACAGGACCAAAAACTTAACTGTTTGGCTGCAGGCATAACACTGAGAGCCCCCGCATCGCCTGACTGATGCCTTGGGGCTCCCAATATCTTCCGCCTTTTTTGTCCTGTGCAGCACTGTCCAATATGGCGTCATATTGACAACTGCTGCATGTATCTGAGTGGCACGCGCCCGGTTATGGTCTACTTATTATGTCATGTCATGTCTTTGAGGAATCATATGCTTGTGGATCGTCACGTGACTTCCTGGCATGAAATTCTCCTGACGTGAAATTTTCCTGTAGTGTGAACTTTGCTGACTTAATAAGTTTCTGTTCTGTCGTGATAAATTTTTGGCCCAGGCGCGATAAACTTTGGTTTTGAGTATATTTTGGTCCTGCAGAGAACTTATTAAGTTTTGTGTAGAAAATTTGTGTCCTGAATTTTTTCTCTTTGGCTTTCCATACTTACCCGTTAGCTATTATGTGGTTTCTAAGCCGCCCGCATTGTTTACCGAATGATACGCATCAACGTACCTCGGTGCATATCCCCTATAGCAGTGGCGGATCTACGTTTTCAGCAAGGGGGGGTTTAGGATTCCCGACAAGGTCGAATCCTAGGCGCGTGGCGCCGAGCGTGGGGAGGTCGGGAGGGGGGTTTCCCCTCCCGTGTAAGATATTTTTTGTTTTTGTAGCCAAATCCTGGTAAGTTTCTGGCATTTAACATGTCTCTGGAGTTTTTCTTAAGATGATAACAAACCCTTCTCGATTTCGTCACATGAGCTTGGCACATAAGTTTCGTGAAACCATATTGTGCACATCTGGGTATGAGTCACGCCACCAGCAAAGATCTTTGTTGGAACATCTGCTTACACACACCTTTTTTAGCATACGAAAAGTCGTATACGAGAAAGTGTGGTGTGTATACAGGGGTTAAGACAATTTCCAAATATTCAAGAGCATAATTAAGGAACACCGACGGGGCGTAAAAACTTGAATATCAGATGGTCGCATGACAGCAGCCTCAAGTTGTTTAAGAACAAAGATCTGTACTGTTAGTCCGGAAATAAACATGTGTTCTGTCTCGTTACGAGAAAAACTGGCGAACGATGGTGCTCTCAACTCATAGTCTATTATCAAAAGCGACAATAAATAATTAGGTATCACTTTATTAAGCTGAATCACGTTGACAACAATTAAAAACGTCAAATCTATCAGGAAACAAATCATTTGAAAACAGTTTCACGAAACCAAAACATCCTGTGCACAGTGGTGGGCACTGGACTAGTTTGCAGAGGGACCAGATGTACACTGAGATTACACAAAAAGCTGACCTGGTCGGTCACAAGACCAAGAGTACACCTGTGCTTATTATCCCTATACAAATAGTCGATCTGTCGCGGGATCAAACAGCACTGGCTGAGATAAATAGTTTTACAAAGCACACTTTGGTAAAAAAATCACAAGACTAGTTCGCCGAGGGACCAGAAGTACACTGAAACTCAACATCTACACAAATCAAGCTGGCCTGGTCCGTCACGAGACCTAAAGTGTACTATGCAAAAAATTTTGAATTGAAAACTTCTCTTTAAAATTTTAATCCCCAGTGGTTACTCATACGTTAGTCCTATCCTTCTGTTGTCTAGACTGCCGAGGAATTTGTATATCGGATCCAATGATTTGCTCGTCTTGGAACCATTCTACCCAGATATCTTCGATATTTGTTCCCAACGCTTGCACTTCGTCAACTGCTATGTCAATGAGCTTGTAAGCCTCTACAATGTCAGCATCTCGTTTCGCAGCTCAGTTGACACTAAGACCCTTGAGGTTGCCAAGTCCATTCGAAAGACTTACATGCGCAACTAAATTTGATTCGTTCATCATGGACTACTTCAAACCTTGACGAAGCATCCAAGGACCTATTTGCATCTCTTGCAATTTTCGAAATAAACGTTCCAATGTCTGAACGCTTGGAACCCGAAGTACTAATATCAAATAAATGCCCATGGGCATGAGCGTTTCATCGGGTGAGCCTTTCTGCGGAAATTCCCAGTATAGAAGACGGCAGTTGCAGGTAGACAGACGGTAGGTGTTGAGGTCGGAACTAGGGCTCCTTATAAGAGGTCTATTGAACATCGCACGAGTCCCGCAAGACTTTGTTGTGAAAGAACAGCCTCCCAGCCATTTCTGGTACTGTACACTTTTCGCGAATGCGGTCACTTTCTCAATGTGGGTGCCCCCTTGGTCATTACTAGTATAGACATAACTTGTTATAGAGTGTGTCTTCAAACGGACTCGCGACCAGACCACGGCGCCCGCCACAGTAGCAATTCTTCGGAAAAAGATTTTTTTTCAAAAATATTACGTGTACATGGACACAGTATTACATGTACATGTACACTGTATGATATTGCGCAAGACAACTTTACTATACATCAGTTACAAACGTGTGGAGTGTAATAGAATGACACGGCATGACAGATGAGGTAAAAACGTTGCACGTCAATTCGCCTGAATATCAGGGTTGCGGCACCGCAGTATTTCCCCTAATCAAATCAAAACATATTTTAGAGTTAAGAAGCTAGTTACCTAAAGAAATCAGCTATAGAACTGCTCTTTCAGCGGTGAATCCACTTAAAATGCTTGGCTACTTCAGAAGTGTCGACGGAAGCGCATGTAAAATAAATTCCCGCGCGTTTTGCCGATGAGCCACAAAGACTCAGCAATTCACAATGCAAAAAACTATATTTTCGAAGTGAACCCCCCCCCTCTCAATTTTTTCCAAGTTGGTTTACTTGGGGTTTACACACGCTGGCGGTGCCGTTTTTGTTTTGCTGGAGACGCTTTTGTTTGTTTTTTTTTAATTTTTGGGTCCTGGCCCGAGGGGGGGTTTAAACCCCTTGAACCCCCCCGTAGATCCGCCACTGTATCGACACCGAGTAAGTGGTGGATCTCCCACGGGGGTTTGTTGGTAAAGATTATTTTACTTCGTAATTGTAGGTAAACCCAGAAGCTATAAACTTGTGTCTAGGCAACAGCTTAACATTGCACAAAAGAAAACAAAAAGTAATACTACGTGCGTAGATATGTATCCACTAAACACCTAAATGCGCAAGCTTGTCGTATACCTGTTATGTTGGGGATGACCTAGATTTTGAACTAACGTCATGACCTTGAACATACGAACACGAAACGGCTTTTACAAACATTGGCCAATGGGATCTGTAAAATAGCTGACCTAGTTTTTATTTGTTTGCCGGCAACTCCCAATTCTTGATCAATATATGCTACTTGAACTGCTGATTGCAATAAAGTAGAACAACTTATTCAGTTGGTATGTCCCCACATAAAACATTGGAGTAGGAACGGATAATGAGGGAGGAATTCAGGTGACTGGACAAACACATTCTGAGGTAAGTGATTTCTTCACGATGTTACTGCCGATTTAACAGTGACATTTTTCCCTGCTTAATGTATTCAAACAAAGATGGCCTTGAGTCAACATTGACACCAAATCCAGGAAATAAGACTTAAGGTTTTCTCAAACCTTATTAAGTGGCCTCCAATCTAACTGGTATATCAAAAAAATAAGTTTTGTCGACTAGGAAAAGTATATATTTTCTGAAAGAACAAAGATCAGGAAAAATAAAAAATACTTTTTGTATTTATTACTCTGCGCGTGCAAGCGCGGAGTACTGTTGTTCCTGGGTTTTCTTCAATTTTATTACTCTGCGCGTGTAAGCGCAGAGTACTGTTGTTCCTGGGTTTTCTTCAATTTTATTCTTATTCTTATTCTTATTCTTATTCTTATTCTTATTCTTCTTCCGACCAACTTAGAGGCTTAATAACTCCAAATTGGGTGCAGGTACGGTCTTTAAATTCAGCATATGAATTTTGACAGTATATAAATTTTGATTGGTTATATAATCATATTCCATATTGCACTGGAAGAGGTCGTTTGGTGCAAAGGTCATATAGTTTTCAAAATGCTACTCCTCCTTCAGTTTTAAAGCTATCTTTTTCAAATTCGGTGCACAGGTAAAGGTCAACATGA
>NMRA01000655.1:36577-69939 GCA_002633005.1 Phoronis australis | reverse complement strand
ACAGAGAAGAGGACAATCTAGAGGGCATTACAGAGGCAATCGTGGTCGGAATCACCGAGGACACACACACAGAACAGAGGAGGACAAAATGGCAAATATGATGGATCAATGCAATTTTAAAGATGTGTTTGGTATCAATTCAAATTATGCATGTACAAATTCTGATGATTGGAATGTCACTGTACAAGTTGGTAAGTCAAACTTATCCTTAGCAATTGATACGTTTGCAGGTTGCAACGTATTGTCACTAGCTACACTCAGAAAGTTAGGTAGGGAACTCTTGTTGAAACACAGCAAATGTTATGATAAATGGTATTCATGGCAAACCACAGCAAGCATATGGTAAAATTGTACCGACAGCGGATTATAAGAATGAAAGACATATGCTAGAGTTTCTTGTACTATACAACAGGAAACAAGTAGATTTGTTAGGTCGTGATGACAGTGTGATATTAAATGTGGTCCAGAGAGTGTTTGAAGTCGACTCTAAGAAACAAAATGCAAGTCATGACAGTTTTGTAAGAAAACAGTGATGTATTTGAAGAAACAATTGGGTGTATTCCAGGGGAATACGATATTCAGGTAGATTCGTCGATACCACCAGTAGTTCACCCTCCCAGACCAGTTCTCGCTGCTATCAGAGAGCAGGTAAAAGTGGAATTAGACAATTTAGAAAGGTGTGGCATTATCGCGAAAGTCACTGCATAAGCCAACACCTTGGGTGTCTCCATTATTTAGTATGAGTTCGGAAATGCAATAATAGAGCTACGGTAGGTTGTGCATTGATCCCTCGAGCTTAAATAAGGCTATTTTGTATGAACACCACCCGATGAATTCAATTGATGATATTGTAACCAGATTACATGGGAGTACAATTTTCAGTGTTCTTGATGCAAACATGGGTTATTACCAAATCAGGCTGAGTGAGCAAAGTTCTTACTATACAGCATTTAATACCCCATTTGGGCGTTACAGGCATCTTAGATTGCCAATGGGCTTGAAATGTTCCCCAGAAATTTATCAAAGGGCTATGCAAAATATGTTTGATCACATTTCGGGAGTAGAAATTGTGATGGATGATATTCAGATTCACGGAAAAACAACTCAAGAGCATGATGAACGGCTCACAGCTGTACTTGAGATAGCCAGAAAACAAGGGTTAAAATTGAATTTAAATAAGATTAAGATTAGTCATCCCCAAGTTAGTTACGTGGGTCATGTTTTGACCGCAGATGGTGTAAAACCATCCTAAGAGAGAATTCAGGGTATTGTTAATATGCCAGAACCAATCAATGAACAAGAACTGCAGTCAGCATTGGGAGTGATTTCATATGTGTCCAAATTTATCCCAAACTTGAGTCAACTGATTGCTCTCAGGCTCATGGAAGTGGGGCTAAGTAGAATCGAAAGCTTTTTCAAGTATCAAGGAAGCTTTGTGTAACACCCCTGTATTAAAATACTTCGATGTCAACAAACCAATTACACTAAGTGTTGACGCTAGACCCAAGGGATTAGGTGCAGCAGTGATTCAGGATGATGGCATTGTTGCTTATGCCGCTAGGGCGCTAACACCTACAGAAGAGCGATATGCTCAAATAGAGAAAGAGATGTTAGCTGTATGTTTTGGGTGTATTCGATTTCACAAGTTGATTTACGGTATGCCTGAAGTCACAATTGAATCAGACCATAAGCCTTTAGAGAGTTTGTTTAAGAAGCCAATAGGCATGTCTCCGATGAGAATTCAAAGAATGATGCTGAAACTTCAACCATACTCATTCAATTTGGTGTACAAAAAGGTACTACTATTGGTTTACCTGATTGTTTGAGTAGATTACCTCACAATGGTGATGACATGCTATCATGGATGATGAGCTCATTGTATGCATGATAAAATTGCTATGGCAACATGCTATGATGATGAACTGCAGTGTGTAGAGCAGTTGATTTTGAATGGTTGGCCAGAACATAGGTCACAAGTACCTCACATCGCATTACCTTATTGGGATTGCAGAGATCAATTAGCTACTTACAATGGTGTTGTTTTCAGAGCAGATAGGGTATGTATTCCCACTACACTCCGTCGGTACATGTTACTTGTTAGATTGGCATGTTTTTAGCAGTCATCTTCTTGTTATGTTTAGTAATACACAATTCAAAGCTTTTGGTTTCTGCAACCTGTAGTTGGTCAGATCATGAAGAGCTGCATCAAACGTATGGACAGAATGAAAAAAAAGCAATATCCCATGCCTAAGCCCATCAGCATTACACCATTAAAAGGTAATCAGAGGAGAGGAGTATCAGTGGTCGTGTAATAAAAGTTACCAAGACCACGTTGGGCCTGGAATTTGTCATCACAGACACCAGTACATTCAGTAGTTCAAAATAAAGCGGTTGACAAAGTACATCAGGATGGCTAACTGTCCATTCCATTACTATTCATTTCAATCCTGAATAACTTTTCCTAAATTCCGTGAAACGATTTTGCACCTTTTGACTGTTTCCTGGAATTCTGAATACATGTCTATTATGACTGAAAGAGCTGGCAACTAGAATTGTCAAAATCATATCCCAGGACAAAAATTCAAGAACAATATCATGACAAAAGTTCCACATTATTGCCAAAAAAATCTGGCATACAATGTGACAAAGTTTGGCAGAGTTTTGACTCAGGGCATTTAGTTAATTAACAGTAATAAACAGGTGAGTGTACATTAGTTTTTCACATATTTTGCAAATAAATGATAATCTACATTGTCCAATATTAGCTTATAATCCATAGACTAAATGTTTTTTTGTTTAGAAATTTGGAGTCATGTCAGAATCTTTGGTAGGGCCCTACTAATCGATTGATAGGAAGCTGTAGTTCAACTAATTGCAGTGCCCCCTATGTTTCTTTTTTCTCTTGCTCTAATAAGTACTAGCAATAGGAGGCGTTGAAGCATGTAAGTGCAAAGAATGATCTTTAAGACATAAGCTTGAAGTTCCTATCAAAGTCAGATATTTCAATCTACTATTGCGCCACACATGGGTAGGTTGCCGAACACTTAGCACCCGTATTAGCCTATGTAACAATACCCTGCAATCGATGCAACACCTGTTAGCAAGAAGAAAACACACATGATTGGCTGACATTTTAAGGGACATTTACATGCATTTCAACAATATCAGGTATTCCTACTAATCGCTGCGCCACCTGTGGAAAGGCTGATGAGAAATATGACTAAAGCATAAGGCTCACAATTTCAATAACATCAAGCAAGCATTTCAACTAATTCACAACTTTAAAGGCACCGAACACGCTTTTCAACCAATCCCACTAATCGCCGCGCCACCAACGGCCGGGCTGACAATACACATGACGTAAGCAAACAACCTTAGAGACACCGAACACGTTTTTCAACTAATTCAACTAATCCCACTAATCGCCGCGCCACCAGCGGCCGTGCTGACATTACACATGACGTAACCAAGAAGCTCACAACCTTAGAGACACCGAGCACGCTTTTCAACTAATTCAACTAATCCCACTAATCGCCGCGCCACCAGCGGCCGGGCTGACATTACACATGACGTAACCAAGAAGCTCACAACCTTAGAGAAACCGAACACGCTTTTCAACTAATTCAACTAATCCCACTAATCGCCGCGCCACCTGCGAACGGACTGACAAAAGTCATGACGTCAGTCACAGGCTCACGACTTAAGAGACACGTAATACGCTGTTCAAACCGCTGCGCCACCTGCCGACGGGCTGACAACAGAAATGACGTCAACAACAGGCTCACGACTTTAGAGACACCGAGCACGCTTTTCAACTAATTCAACTAATCCCCCTAATTGCTGCGCTCCCAGCGGCCGGGGTGACATTAGACCTGAGGTCAGAAAAAGCGTTTAGAGACACCAAACACGCTTTTCAACTAATTCAACTAATCCCACTAATCGCCACGCCACCTGCGGTCGGACTGACAAAATACATGATGTCAGCCACAGGCTCAGGACTTTAGAGACACCTAATACGCTTTTCAACTAATTCAACTATTCCCACTAATCGCTGCGCCACCTGTCGACGGGCTGACAACAGAAATGACGTCAACAACAGGCTCACGACTTTAGAGACACGGAGCACGCTTTTCAACTAAGTCAACTAATCCCACTAATCGCCACGCCACCTGCGGTCGGACTGACAAAATACATGATGTCAGCCACAGGCTCAGGACTTTAGATACACCTAATACGCTTTTCAACTAATTCAACTATTCCCAGTAATCGCTGCGCCACCTGCCGACGGGCTGACAACAGAAATGACGTCAACAACAGGCTCACGACTTTAGAGACACGGAACACGCTTTTCAACTAATTCAACTAATCCCACTAATCGCCGCGCCACCAGCGGCCGGGCTGACATTAAACATGACGTCAGCAAAAGTCTTTTAGAGACACCAAACACGCATTTCAACTAATTCAACTAATCCCACTAATCGCTGCGCCACCTGCGGTCGGACTGACAAAAGACATGACGTCAGCCACAGGCTCAGGACTTTAGAGACATCTAATACGCTTTTCAACTAATTCAACTATTCTCACTAATCGTTGCGCCACCTGCCGACGGGCTGACAACAGAAATGACGTCAACAACAGGCTCACGACTTTCGAGACACCGAGCACGCTTTTCAACTAATTCAACTAATCCCACTAATCGCCGCGCCACCAGCGGCCGGGCTGACAAAATACATGACGTCAGCCACAGGCTCAGGACTTTATGGGGCTTTAGAGACACCTAATACGCTTTTCAACTAATTCAACTATTCCTACTAATCGCTGCGCCACCTGCCGACGGACTGAGAACAGAAATGACGTCAACAACAGGCTCACGAATTTAGAGACACCGAGCACGCTTTTCAACTAATTCAACTAATCCCACTAATCGCCACGCCACCTGCGGACGGACTGGCAAAAGACACGACGTCAGCCACAGCCTCAGGACTTTAGAGACATCTAATACGCTTTTCAACTAATTCAACTATTCCCACTAATCGCTGCGCCACCTGCCGACGGGCTGACAACAGAAATGACGTCAACAACAGGCTCACGAATTTAGAGACACGGAGCACGCTTTTCAACTAATTCAACTAATCCCACTAATCGCCGCGCCACCAGCGGCCGGGCTGACATTAAACATGACGTCAGCTAAAGTCTTTTAGAGACACCAAACACGCATTTCAACTAATTCAACTAATCCCACTAATCGCTGCGCCACCTGCGGACGGACTGATAAAAGACATGACGTCAGCCATAGGCTCACGACTTTAGAGACACCTAATACGCTTTTCAACTAATTCAACTATTCCTACTAATCGCTGCGCCACCTGCCGACGGACTGAGAACAGAAATGACGTCAACAACAGGCTCACGAATTTAGAGACACCGAACACGCTTTTCAACTAATTCAACTAATCCCACTAATCGCAGCGCCACCAGCGGCCGGGCTGACATTACACATGACGTAAGCAAAAGGTTCACAACCTTAGAGACACCGAACACGCTTTTCAACTAATTCAACTATTCCCACTAATCGCTGCGCCACCTGTGGACGGGCTGATAACAGTCGTGACGCCAACAACAGGCTCACGACTTTTAGGGACACGGAACACGCATTTCAACGAATTCAACTATTCCCACTAAATGCTGCGCTACCTTACGAAAGGCTGACAACAGACGTGACGTAAGGAACAGGCTCACAATTTTTAAGACACTGAACACGCATTTTGACTAGTATTCAACCCAGCTTATTCAATTTGTATTTAAAAGTTGTTTTCGTGTAAACAGGAAAGCAATCCTTTTCAGTAGGTAAATTTTCTTCCTAAAGCTGTCATGTGTAGAAATATTTAGAAGTCTACTAAAATCGGGCCGTAGAAAGTGAGCAATAGGCTTAAGTTAACTACAGCTATAAAAAGAGTAAATTGTGCGTTTCCGTTGGTCATGACAGAAGCCAGAATAACTATAAAACTTGCGCGCCGACGCATCAACAAATCTACGAAAAAGTGATAAACTTTTTAGTCTTATCACCAATAGGCACAATGTAAAATGCAATGTGCCTAAGTTAGAAAAACTATGAGGGTTGACACCACACACGAGAAATGATGATTGTTTATTTTTTTAATTTAAAAAAATTGTTAATCTAAGTGGCGAATCATTGTGTAGGATGTACATTGAATGATAACTAACTTATGCCAGTCAAATATATTTTCTGTTTTAATGGAAGCGTTATTTTCACTCACTCATACGATTAATTTCGAAATTATGTGACCTTGAAACAAAATACAACCCAATAAGTGCATTTGTAACTGAGTAAGAGCTTGATAACTAGAACCTTTGCTACACAACAGTCAAAATATATTCTACAAAACAACAGTAGCGCATATGCTAATCACTGATGAGATTAAAAAGCAAGAAATTATATACAAACATATGTAGGAATAAAGTCATAGGGATGTTGTTAAACCTTTCAGCTAATGACGCATATTTTCTTGGTTTACCCAATTTGTTCCAGAGAGGAAAACTTCCCGGTCATTTAATCATTAGGTGACCTTGCTATCTTGCTTCAATAAAGGTAGACATCGTTTTGTTATCAAGTTACTGAATCCTTTCTATTTTTCTGCTGCTGTAAAACACCCCTTATATGCCAAACAAGTGGACAGTAACAGAAATAAGATCAAACAATAGCATGAAGTAATATTTCTTCTTTCATGAAGCTGACTTCGGGGTGTACGTACATGTAGTATCCATCCATGATTGGCTACATTATGTCTCATTAAAATCCTGAATATCTAAATTTGTAACAAACACCACCCAATGACTTCCAGGATAACTATATGTATGATCGGGGAAAAGAAACAATTTTAATGAAATTGTGGTTTTAAAGATAACACTATAAATGATAAACTTAGAAACATGCGTGAACATATAAAAAGCCCTAGTTATTTCAAGTAATCCCAAATTGTAATTTGATGTTGTTATAAACAAATAATAAAAACTGTGCTTTGTTTCATAAGGATAACATGAAATGTTACCATACTCATTTTCATAAAAATTGTCTCGCATAACGAGACTTTCGCGAGACTGTCGTGGTAATTGTTTATCGGATGGTTTCGGCACTTTTGAGTACACTGGATTGTTTGTAAGTTATTACTTCATTTGCATATTCACAATTTAATGAGACAATGCATCGTCAACCTACAGTCAATATTTAAATCAAGGGGTTTAACAGAATTTAACCATGCCACTTCAAGACGTCACGTTAGTCTAACTGGTCAGAAAATCAACGTCCGCTTTGCTCTCTGCAGTAGGAGCAGGAACATCATAAATAACTACAGTAAAATCTCACCAACTGAGGAAACAATGTGGTTGACAAGTGAAATATGCAAGATCTATACCAGCAGCGATATAACGTTTAAAGTTTATATGCTGTACTATTCGGATGTTACATGATGCCGTCTCGTGTCGCTTGATGTAGTTTGGACACGGAAATAAGCCTAAACTGGCTCCATAACGTCAGCAATACGCCAGAAGACAAACCAGTTTTTCAAAATGCTGTCATTCAAAAATGACCAACGACATTGTAATTAAAATATTGCGACTTATTTTGTCCAAAATTGTTGTGATTTCACCGTCGCAGTGCCATATGGTCAGACTGTTTCAAGTTTGCTGTGGTTCATCATATCGGCAAGTGTTAACAAAAACAAATTATATCGGCCATAATTCATGTGCCGTAGAGCATGCTTATATCTTGCAAGGTGACCAAACGTCTGCTCACAAGCCTCAGTATTTAGAGCGTCCACCTCAGGCACCTTATGTGGATTAACATGCTCATGACACCACTTGTCCACATGATTCTTAAAGTGCATTTTGTCTACTACTAAAACGAGGGATACTAAGAACTTGCTACTTTCAGTGACCTCACACCGCTTCGGATTGTGAATGAATTTATGTAGATGGCATGCGTCGTCATACGCCAAAAGAGGGGAGAAGTGTTGGGACTCTTTGTACAAAGCAATTAAAAAGTTGTAAACTTGAGACAAGCTCTCACTTCCAAACAGTTCATCGATACTTGCTATAATACCACAGTTGTACACTGCTGCGACAATACCAGCTGTCTTGTTTTTTTGTGCTTGACTTGTCTTTAGTAGTTTTACAGGTAAGCGATTTCAAATCTCCTTCTTCATCTTTGTCCATTTCATAGACGTCCAGCCTTTTCTTCTTACCAAGTCTGGTGCCAAATGCCACAGGAATATTCTTGGTTCCTTCTGCGTTGTCAGCCTTCTGGAAGAAAAGTTTGTTTTGCTTTTTAACAAGAAGTAATGAAGTTGCTTACAAATTAATAAAGCAATCTTCCCCTAGAGTGTTGATAATGCATTACGTCAACACTTAGTGGAGAAATGTAATGGAAATTGAAGGTTTTGATAACGGAAAGTTTCATTGAAATAGTGTGGATTTATAAAATCAGACACACAGTGAATGCAACAAGATCAGAGACTCATTCCCATATAATGAATTAGTTACAAAATCAATGTAACAAAGGGTACACCGAAATTAAAATACGGCATTTTTTCAACGGACTCTTTCCGGTAAGCACGACCATAATATCATGCGCAGGAACATATAACATTACTCACAAACCATACACACAAATCTCTTAATCATATGTCCGAGTGAATTACCAGGCTGTCGGTGCCCATTGTCATAGCCCGGTAATCGTTGTTATGAGTATGTGCCATTGTGCATTACAATTGCGTTCGTACTGTGTATTCGTCGTTCTTCGTGTGCTTGATCCAAAGCTCCTTATGCACGATTGATAGGTTTATGTGCATGATTCAGTGATCCGTGCTTATAAAGTTAAGTGCTCATGCGCATGATTGCATGACTCCTCTGCTACTTCTGTTCCAAAACAACGTAGTCAACCCTAAACATCCTAACTCAGCCGACTACAATACATTTAAGTGCGCTGTAAAATGTTGTTGGGTTTTAAGTCCAACCAAAAATGGACAAGCGCTCCGCAGTACGACTGGGAATCTGAACTTCAGGAGCCACAGGCAGACAGTGATGAAGTACCGAAATTTGTGCTTGGATTTTGGTTATCACCAAAAGTGGTTGCCAATCATGTATCACCAAAAGTGGTTGCCAATTATAAAAGCTGATTTCCTGTGGTTGAGTAGTTTTATAGTCAATAAAGGCACGAATTAAAGACCCTACACCAAGATGAGCAAACAATACACATGCCGCTCCAGGGGCCTTGCATGATGCAGACATGTTATTTTGAAGGCTGTGAATGGTTTTTCTCTTGTCGGATCCTGCCAGTAATTACCAACGACATCAATACATGTAGCCATAGTGTATGTAGTTGAAACTTGGATGACATTTCAAGTTTACTGTACCTTTACTTCGGAGTCATGCTCAGCAGTATCGGCATGTGCTGAACAATACATCGAACCTAGTTTAGGAGTATTGGGGCATCCAATGCTGATACTGCCTAACTCCTCTGAGTCGACATAAGCACTTTCTCGCACATTACAAACATTTCGCCTTGCCTTCATGTGGCCATCGACAACCAGCATCTTGGAGCAACCTGGAACGACAAGAACTGCAATTAAAACATATATCGAACCTGGTGTTTGGGATACTCATTATGTAACTCGTCTTACTTTATAATAACAAGCAAAAGAAGTAGTTAGTGTTTTAAAAAATTGGTTACTATAAGTACTAACTGGTCAGTGGTGGCGGTCATTTAGAGTCCGTGTTCATCTAAATAGGCATTATTGTTTTGTGAAGTATTCTATTTCAACTTAACCTAAAAGTTTACCCTCGTGTGTGCAGTTGTCCTTATGAGATGGACCCGACCACTTTTTCACAAAATGTGATCTGATGTCATTTATGAAATGTTCCAATGTCACATCGAGAGTGTCAGAGACCAATCTCAGTGACATTTCAGTCAGTTTGTCCATGCTGTGCAGCCAGTACAGCAATTTCCATTTATACCTGAAAAAGCAATTGGGCAAAGCGAAACAATAAGAGGACTTTGAAGGATGATACCCTAATTATCTAGGCGCTTGCATCGAAACTGCAATTATACGATCGACATTATGTGACAACTGAGTTATAAAAAATTACCAAGGAATTTTATACTGTTGTAGTAATCGAGGTTTTGTTAAGAAATTTAGCTAATCATAAACTCGTGCTGAAACATTCATAACAAATAAGAAGCCCATGATCGGGTTTAGGCAATTGTCTTTGTCAACCTTAGTGAGATCCACAGTTTGTATAGAACTGATTCTTCATTTTTCAGTGGTAGCTATAAAACTTTTTTCTACGCATCATTTATGCACAAGTACACACGTGTTTTGAGACAATTCCAATATTGTCTGTGGTCGAGAGAGCCATAACGACAGTTTTTTGATGATTTTTCTTACAGGGAAGAGCAGCGATTTTAAACAACTGAGTAATCTTTTAACTCATGTCTGAGTTAAAACTTTTTCAAAGAATAGCTAAGAAGTTATTTCATGAAACACGAAAGGACTTCACGAAGGTTAATTATTGCATGTACAGTACCTTAACTGAGGCCAACCCATTTTTACGTACCAAGTGTCAGCTAATTTTCTCCTGTCCATTTGCACATGTGGAATTACTAGGTCTCTACTTCTAGCAGCATTCACTTCATTGTAACAAGCGGCATACGCTTCAAAGCTGGTGTACTTCCGACGCCTGTAGTGAAAATCATCGTTATGATTTCTTTCTTAGCAAAAACCAAGTTGACTCAATTAACTATAACATTGGAAACAAACTTTTTGGTATAGTTCCCATCGAATAATTAGTTATTCCTCACATTTGCAACACTTGACATATTTATGTTTTGAATTATCACACGGGCTTAAGTCAAGGCTTTATTATTGATAAGAGGCATTGGAAGAAACAAACACCCAGCTTTCCGTGCAGCCCATGGATTTATTACGACGCTGTTAATTGTGGTGTTCATTCAAGAGTGCACCAGTGCGACATTGGCGCAGTAAATTAAGCGAAGGTCGCGTGAATTCTTACCACTCGGGGCCGGCAGGGACAACCTTGAACCACGTTTTCATTTGGGTGCGCGAAAGTCCCATTTGAAATAAGTGTTTTTGGAATCTCTGACTTAGTTTGAATTATAACATAGCACTGCATACACACAGAATTTGAAAGATGAGCGAGTAGACATCTATAATGCTTTTCAAAACGTCTGATTAATACTGTACACGTGTCAAAGCATGTTTGGTCAATGTGACCCATAACAGCTGACGGATTTTATGGAAATGATGTCCGAACCTGTAAATTGGTTTTACCTCATTATTCGTGAAATGTATACATGTACAGTCAGTGGTCCGACAATTCATTACCATGTTTATTTGCATTTTTATGAGACACGTAGTGCCACTGTAAGTGGACATGTGTATTCATGATCAACTTCATTTCCTGCCCGAGCCCTTTTATCTTTCTGTTGACAATTTTACTTGTTTTTCTAGTCAATTCGTATTTCAACTTCTTTTCAACTTCCTTATTTTTGATTGGTCTATTGTTTTGCCTTTGTACTTATTTATAGTGATTGCTGACCACTACTAAGCATTACAGGTTATACAAATGGCAGTTGACTCGACATTTGCCTCCCGTTCAGTAACGCTAGGACCTCGCAAGACTTCGCGAGATTACGTGAGATATAGCCGTGCATGTTAAATGAGAGCACGTGACTTTGACTAGATTCTAGCTAGGTCCTAGCGTAGGTCCTAGCGTCTACTGAACGCACGCCTGTTCTTGGGCAACAACAACACCCTCTCAATCACTGAATACTGACAATGAGACAGGACAGGACTCACTGGCATCCATAGACACAAGATATCAACAAACACTTCATACTCAAGGAAAATGACAAATTACAATAAAAGATCATTGTACACACAAGTCAATGTTCAGAATCTGACTATGAAGTCATAATTATTTTATTTTGATTGGCACCAATAGATGTCATTTCAGGAAAAACGCTGTTTTTTCTACAGGTGCCCGATTGGAAATATTAATTGGGGAGACATGAAAAGTGACAAACTGCATGTTTCACACATGATGAATGCAGCATCAAAATGGGTTTCAGAACATATTAATATCAAGCGGCCATGTCTTAGGATTTGTATTCTAAGCAATAAGCCAAACTTGCAGTCTCCCGTTTTCATACGTGGCATTTTTCATAACCTGCATTTCGTTTGCGTGGAACATTTGATCAATTACAGATACATTTTTACCAAACCTACTTCCACCTCATTTTAATGGTCTCGATTCACAGATTGGATGTGTCCAGTAGTTTTTAGCACTCAGCAACAAGACAGATAAAGATTTGGGATTGAAAAACGGAAAAATTTTAAAATTAATTCTGAAAATAATCTTTAATTTAAAGAAATGAAACTCCACGGTAATCTGAAAATTTACTGTTTTAGTCACCGCACACTGGTACAAATGTGGCAGTTATTGGGATTCAAGAAATTTAGGGCGTCTGCACTAAATAAAAGGCCTAAGACTGTCGACCTATTGATCATGTGATGTGACCAGAATATTTAACAATTTCTATTGTTCTTATTTCTACATGAGCGGCGCGGCCCTGAAAAAAGTGGGGGCTATAGCCCGCCCCCTTATGGCACCAGTGCGGCCAGGGAGTTTACTATAGTACTACACTCGCTCATCGGTAGTATTAATGTTATAAATGCAATTGTGCGAAAAGGTGTAAAAATGGGAAAAAATGACAAACACATGCAATGTGATAACAGAAAGTTTTTACTTACATGTTGATATCCAAGGAGATCAATAAGTCTCTGCTGAAAACACTGTTGTCGTTGAAAGAAACATATTCGTCGCATGTCACGGTACTGCCGTAATAAAAAGCATCGCCACTGAATGTAGAGCAGTTGAGACTGTATGTGGTACCACATTTATCGCACCGTGACTTATACAGCGTGCCTTGACAGGGAGGTTTGCAAACGGTGTAGACGTTGACCGTTGTACTGGGAGCAAGAACCAATTCCTTGTCACAACAGCGTTTCACTTTAGGAATGAACGAATATGTAACAAATTGCCCAAGGTGGTGTTTTCCTTTGCTCAGATTATTGGATTCAGAGTACTGAACTAGCAATCTGAAAACTTCTTCATCGTTGACGCGAAGTGGATTGTCATGGAACTGGGGAAGAAAATGTTCGAATTTTTCAGCTGCGCACTGAACATCTTGAACGCTATAATTGCTACCCTTTTTCCATACGGTATTGACAAGGTTTGCAATGTGCTCATACCGCTTCGGTAAACCGGGAGGTATTTGTCTAAGGCAACACAGTACAAATAAATTATCCTCAGATGTTGTAAAGCGTTGACGACTTTGGGTCATGATTGCTGATAAGGGTCTGCCGTGAAGCACGTTGCTTTGTTGCCTCGCGGAACCAATAAGGCGACGTTGGTACTAGGAATGTCCTAGCAGCGCCCTCAAGTGGCCGCAGCGTCCTTATGTGGCTGGACATAACATGTTTAATAACTCGGGTATAACAAAGACTACCAAGTGACGGGAGTTGAAATTGGAAGTTTAAAAAGCATTTGTCCACAGTAATAAATTGTTTTTTTCCTATTAAAAAGAAAATATAAGATATCGTTTCCACATTGCAATCATTGTATTGGGTCAATATAGGCCTACTTCTGTAGCGAATATTTCTTTTGTTCCATCCTAAAAGATATAAATTATGTCAAATGGAGTTCATCTTAAAAAGAGTTTTTTTTCTTTTAATGAAGTTGTTATATTTATGTTGAAGTCTATGAAGTGCGATTAGTGTAACAGTTAACATTGTCATATCTTCATTATGTTAATACAAGGCAATCTATTACAATCTAAACTTAATTCAACTTTTATTTCCTGTGTGTTGATAACCGGAAACTTTACAACGTCATGTACATTCGAAAGAGAATTCAGTCCATTGTGACGCAACCGATAAGAACTGGTAAAATTAAAGAAAGGAGTGCAAGTTCACGGACCACCTCGGGAGGTGATTGAAGGGCGGTTGTGCTGGAGACAAGTGTCTGAGAGAATGTGACATCAGTGGGCTGGTGTAGGATAAAACAATGCACAGCTTCTCCTGAGCCTTGGCATTGCGCATAATAATGTAAATCATTTCCTGGTACGATCCTGCACAAACAAATTTAGTTAATGAAATTTCACTGATTTGCAACGCACACTTCAGTTTGTAACACACGCATTAATCTTTCAGTGCCATTCTTTAACCATTTCCCAGGCCTTTTTCTGACATTGGGTAGATTTCGACAGCGGATGTTCCATGACGCTCTGAAAATTGATAAATAGTGTTGAATGTATTTGCGTTATAATGTAAAAAGTATTGGCATGTCACCATTCACACATTTAAAGGATATTTTTTTGTAATATGAAATACAACGTGCAGGATCCAGAACTGAATCAAGAAACATGTTGTTCCCTCTTAAAATCAAGAAAAATCACATTATGCAGGAAACATCAGTTATGTTATCACCGTCTAACAACGATATTGCTAACAGCTTTTTCACTGTGTACCTAACTATAGGAGCATAGGTCAATTTCAGAAATTTTTTGCAAGTTAGTGTTAGCAATTACCGGCTTTCGGGGATGTTAGTGAACGACAATACTTACTTTTAAGGTCCACTCGTAAGGTTTAGTAAAATTTTGGCGTTCCATCTAACCATTCATACTGCCTCATGCTAACATTCCACGCGTAAATTCTGTAATTCTTCCCTTGTTCGAAATATGAAAGCAGTCTCTGATAATGGTTGAGGTGCTCGGTTTGTTCAAGTATAAGGTGATTCCAATCCGAAAACAACAATGGTGGCAAGCCGTTAACATAAACGAACGCAGCTAATTTCACTCGCTCAAAATGTGAGGTTTTTTTTCCAGAAAGTCGTTCCAATTTTCTTAGGATATTCTGTTGCTGGTCCTATCAGCTCCTGGATTAGCACCCACTTCTGATGCACCTCAGCTGGACTCATATTGCGAGCGGTCTTCAATACTGAAATTAAGCGATGTGCCGACTTGACGGTATTCAACCCAGCTAAAGTTGAATTGCTGTATCACAAGTGCAACTTCTCGGAAATGAACCTATTAATGCTCTTGGTGGAATTTTACATTGCCGCATGTTTGTAATGGGCAATCGGATTCATTGCGGAAGTCAAGCCAGTATGTAGTTATCACAAACTACGGAAATATAGCGTGATACAGACAATGTTCTATGTTTTGGTGAATACAAACATGGCAGTCAATAAGACGATTATTCAGCCACATGTTGGCAAAACATATGGTTTATATAGAGTGGACAATTTATGTGAGGAGGCCCGCTTGACTTGAAACGCTATTTTGTTAGTCATTAAAATTGTCAACTATATCATCATTATTCTTTCTGAGATGCTTGATTCTGTCATCACCGCGAACGTTACCTTAAACACATCGAGTTCCTGTCCTGGTCTACCTGAGCAAAACATAACCTGGGCGTATGCAAACTATTTAAAGGATACAATAGTTAATTGATCCCTTTAATTACCGCTGATAGGCCAAACTCTCAATTATCAGATAGCTCATTCTTTAAAAGAGATATAACAGAGAAGAAAAAGGCTTGAAGTAGAAAAGGTTCTACAACTAAAGTAAAGTTTCAATCACGGATACCAGGGTTCTTGTGTGCAATACATACATGTAAATATAAAAATAAACGAAATCTGTGCTTTCAAAGCAACCGAGATCAAAGTTTGTGACAGCAGAAATGGATTTTAACTTAGGGTACTTCTGAATGCTATTTAAGCAATATGCTAGCGCTTCCTTGTCTCTGAAAAATGTTTAAACATAACTCAAAGTGGTTTCACCTGTTCTTGTGATTGTAGTAAATCGTTAATGAAATGAAGTTATATATTGATTTTATGCAGTAACATTTTTATTTGATTGAGAAAAGAAGGTATCAAAAAAACTAGTTTTTTTTAGATTTCCTTGCACCAGAACCTTGATACCGGGAGATGGGTTTGTGCACAAAACGCTATATTTTAGGAGCTCGGGGTGTCTAACTTAAATCCTGTCTGAGGGTCGTTGTTCTGTTGTGTTGGTATTAGTGGCTTTGGTATATAGAATGCCCAAAATGAAAAACACTGCTTTCGGAAAGGGACTTTTTAATCGTAAATGAAAATTGTCTTCATATTTTGAGGAGTATCTAGTAAGGCAGTAAAACTAGGTTTAGATGTTGTCAATACTGGCAGCACTGAACGTGCATATAGCAGGCGAATCCCCATAACCAATCTTGTGCCGGTACAGAATTCTAAAATGTTTGGCGTTCAGAAGCTCGTGGCTATTGGCTGACCGTTCGTGGAGATTTGGATATAAAAGGGTACACGCGCCCGTGTCCCCTTTATACATGGTTTGAAATCAGCTGACCTTGCCGTCATCATCATGTCTTCGATTGCTAAATGCGATTTTGAGACGAGAATGAAGCAGTGTTTTGACCAATCCGAATCTGTTCATATGAGTGCTTTGCTCTCTGACGAATAGCGGAGTTGCAACGCCGCCATATTGGAAATGGGTCAGAATGTTGCATTGTGGTTAAGCCGGTAAACAAGTACGTCGGCAAGCGTGGGGGCGAACCGGCCACAGGGAGGTTATACGTGTTGTGTGCCTGGCATGCTATAATACCAGTTAGCGAGTTAAAAAAATTAATTACTACCTGTTTCCCAAGGATCAAGAACTGCGTTAAACATGGGTCAGAGACTTTAGTAGACCTGGTAGCAAAGGCCGACTTCGTGAATTCTTTCCGACTTGGTAGCATAAAGCATGCAGCGCTCATTTTGAGGGCGGCAAGAAAACGTATCTTGGAAACTGCCCAACAATATCTCCCTTCAAAGAAACAGTAACAAATCACTCTACGGCGGCTGGTAGTGAAAAAAACTTGTTTTCGCTTGACCAGAACCAAGCCAACATGAGCAATTTTGAGGATAATGCCTCTGCACAATCACCTGTTCTGGGTCAACACACGTAACGTACGCTCACTATATGTATGCTAGGATAAAGCGTGCAGAATATTATGATTTACTTTCTACAAAATTGTGGTGCATTGCTATCAAAATTCGTTGTTAAATTACGATCATTTTTCATAAAATTGTGTTGGAAGTCCCAGGGCGAAATCTTGCCGAGAAATGCGTAGCTGCCGGTCTCGCAATCGTCGATAGGACTTGAATTCTTGAATAAGAATACAGCTTCGACTCAACAAATTACCTGAAATCCTCCTCAAGTTTTCCCAATAGCATCTCTAAGGTTTTTAAGTTCTTGTGGAGTCTGGATTAACTGCAGATTAAGTCCAAATCTGCGCTAGATTGTAGCACGCAACACGATAAAAATCTCTGGAGGAACACACATGTTGTTGTCACATGACGTTTGTTTTGAGGTTTGTATGCGTGTGTGTGACAGTAAGCGTGCGTATGATGGTCATCAGAGTTCTTTTGCCAGAGTAATGTAATGATCTAGGTGTGCATTGTATCCAAAGAAATTAAGTCAAGCAGTCAAGCAGAGCGTGTTTTAATATTTAGCTCAGCACTTGCTGGCCTCATCTGCTAAAAAACGTTCGAGAATTTTTTCGGTAAGACCGATATGTCACTCATTGAGTCGCCGGGTGAGTGGATGCGTGACCGTAGTGTAACAGCTATTTTCCGGAAGATTTGGGGTGTGAGGGTGCGAAGTGGGTCATTTTGACCTTAAAAACACCAATTACGATTAGTTAAATAATTTCTCTTCACAAAAATGCAAAAGTTTTTTACGGTATTAGAAACTTTCGGAAATTAGTGCCAATAATTATTTGCCGATGCTTTGTTACCCGTTTCATGAATAGATAGTTCCCGACTAAATGTCTTCGATGCCGACAGCCGGTACATTATGCAGCTCGCGCTTCTTGGCCGCGTGCTAACACTGGTCGATTTTTTTATTAGTCTTCGATTCACGGTTTTCACGTGTACAAAGAAGTTTGGATTCCTGTTGAGGCCGGTGAGGATCTGTACCGGAAAGAAACAATGCAAGGCCGCTGACACTGAATTACGCTGCATCTCTTTTCAAAGTCCCCACCCGCGTAGTGGGGCACATCCCTCGCAAGAGCAGCAAAACTTCTGCGTTCTTTTTGAATCGCGGCGTAAGTTTGAAGTGTATACGGACATAACGGTGAGGCTCGTGGTCTACAAATTCAGGACTGTCGGATCTTTCAATTGATAAATTGGAGACGTTAGAACTGTAGGTAAGGGCATTTTTCGCATGTAGTTCATGGGCTGGGCGCTTACGTTAGCAAAGTCTGAAAACGCGTTGGGGCACTTGTTGGGGCATGGGCGCTTATTAGGGCGAATAGCGGCAGAATTGCACACATCAGCGTAGTTTAATGCACACAAATCACACGTCGTGCAAACCAATCGGCCATTCCATTTACCCTTATCAATCCCAATAGCCTTTGCGCACCCTAATTTCCGGACATGCGCAATCGTGAAATCGATTCGGTTGCAACTCCGCTATTGGCTGCGGTTATAACCAACGCTGCTGAGAGCAATAGCGTTTGTCCACAGTTCGTTCTACCAGCTTTTCTGGCGGCCGTTGCGCACTTCACCAAGCAATCCAGCGTGTTCATGTGGAAGAAATTTGAGCAACCTTTAACAGTCTTCTCTATGCTGGCCGGTCAGACGGGATCCAACAAGTCAGCGGCACTGTCCGTAAGTATTTGAAAATTCATTTTCATTGTGTATCCTTTTTGAAATGCTTTTTTTATAGTTGAGAACTTGTTGTTTTTCCATGACAATACAAATTGCCCAAGCTACAATTTAAGTTTTAAGCAAGACATGATTTTCCCTACAAGTTTGGCTTGATTACGGTTAGCAACAATGCTTAGGCGAGTTCGTTATTCTCAAAACGTGGATAGAAATGTGTATTGAAAACGGTGAGATAGCCCACACATAGACTTTCAAAAAGGTATAAGAAAAATGTCAGTTCGGTGCTGCTTTTTTGAGTGAGACTAAAATATGACCCCCATTTTCGGTTAAGTGTATTACTTGGGATCGATTTTGTACGATAATGTAACAGGCCATTATTAGACTGGTTTGTTGGGAATCGCTTAGCTACATGTACAGTAAGTGCAGACAGAGGATGCTGATTCGAATTACGGTAGCCAGCACAAGAAGCCGTGCTGTGGCTGCACATCCACTGTTGGAATGCCGTTTATATTTTGGCGAAGTATGTTTTTGAAGTTTAGCCATTTGTGCGGTTAGACCTAACTTTGCCTATTAGGTCCGTTGTTGATTATCAAATGAGAACCGGAACCCTACACTTATTGGTCGGGTTTGAGTATTTTCGTTTTCCCGAATTGTTTTTGTCAAACTGGTGAGGCTGTTTGTGTAGTTTTTTCTTACATGCGAGAAACACCCTTTACTCTCAAATTGAGATTAAATATGTATGATTTCGTGCAGAAAGGTGTGATACTGAATTACCCAAGATTATGCAAAAACGTATTTTCAGGAAAATACATTCTTCATCAAAAAATTAGAGGAACGGAAATTTTTATTACTCCATGATAGCAAGTAACAGCATATGTTCACGAAAACAACAACGGTTTTAAAACTTGACATGTTTCGGTGACATTTATTAAACATCATCCTCAGAAGTCATAATACAGTGGCCACCTAGCTAGGCCCAGCAACAAGTAATGAAGCACAGATACAGTCAGTTACAGGGAGTGACAATGAACTAGACCAACAATGACAACCTGTGGTGTGTCAGTTGCCTATCGAGATTGGGCTTGCACCAACTGATATGTAAAGCCTCACGAATTTTAAGCTCCTTTGTTGTTACTGCCTGGTCTATTATTTCAAAGTCATTGAAAGAGCACTGCTGATAACAATGATTGGAGCTTTGCAGGTGAATATTTACATGTGAATTACTGTCAGAATTTAGATGTTCCTTGGTCCTGGTTTTCAAATGGCGAGCAGTTTCGCCTATATAACTGGAGCCACATCCAGCACAGATAAATTTGTATACTACCTTGGACCGTAGACCCATAGAANATTTTGTTAGTCATTAAAATTGTCAACTATATCATCATTATTCTTTCTGAGATGCTTGGTTCTGTCATCACCGCGAAAGTTACCTTAAACACATCGAGTTCCTGTCCTGGTCTACCTGAGCAAAACATAACCTGGGCGTATGCAAACTATTTAAAGGATACAATAATTAATTGATCCCTTTAAATACCGCTGATAGGCCAAACTCTCAATTATCAGATAGCTCATTCTTTAAAAGAGATATAACAGAGAAGAAAAAGGCTTGAAGTAGAAAAGGTTCTACAACTAAAGTAAAGTTTCAATCACGGATACCAGGGTTCTTGTGTGCAATACATACATGTAAATATAAAAATAAACGAAATCTGTGCTTCCACAGCAACCGAGATCAAAGTTTGTGACAGCAGAAATGGATTTTAACTTATGGTACTTCTGAATGCTATTTTAAGCAATATGCTAGCGCTTCCTTGTCTCTGAAAAATGTTTAAACATCTCAAAGTGGTTTCACCTGTTCTTGTGATTGTAGTAAATCGTTAATGAAATGAAATTATATATTGATTTTATGCAGTAACATTTTTATTTGAATGAGAAAAGAAGGTATCAAAAAACTAGATGTTTTTCTAGATTTCCTTGCACCAGAACCTTGATACCGGGAGATGGGTTTCCAAACGGACATGGCGTGTGCACGAGCATTACTGTTGTACCCAGCGCCATCATTCAGCATGACGCAGATTTTGCGGAAGAAAAAAAGGGGCCTTACGTCGTCAACCTACAGGGCGATGATGGAAAGATTGGCGGCGGAAGAGCTCGGTGAACTGAAACTGCAACCAAGCCAATATAACAACAAGGTTTCGGTGACTTTTGTAAAGAGGCCTCTACCAGATGATCTGGAAGAGGCGGAGGAGTTTCGGTCGAAACTGGAGACATATGGTGTTGGGTGGGCTGAGTACAGTACATCAGTAGCAGATACGCCAGCTAGGCCTGCGAAGAGGCGCCTATTTGAGGCTGATGAGGATGGGACGTCGCCCACTGCTGCGGAGGCCAGTACCTCTGTGCATCTGTAGGCGTCATGAATTAATCCACTTTTGGTAGACGTGTTTTACGTAAAATTTGTATAAGTTCAATTCATTTGTCAGCCATATTGTTTCCTCATTTAGTGACATTATACTAGTGATATTTATGATTAAGTCATCGCCCCATTTATCTCATATTACGATCACGATCTGCGAGGTGTTGCAAGATTCTTTAATTTAATGTTTAGATTACCGTTTGATGGCATGTATATTTTCAGCGCTAGCTTCATATTCAGTTATTAGAAGTGTTTAAGTTGATTTTTGGTTAAACCATTTTCATTCACAATGTTTATTACTATCGATTTGCTAATACAGAATTGGTTTTTGTATATGTCGCAGTAACTGGGTGATATGTAGCAATGAAACTGGTTTCGTTTTTGGGGAGAGGCTTTGCCGCTAGTGGTTTATTTAATTTGTTCATTCACACTGTTGTTTATTTGATAGACAATAAAAATGCGATGAATGCTTACTCATGCACTTTGTAGTAAATGAATGATATGCAGAGATGTTACTCGAAATTGTTGGTTTTTCCTAATTCTTGTTAGATTTTATCATCACTTAATGTGAAAACGTTTAGTACATTTATTATAGTATTTTGAATTCTTTTGACAGTTTTTGATATTCTGTGTACATTCACTAAATAACGGGTAAGCGAGGTTGCCAGACACTTACAAAAATGTATGTTGTGAATGATCACGCACTAAATAACGGGTAAGCGAGATTGCCATACACTTATGTTGTGAATGATCACGTTATTTTGATTTGTTTTGGTAATTTCTATTACGGTATTCATTATAGAACGGGTAGGCGATGTGTAAGAAAGTATTCTGGTATGTATTTCAGCTATATCAAATAAAAAATTGCCTTAACCAAAAACTCTTTTTGGGTTATACTTGGCGGGTTAATTATACTTGGCCTATCTGTTGACTTTAATTGCCATAACAAAAAACATTTCTTGGGTTATACTTAGCGGGTTAATTATACAAAACTCTTCCTGGGTTATACTTGGCGGGTTAGTTATACTTAGCCTATCTGTTGACTTTGGTTGTTTTTTCATCTTTGCAAAAACGTTTATTTGTGAAAAATTTAAGTACACAAAGCACCAAGATTGCTCTACGATGAGGATAAGTTGGAGTAGATTCAAGTAAACTTCTGACAACAGATGGCAACACGATAGCCGTTAACGTTTGACAACATATATCAGCACAATTGCAATGCTATGCACAAACGCTTAGTTTAGATAAATATAAGAATACAAAAAAATATTTGTGTCAATGCCGAATCAAGTCTTTGTTATGCTTTTTCATCTTAGCAAAAACGTTTATTTATGAAAAATTTAAGTACACAAAGCACCAAGATTGCTCTACGATGAGGATAAATTGAAGTAGATTGAACTTCTGACAACAGATGGCAACACGATAATCGTTAACGTTTGACAACATATCTCAGCACAATTGCAATGCTAGTAATACTTCAGATGGCGCTACAATTGGTTGAATTAGTTGAATTAGTTGAATAGGCCATTTGAGGTGATGGTGGAAATAAGAGGGTGTAGTGTGGCAAGCAACGCTCAACAGATGGCACCATGGTACAACTAATCTTAACTATGTTGAAGGACGACAGAGGGCGTGGTGGTAATCGGGCAGGAGATAACTTGGGATTAGTTGGTACAACCAATTTCAACTAAACTACGTTGAAGGGCAACAGAGGGCATGGCGTTGGCAGGATAAGTTGAGATAGATTGGGATTAGTTGGATACAACTAGGGATTAGTTGGTACAACCAATTTCAACTAAGCTACGTTGAAGGGCAACAGAGGGCATGGCGTTGGCAGGATAAGTTGAGATAGATTGGGATTAGTTGGATACAACTAAAGATTCTGACATGTATGGAAATTTGAAGAAATGAAATTTCCCCTGTACGATAAATTTGTATTTATAATGATAAATAGTTGAAGAATTTCCGTTCTTATGTTCTCACAAGCGATGTTTAACACTGCAGCGACCTCAACTCACCTTTCCAGCTGATTTGTCTGATGATTTCATTGTCATTGAATTGTCCAGTGGATGGTCAACAGCCTCAGGCACCGATGGCAACGTCTGTGCTGCAGCCACAGGTTGTCCGAGTACCTGCGACTCATTAGGTGGAGTAACAGGCGGAGTCATGAATAACGGTGTACTTTTGGGTGTCGACGGCAATGTGTCATGCAAGGCATAGGCTGGCATGGTGCTGCTCAGACTCGTCAAACCAGATGACAAGATGGCCGCTGCCTTCGAGTCGGCCAGCTTCTGTTCGAGTTTTGCCTTTTGCTGCTGTATCAGAGTTGTTGTCTTCAGCTGCAGTTGCTGCAGCTGTTGTTCCGGTGACATCATTGCCGAGGAAAGTGATGAAAGGGCAGCACGGGCAGCACTTGCTGCTGGTGGTAGGTTGGCATGGTTGATGAATGACATGACCCCCGATGAGGTTATGCCCGTGATACCTACAGAGGACATCGTAGTGTTGGTACCTGGAAAAACAATAATAAACATATAGTACACGATTACAACGGGAAGTATTTGAAGGAGATATCATACTAGTCTAATCTCAGTCTGAACTGGGCACTGACCCTCACATTTGGTCAAGTATATCAATTGCATTGTCATTGTTGAATGCTCGAAAGGAATTTAAATACAAAAACGTAACTAAATTTTGATTTTCACCATTATTTCTAGTTAGTTACTTAATACTAGAAAAAATTAATTTGCAAAACAAAAATACCGTGAAGATGCGGTAGTTTCCAAAAAAATAATCATCTCATCTTTTCATCAAAAATGTAGTAACAAAACATTACAGTAGCTATTCTTTGCTCATTTGGATTGAATAACAATTGACGGATTCCCCTCAAGACTTTTAAGATAATTTTGACAAAACTACAAATTAATATTTGTGACTCGTGGGGATGATTGACCTGGGCCCGGTCTCCAATCTCAGTACTCAGACTCGAATCACACTCAAACTCACACTTCATACTCAACTCGAGTACAGCATAAGCAGTCAACATGGCCGACAGTAAAACAGTGCATGCCTCAGCTGTTTGACCGATATCCAGGCTCTTCACATGATTGTGCAGAGTGAAAAACCAACGCACGGCACCAGCAGAGCGTGCAGCCAGAACTCCAAGCAGGCACACCAGGAGGGACTGTAGTAGACTGCGATTAAACAGTGGGGCAGCTTCCTTGGCAGGGGAGTTCCACATTAACCTGTGTAGAAAGTACACTGTTATGCAAAAGTTTCTTGAAGTTCAAAAAAAATTACTTAAACTGTCACTTTTACATTTTCCTAGCAGGCTTCTGTACTCCAGGGCTCACAATGGCCAGTAATTCACTGTGTGTTTGATGTTACCTGTACAAACTCTGACAATAATTATGATGAAACTGTCAGTGTATCAACCCCACAGCAAACAAACACCCAAGCATTGAACACGTTTTGATAATCTGAGCAGTTCTACAAGTACCCTTAGTTCCTAAGAAGGGTCGACAAGTCGATTGGAGAGTACTCACCGAATGCACAAGACAAAAAGTTTGGCACACTTATGAGCAACAGTGCGACCTGAGCGGATGAAGCATGACCTAACAAGGGAAGTAACTCCGACTAGACTGCATAGGCTGCACATGGTTTTGAGCTGAAAAGATCATATCCAACAGTACAATATTGCTCAATTCAAATGCAAAAACCCATAAATAAACAGAACACACTGTGTTAAGGATTTGTTAAAAATTCCACTTAATGAACTAGTTTAACCTGGCAGATACAATGTGAAAAAGGTAAAAAGAAAACATTACTGAAAACCTAGAAAACAGCTCTCAGCATACTGCAGATTTGCTGACAACAGTCAAAAAGCTTTCAACACATTAAACACCTATGCCAAGATACACCAACACAGACATCAAACATCCACAAATCAATGTTTATTATACTTAAAGTTCAAGAAAATAACAGTCAGTTACAGGGAGTGACAATGAACTAGACCAACAATGACAACCTGTGGTGTGTCAGTTGCCTATTGAGGTTGGGCTTGCACCAACTGATATGTAAAGCCTCATGAATTTTAAGCTCCTTTGTTGTTACTGTCTGGTCTATTATTGCAAAGTCATTGAAAGAGCACTGCTGAAAACAATGATTGGAGCTCTGTGGGTGAATATTTACATGTGAATTACTGTCAGAATTTAGATGTTCCTTGGTCCTGGTTTTCAAATGGCGAACAGTTTCGCCTATATAACTGGAGCCACATCCAGCACAGATAAGTTTGTATACTACCTTGGACCGTAGACCCAGAGAAATTTTGTCCTTAGGGTTAAATAAACTTGACAGTTTTAGAGACTTGAATGTTAATACAACTCTTAAGTTCACACAGTAATCATTCACCAATTTGTTGAGTTTTCGTTGAGCAATTTTGGCGTAAAACCCAACATAGGGTATTTTAAAGTACTTGTAGTTAGTTTTGTCTACAGGATGAACATCATCAGGGTTACGTTGGAGTCTTGCTTTCAGTACCCTATTGACTAATTCTAGGGGATAGCCATTCTTTTGTAAATTCGTTGTAAGTTATTTAATATTAGAATCAAATCTAGCCCAAGTGTTGTTAATGCGATATACCCTGTCTATTAGAGTTTTAATGGGACCTACTTAAACTTGGACAGGTGTGGCTTCACCCAAGTTCGATTTTGCCTTCGTAGTCTCTATAGCACTGTAAGACAAAAGAAATAATTTTATTAACTTGACATGCATTTGTCTCACACATACAAAAGAGAAAACATGCACTGAAAGTGTTCGCCTATTCCATCCATTTTACATTCATTGACGTACCTCCCGGAAACGAGAAATAGTGAGTAAAAGATAAAAGATTTTTACTGGGATGTCTCTGCTATACTTCATGTGGACGAAGAGCACTGTCTTGATGCAACCATTTACATACTCGAGAAGCAATTGCTGTATCTTTCTCACTGACAAGGTATTTTTATTGTTTAAAAAGGAGTGTCATCAAGCTCAAACTTTTGAAAATAATTAGTAAACAAGTCAAAAAAGTATAGGTACCACCTGTTTTTCAAACAAAGGAAGGTGGTGCTATCTCTGTAATACACAACCATTTGCCAAATTTCATAAAAATAAGCCAAGGAACTCCTAAGATATAGAGGCAAACGTTAAAAACAAAAGGGGGCACAGCTATAGTCTGATTGGTTTGAAACTCATCTTCATCTGGTGCTATCTCTAGGAACTCCTCTGGCTAATTTCGCAAAGATCCTTCAAAGGTTTAAGGAAAGACAGCCATGGACGCAAAAAACAAAACTACCCTTATGGGGACCAAGATTAGTGAAAAACATCCAAAAATCAATGTCAGCCAGGATCTTTGCATCAGAAAAACAACCGTTACTTTTCATATTGATCCTTTGAGTGGTTTGGCAGATAGAGAGGCGGACGTAAGACACGCATAAAAAATTTTACGTGGCCACTAGGTGGCGCAGAAAGTATCAAATCTCTTGTTGTCTCCGAATTTCATGAAAACACATTAAATTAATGAACTCCAAAGATACAGAGGCAAGAGCAAAAACACATTTTGCCACTAGAGTCATAGTGGTATTCAGATCATTTGTCGTCCACTCCATAGGAACACAGCTTTCACAAAGCTCCTTCAAAGGGTTAAGGACATTTGGCCGCAGACCCCTTCTCATCAGGAACACATCTGTAAATTTTCACAAGAGCAACGCGGAACGTTGCATTTTGCCCATTAATGCACCGCAAATGGAGTGCTTCTAGGGTTGTTTATTTGTTTCACAAAAATAGCCACCAGAGGGCGAAAAAAAATTTAATCCATCTGAAAATGGGTACATACCATCGCTTTTTAAAAAGAAAGCTATTTAAGCAAACTTCATAGAATTCGGTCAAGGAACTTTAGAAAAACAAAGGAAAACAAAAAATAATGAAATTGCCAATTTGGGACACAGCCTTTATTGGATCCGCCTGAAAGACGTCAACTGTTGTTAGCTTCATATAAATACAATTACTAAATTTAATAACGATCCTGCAGTGAGTTTAGGAGATGCAGCTATGGGCACAAAACAAAACAAAACTACCACTNATGGACTGAATTTCAAAGAGGGTACATTGTATCTAGAATTCGATGGACTGAATTCATGTTAACATATATGTTGTTCCATGGACTGAACTTCATAGTTATTCCGAAGCATTTCATCAAGTGAAGACTGCTTGGAAAACTGGATCGAATGATCAAGAGAAGAGGAAACTCCTCATAACAAGTGTAACACTGGATCCAAGGCCGACGCCAGGAATGGGAAACATGATCACAAACTGATTAAATTAGGCTTCTTTATTAATCTTTATGATTTTTCATTTAGGGAAATTCAAACATTTAGTCATTATACTCATTATTACATCCAAATCAAATTGTGTTATTTCAACCGCCTACCGGCAAGATATACGCCACGTGACACAAGGGAAATGTGTAGTGACAGCACCACAAATGGTGTGCTTCTATGGGTGTTTTTAGTACACAAAAATGACCATTACATGGCGGAGACTGCATAAACCCGTCCGAATTGAGAAGGTGGTGCTATCTCTGCAATACACAACTTTTTGCCAAATTTCATAAAACTAAGCCAAGGAACTCCTAAGATATAGAGGCAAACGTTAAAAACAAAAGAGGGCACAGCTATAGTCTGATTGGTTTGAAACTCATCTTCATCTGGTGCTATCTCTAGAAACTCCTCTGGCTAATTTCGCAAAGATCCTTCAAAGGTTTAAGGAAAGACAGCCATGGACGCAAAAAACAAAACTGCCCTTATGGGGAGCCAGATTAGTGAAAAACATCCAAAAATCAACGTCAGCCAGGATCTTTGCATCAGGAAAACAACCTTTACTTTTCATATTTATCCTTTGAGTGGTTTGGCAGATAGAGAGGTGGACGTAAAAGACACGCATAAAAAATTTTAAGTGACCACTAGGTGGCGCAGAAAATATCAAATCTGTCTCTTGTTGTCTCCAAATTTTTTGAAAACACATTAATGAACTCCAAAGATACAGAGGGAAGAGCAAAAACACATTTTGCCACTAGGGTCACAGTGGTATTCAGATCCTTTGTTGTCCGCTCCATAGGAACACAGCTTTCACAAAGCTCCTTCAAAGGGTTAAGGACAATTGGCCGCAGACCCCTTCTCATCAGGAACACATCTGTAAATTTTTAAAAGAGCAACGCGGAACGTTGCATTGTGCCCATGAATGCACCGCAGATGGAGTGCTTCTAGGGTTGTTTATTTGTTTCACAAAAATAGCCACCAGAGGGCGAAAAAAATCCAATCCATCTGAAAACGGGTACATGCCATCGCTTTTTAAATAGAAAGTTATTTAGAAAATTTCGTAAAAATCTGTCAAGGAACTTCAGAGAAACAAAGGAAAACAAAAAATAATGAAATTGCCAATTTGGCACACAGCCTTCATTGGATCCGCCTGAAAGACGTCGTCATCTGTTGTTAGCTTCATATAAATACAATTACTAAATTTAATAAAGATCCTGCAGTGAGTTTAGGAGGTGCAGCTATGCGCACAAAACAAAACAAAACTACCACTAGGAGACGCTACAGTAGTCGAATGCGTTATTGTCAACAAATACACCAATTTTCAAAGTCATCCTGGCATCCTCAGAATAGTTTGTTTGATCGAGGGGTGGAGGCAAAAAACAAGACTCAAAAACAGGAAAAATGGCCACTAGGTGGCACAAAAGTTCCTCAATTCCATCCGAAAGCGGGAGGATAACATCATCTCACCAATAAATGCTTACAATCCAAACTTTCTGATAATCCGTTGAGGACCTTTGAAGACACAGAGGTAAGCCTAAAAAATGAAAATTGCCACTAGCGGGCACACTGGTAGTCAGATCTGTCTGAAAGTTGTTGCTATCCGCTGTTAACATCACATAAATACACTTGCTCAATTTAGAAAAGATGCTGCAAACGGTTTAGGATATACAGCCATGGGCGCAAAAAAACAATACTGCCACTAGGAGTCATTGGTAAATCATCGTCAACTTCGTAGTAAGAACATACATACCAATTTTCACAATCATCCTTAGTGCGGTTTGGTTGATAGAGTGGTGGACACCAAAAAACAGACTAAAAAACAGTAAAAATGGCCACTACGTGGCGCAAACTGCGTCAAATCCATCAGAAAATTGGAGGATAGCTTCATCTCACTAATATTTTCCTATACTTCAAACTTTATGAAAATATGTTGAGGACCGTTCAAGATACAGAGGTAAATTTAAAAAACATAAATTGCCACTAGGGGGGCACACCGGTAGTCAGATCTGTCTGAAAGTTGTCTTCATCCCTTGTCAACATCATATAAATACACTTGCAGAATTTAGTAAAGATCCTATCAACGGTTTAGGAGATACAGGCATGGGTGCAAAGAGACAAAACTGCCACTAGGAGGCGCCACAGTAGTCGAAATTCTTGGAAAATCATAGTCAGTCACCTTCTTCATAATAAAAACACACATGCCAATTTCCAGGATCACCTTTGTAGCGGTTTGGTTGATAGAGGGGTGGACGAAAAAAATCAGACCCGAAAAAAGCAAAAATGGCCTCCAGGTGGCACAAACTTTGTTGAATCCATCTGAAACCGGAAGGATAGTGTCATCTTATTAATAGATGCCTATATGATAAATTTTATGTAAATACACTGAAGACTATTGAACATATAGAGGTAAGCGCAACAAACTAAAATTGCCAATAGGGGCACACCGGTATAGTCGGATCCGTCTGAAAGTTCGCTCATGCCGTCCCATCCATGAAAGGAACATATGTACTAAATTTCATGAACGTACGTCAAAGGGTTTTGGAGATAGAGCAGCGGATTCGGGATGGACGGACGCTGAACATACAGACTAGCGGTGTTGATGGCATAATGCGTCCAAATATAAATATGTAAATATGTGGGCACATAAAAAGGGAAGAAGCTGACATCATCGTCAGAGTCGTCTTCCCTCACGACAGACAAAGTGAATTAAGAACTCAAGAAAGTTAGTACTATACGGTGGCGTAGCCATTTTGTAATTAGTTTTGCTCCCCCAATAGTTATCACCAGCCATTTTCATTAACAGAATAAGCTGTAAAAACGGGAAAAGGGTATTTTGTGCGATAACTTTTGTCTTGGTTACCCGATTGTTCCCACTGGAACTGTAGTCCAAGGAACTCATGAACTTGAGGAGGACCGTCAGGAAGTTGGGATCGTTGATGATGGTGTGTCCAACACATCCGTCTGGCCAGTCTCCACTACGACGACCGAGTAGGGTAAGTGCCTGACAAAACACGTGATAAATATTTACATGGTACCCACAGCATTGACGAAATTCCGTGCTAAAAAACTGGCAATTACCAGCCCCTTAATAGCAAAAAATAAACATATAATTTATTTTAGCTTAAAATTTTGACAAGTTATAAACAACATGACTGTGAGCAATGTTACTGAAAGTACATTGTAGGACACTGATAACTAAGAAGAAAAATCAAGAACTAGTGTGCAGCATGGGTGAGAATTGTACCAACAGTTTTAAAAAAAATGTAAAATATAGCAATTTTTAATTAATGTAAAACTAATAACAAATATGAACAATTTTCTGACGAGGTTTAGCAAACCTGAAAGGCCAACACCTATGTGTGCACAGAGACCTCTGGGGACCAGGCTAGTGCAGCCAAGAGACTGGTGACAGAGCTGTGGTTTACTTGGATACTAGGCACATTTGAAGTCTCAAACTTAGCCATGGCACCACCAGGTGTAGCTCTAATGGTGGTGCCGTCGTCATGCGCATCGTCGTTCAGCCCAACCATAGTTTGAGAATAGTGTCAACATTGACACAGTGGAGCTGTAGTAAACTGAACACCTGATCAAAGCAAAGGCTCAACATTTCGCCAGATGGTATAGTCTGGTAGGTGTCGCTACCAGAGGTTTCAACATGCAGCGAGTCATTGACTGTAGCAGTGGTGGGTGGTGATTGGCTATCATTGACCTTTGCTTGAGATGGGGTAGGGCAGTGACCAGAGCATTCTGCACTTCTTCTGCTTCCATAGATGCTAAGAACTGCAATTGCATGCAAAGCTAGTTAACATTCTGGTGTGAGGACTGATATTATGTAGCAGCTTACCCTTCCCAAAACACACCAGGTGTACACGCTTCCTCAAAATATTACTCACTTTTTAAACTCCAAGTTCATAAACTCCCAAAACAGACATCCTTGTAATGTGAAATTAATTAAAACCACTGCAGATCTGTACACCAGCCACAGTAGGGGAGTAACACATTTATACACAAATTCTAATTCAGAAAGACAGCAATATCTCCATGCATCTAGGAAACAATTAAAACCTTAGTCTAATTTGCTCATAACGGACAGGATAACAGTGCCAAAATAACAGTGTCTTCTTCGTTAGTACTACAACAGAATTGCAACATACATTTTTAATAATTACTGCACCAAGTTATTCACTAAATTCAAAAGAAGTGTGAATTGTCCCACTGAAGAGCCACCGAGACAATTCCACCGACCTTAAGCCTGAGTTCAGCACAACAGTCCACACCATATTCTAGTCTAGCATCCAGCGCTGTAGACACATGGGCCGGTCCAGCACCATTATTACGGTGAGATGCCAAAGGAACTTCATTATTTTCCTTGAGTGAATTTTTGGGCTTGTTCATACTATTTGCAGTCATACTACTCAGGTCATTGTACCTACAGAAACACATTTGCAAAACATTAAGAGTAGTTATACTCTGTGTCATTAGCAAAGTTAACATATACGCTGACAAGTATCTTCTTATCTAAAAATGGGTTAAAGCTTGGAGAAATTTATTTTTTTGTTAACACTTTCACTGGAAGATTATTTGTTGGTGGCTTGTTACAAAACCTTCAAGGAAACATGCGCATTACATTGTATTATGATGTGTTACAAAACCATATTGATGGTTCACAAAGGGTTTTGGTTGAAATTCAGAATCATGCCCCAGCTAATATGTCTGGGGGTGGGGGCAATAGGCCCCCCAAAAGTTTTCAGGCATCAGGGATAAACCGTGGCAACAACCTAAGCATGGGGCGGGGACAGTCGAGAATAGAAAGACTGCTAAATGCGGATAAGAGAGAAAATTTATGAGGACATTTTACAACTCTGTACAGTGCACGATTTACCTCTTGAGGACACTGGACATGACATTGTTGGGGTCTCCGCCCCCACAGCACAGGTCGTCTAAACGCACTTGAAAACGTGCACGTAATCATTCATACACTCATTTCGAAAAATTGAGAAAATTTGTAAAGCGAAGCTTTTGCGGAGCATATTAATTTACTGGATTTTTAAATTCAGTAAGTCAATTTTGCGACTGCAAAACCATATTTTTCCAGAGGCCCCTCACTGGCAAAAAATAATGGAGAAGACTGTCGCTTTTTTTCTCGAATTGTTTTTCACTTCAGAAAAATTGATGACCTGACAGGTATCATCAATTGCTAAACATTTCTTGACTTTTGAAAATATAGATATTTTCACATAGAGGGGACATTGATGACATTGAAGTGACCACAGTTTTTATATTTCTATTGACACATTCTTAAGGGTAAGCTCACGGAGAGAGGACCCAATGTTGGATTTGATTACGTCTATTTTCCTGTTTTTTTGTGAAATCGTGCAACCAACTTTCATGCTGAAGAAGGTTACTTCCTGCACCGTCGGCTGACCACACAACGGTGGAATGAACTGTCACTCTTTCCAAGCTTATTAAAGTGCCTGATTTCAGACGAGACCCTTTCTCGGTGGAGCAGTTCAGAGAAATGTCCCTTGAGGGGGGCTCGAATTTTTGAGGATGTGGACCTTTTACTAAAGAAAACAAGAGCAACGCAGAGCGTTGAAATGCGCCCACAGTTGCACCGTATACGGTATCCTTCTAGGGTTGTTTATTGGTACCATAAAGTGGCCAGTAGAGGGCATATATGTAGTATGTTGTGCTCTGAAAAATGGAAAGGCATGGTCATTGTCTCCTCAATAGGCTAGGGGCAAAATGTGAGTGATCTTCATAATACAAGCACATCCTATACATCAGTTGCTTAAAGCACC
>NMRA01000655.1:0-30104 GCA_002633005.1 Phoronis australis | reverse complement strand
TTATCCTGGGCCGATTTGAAAAATTCAAAGTTGTACTCATATTTGTTTTCGCTCCTCTTTTCAAATATTACAGTAAAAACTACGTAAAACTCTCACCATAAAAAGTACAGTCTGCTAGCTAGATTGTAATCAGCTGATCATATCCGCATGAGCGAAGCCAATTATCCTCGCTCGTGACTCGATGACTAGAGCAGCCTGGTGGCATCCCTTTGATCGTGAGCCGAGTGTGACTCAGCCAAGGTGGATAAATACGGTCTAGTTCAATTTTCCATACTCCGCCGTTTACCTTAACCACTGGGGTTAGAACCAATTTTATTTAGTGGGAATGTTCATAGCATGATACTTTTCATCACTTTGGACAAGATTTCACTAGAGCCAAATAAAATTAGAAATTGATCAAACTTTAACCACTACCTGAACATAGTTCTTGATCACAGTTAGGCTGTAAGGCAATAACTACAATTCTCAACTAGTTACGCAGTCAGTAAACTGAATCTGAATCCAAACAGGGTTGGAAGTTTGTACGGATTTTGTGTAATATCTATCACAGTTGCATAGCATAGCAAAGGGACCTGCACATCTAAATAACAATCACGTGAAGAAATTTATGTGCAAAAATGATATGACGAATATAACTGCAAGGAAATCAAGCCCTCCAAATGACCTAATATTCATTCAAAGATAGCATGTTTTACAGTTCGCTTTTTACTTTCATACTTGGCTTTTTCACTCCGTGGTGAACTTATTAACAATATAATATAAATTCCCTTTGCTCATTGGGTGGAATTCAAGTCACAACTACCTAATTTTAATGAAATGAGCATAAGATGGCAAATGCTTTGATTCGTCATTGTTATAATTAAAGGTTTACAGAAGCGAAATACAGCCAGCTAAGACCGTTGATGAGAACATACTAAATACCTATAAGGGAATTTGATTTTGATATAATTACACTCAACTAGAATTTTGGCCCCACACTGGGAGTTTTTTCTGTCAGATTGATATCCATGATGTCCATTTTACAAAATTTTTTTAGCTCTGTTTGACCTAACATATTGGCTGCAAGTCAATTGAACATCAAATTTTCAATTCTTTTTGAGCATAGTAGGTGTCCACCAAAAACCCCTCACTGGCTTACTACATTTAACTTGACAACTAGGCGTAACCACACCAAAGTAATGTTCACACATACCATTCTGCCAGTAATAACTGTGCTGGATATTCTGAAGGGGGGTGAGCAGACTGGTCATGTGTGACATCAGGCTCTCGATCATTGCAGATCCTCCGTTGCTCACAAGTGACCTTTGACCTACAGCCGACAGCAAAATGAAAACTCTACAAAAGAAACAACAGAGTGTCCACAAATAAACCAAGCAGCAAGAGCAGATTGAACGATTAAACTAAGAGAATATTATGAGAGAAAAGAAATTTAAATCACTTTGTGCACCAGTTTAAAGGCAGGTATACCATTCCACCTTTTACCATTAGCCATATAAACACCGCAAGAATGGTAAGTTATACATTGTACTGCCTACCTATCCTAGGGGAAGACGAGGGTTTGTTCTGAGCTGTAAAGGTCAAGCAAGACATTGCCGAGGAAATCTTCCCACCATAGTTGGCCATGACAGACGTGGAGTAACAACATGCAGCCGCTCACCTGCATCAGGCGGGTACCCAAAATGCACAAGCTCTTGAACAGGCACTAAGTAAATGCCGGGTCGCAAGTTAGGTACAATGACTTGGGCACGCAAGGTATTGATGGCAGATATCACCACATAGGTGGTGGTAGTAGGTCCTTCATGACTAGCGAGTGTGAACTGATGTCCTGGGCTATCACCAGTCATTGTCTATCGGTTTCCTCACCATCACACTTTTTGTATGCTAAAAAGGTGCGTGTAAGCAGATGTTCCAATAAAAAATTTTGCTGGTGGTGTGACTCATACTCACATGTGCACAAATATGGTTTCACGAAACTTATGAGCCAAGTTCATGTGACGCAATCGAGAAGGGCTTTTAATTATCTTAAGGAAAACTACAGGGACATGTTAAGTGCCAGAAAAGTACCAGGATGCATGGAAATTTCACTGTTTGGCTACAAAAATAAAAAGTTATCTTACACGAGAATGGGGGCTTACCCCCCTTCCGACCTCCCCCTCCGCTCGGCGCCATGCGCCTCGGATTCGACCTTTGCGGGAATCCTAAACCCCCCTTACTGAAAACGTAGATCCGCGAGTTCACGGTAGTCACACTCACCTTTTCTCGTTCCTTTTCCTTCAACAGAGCCTTGATGAGGATCAGAAATGACCTAGACATGGTCTTCAGCAACTGAGGACTGGTCAAGGTGACCACTCTACTCTGACTAGACAAGTCAACCTGTGACATCAAGTCTAGCAGAACGTACAGGATCGCCACATTGTGCTTGGCCAGGAACTCTGGGTCCGACACATTGTTGACGTCCGAGTAAAATGCCTGCTGTGCCGCAGCTGCAATGTCCAGTGTGGAAGTCCCCTGTTTTAGACTAACAATATTGTTGTCACTGTCAGTAACATCCTCAGAAATTGCGTCGTTACCGTTACTGCTGCTGTTGCAGTGCTGGTGGCTGGAGACCTTGCGACCGATCTTGCCGACATTTTGCCTAAGCAAGGTGACCTCTGTGTGAGGTTGATCTGTGCAGAGTGGGTGCAGCAAGAACTTTAAATCAATGTGTCCAATACAAGAAGGCCATGGCAGGGCAATCTCTAGAAGATGCTCATTCCAGCTGGTGCTAGGAAAATGACAAGTGAATACTTACTATAACCTTATTGTCAATAGTAACTCATTTTCAGAAATCACATGCATATCGCAGGGATCATCAACTAAACTTTAGCTATTTTTAAGAATTAAGACAAAACATTCTCAATCTTAACCTTATTTGGGAAAATACCGCTTTTTCCTTTGTTGTAAATATACTATTGAACACCAAAACAAGCAGCTACAAGCAAAATTCATCACACTATATCGAAGAAAAAGAGAAAAAAACTAACACAGAGATCAGGTTGCAAAATTTGTCCATGCATTGACTAGAAGAGATTCTGTGAGTAGCACCCTCCCAAATATTAAAATGCCACTCTGTGATAGATTTACCCACAACGCCACACATCTGCCAGACATCAACCTTGCTTTTCTTCATTGCTGCTATGCCAGTCATACCTTTCAACACAACTGTATTTCTTACGGCAATTAAGTATTCCGACTGCTCCAAAGTGAGTAAATGTGCTGAGACCATTAAGTTTGTCAAGCTGGTCAATTGTCTGTATGTGTGACATTCCAATGTCCTTTGCTCGCACCTACTCAGCTCTTAACTGACATTTCTAGAAGTAGATTGATCACAAAATGCATTTTTTACTACTGGGTGTTACGTTTTTCCCCATGTGTGGGTGGGCGCAGCTTGTTACAAACAGGTGCTAATAGCTTTCGGTGCAATGATAGACTGAAGACTGGTTCGAGCTAATCCCTTATTAATCCCGACCGTACGTTCACAAGCCTACTCAAACAAAATGTCCGATGTAATGTCTGTTTATGTTTCAGCCAGTGCTGCAAAGCCTTGACTTGTGACGAACTTCTGAGACACTTTCAGCAACTGTTACACTCATCGATTCAATAACCTGCTGTCTCTATAGCTGGCTCTCTATTGACTATCGCTGTAACTGCTGATTCTCTTCACTGCAACTCAACTGTAGTTCTCCTGATTGACTTTCTTGAACTGCTATCTGACGAACACAAACCCGTGTTAGTGTATTTATAGCCAACATAAATTCAAGCACATTCAAGATCTTTCCTGAATCTAGCCAACCATTCTACAAACATGTACTAGTCTCTAGAATATTCCAGCTTGCATTAATCACTGTCATGCTAGAGTCTTCTAGAAAGTTCCACACTATACTGCAGTGAACAAATTACATCACCAGTACTGAACTCAGTCTACTAGAAAGTTCCATACCTTTCTGTAGTAAACAAATTACATCATCATTGTACTTAACTCAGGGGTCATGCCAATCAAACAGAACAAAACAAAACAACTAAAAACATTGTCAGTCTGTATTTTGACACTGGGAAAGAGGAGAGTTCAACTAAAACTGTAAGGCAACGCCTCCTAGTTTCTGAACGACCCTTTTCTCAAACTGCCTACAGAAAAATACAGTGAGAGCTTAATAAATCAGATTATTCAATATCACCAACCTAGTATCTTGCTGCAGTTTCCAAGTGCGTTTGTGCTGTAGAAGCTCCCCCTGACTCTGGAGATGCTGAGGATGACGTTGCTGCTGTTGCTCCTGCTGGATCTCATACCAACATGGCGGCAGCGTGGCCAATTACGGCGGCATCAGGTTCTCAAACAGTGTCAATTCGTGTAGTCTCTTTGCAACAGATCGGTGGTGAGGCACTGGTCAACAAGGTCTTTAGTCAAGGAGAATATTGACCTTCTCTATTCACACATTTCTACATGGTTCCATAGGGTCGTGTTTGTATGAACCTCAGTCACTGAAATGACTATCCAGGTGTACAGTATGCAAACTGTTAAGTCAGTTTTAAGTGCACCTGAACTTCTACACCCACAAGCTAATGATGGCAGATTATTTCTCCACTAGCTTACTATGATCACGCGAGACCATCGAAAAAACAGTTACACAAGTTTCGTTTTTATTCAGATGGGGCAACACCTAATCTGCAATACCATTGGCTTTTTGAATGTGCCTTGGTCAATAGTTCGTGGCTTATTCTCTTTTATATAATTTGACGAGCATGTAATTCAGTTAAATTGTCAAATATGGCACTTATCAAATCCAACAAATCAAGTAGTCTTTTTTGAGAGTCACTAATGAAAAAAGTTACTTCTGACTTCACAGATATGGTGAATCTCTTTTGGTAATACAACAGACTCAAAAATAATAAAAATAGCCACTAGGTGGCACATAAAAATTAATTGCAACAAGGAGCGCATCACATGTTGACTTGTTTGAAAACTGGTGTCTCACTAATACCTTAATTGGAACAAGTTGGCCAAATTTTATGAGGTTTCATCAATGAAACTGGGAGATGGAGAGGTGGTTGCCCATACAGAAATTGGAATGTGCATGATAATGCTTACTGTCCAATAGATGTACAGTTCACGCCAAAAATAACACGACACATAAATCTGTCATAGCAACTGACCACAGCAAAAATTCCCTATTATGACAGCTGAGTCCAAGCGAAATCCACAATCAGAGAGGTTTGAAAGGCACGACATGACATACAGTACCAATTGAAAGAAACTTTATAAAATATTTTTCACGTGCACTGTAATCATGGCTAATATGCAACACACGGACAAAATAGTGAAAATANTACAAATCATAGAAACTCATAGATTGCTGATAGGAATTCAATGGACAAATAATAATATTTTACATTGAACTATTATCATGATGGACCATACGACAGCTCCTTGTGTTGGTAACCATTTTCTGCTATATCAGGCTAGCTAGTCATCATACGCCACAAATTTACTAAAAGTTCTTTTCTCCAGAGTGAACTTCTCATGAACAGTATGTCCTATCTCATACACCATCTACGAACTACGTGTTTTGTGCTGTTTGTATGAAAAAACGTAATGGAGTTTGTGGGGAATAGAACATGTGAGAAAAGAAATGTAGAGCAAAAGAAAAAAAAACAGCCCAGAAAGTATGTTCATGAGAGAATAATGCAATCAGTGAACAATCTCATGCTGCTTGCTCTATAGAGGGAAGACTGGCTACAATATTTGGCTTGAAAAAAATAAATGTGTAGAACACGAAAATCGAAATATATGGCGATCATTTAAATTAAAACATAAATAGTTGTTACCATTACAGTAAGTGAGAGAGACATAGGTGTCACCATCTGTTGGCGACAAATCTGTCAGCGACTCCAGAGTAGCCAGGTTGTATATGCGAATCAATCCAGCATTCGTTATCACTGCAAACTGTCTTTCTAAAACCCCTAATTCAACCTTTTCACTCCTCCTGAGATGAGCCAAGTTCACAAGGCAGCACAAAGACTGAGCGTATTGACTCCTCGGATTTATCGATAAAGCATATTCTCACGGATATTTCATTCAGAAGCGGAACTGTCTCTGAGAATACTGAAGGAAACATAAACTTAAAGATAAAATTGTTTAACTTTAATTAAACAACGCTGCCACCCGAATGACTTAAATCATGTTTATCTATCTGTGTGCTCTCGGCATACCTTTTGCGGGATTTTGCTTCTTTGCAACTTGTCCACCAATTTCCAAAATTGTTGTGCTTCAGTGATCAAGGCCTCGAAAAACAATTTGTGACAGGATTTTCCATTTATCGTTTTGAGTTATTTATCAATCGTTATTAAATAAATCCAATAGATGCTGGAATGCCGTGCAGTTACTGACAGATAAGAAGTATAAAATAGCAAAAACAGTAAAAGTAAAACGCCTAGCGTCAGTACTAAAATATATCAAAATATTCCCCATGTTTCAAGCGATGCGCTCTTTGCCAAAGGTATGATACAGACTGCCGAATAGATGGATATAAATAAAATCAAACAGGTGATCATATGGTGGTACAATATATGCAGCAAAAAATCAGTCATTACAACTAACAGTGGGGTATGTATGACGATTTTTACAATCAATCGTTAAGTTAGGAGAATTACCACCATTTCCACTTTTAAAATTCCAAGGACTAAAGCTGCAAAAAAACTAATTTCTAAAACCTTATTTTGGTTGTATAACACAACTGATTTGAATATCTGCAAAAATATACGTTCTAGAGCACTTTTTGAAACAAAATTTAAAAAGCCATCATTTTACGTTTCATACATTGCTCAATTGGTGGGGATAACTGGACTTTGCTGGGACACCACGCTACATACTTTTTAGTGGAGCATGGACAGGTGTGGCTTCACCAAAGTTCGATTTTGCCTTAGTCTCTATAGCACTGTAAGACGAAAGAAATGATTTTATTAACTTGACATGCAATTGTCTCACACATACAAAAGAGAAAACATGCACTGAAAGGGTTTGCCTATTCCATCCATTTTACATTCATTGACGTACCTCCCGGAAATGAGAAATAGTGAGTAAAAGATATTAAAGATTTTTACTGAGATGGTCTCTGCTATACTTCATGTGGACGAAGAGCACTGTTTTGATGCAACCATTTACATACTCAAGAAGCAATTGCTGTATCTTTCTCATCGACAAGGTATTTTTATTGTTCAAAAAGGAGTGTCAACAAGCTCAAACTTTTGAAAATAATTAGTAAACAAGTCAAAAAAGTATATGTACCACTTGTTTTACAAACAAGGGAAATGTGTAGCGACAGCACCACAAACGGTGTGCTTCTATGGATGTTTTTAGTAACACAAAAATGACCATTATATGGCGGAGACTGTGTCAAACCCGTCCGAATTGAGAAGGTGGTGCTATCTCTGTAATACACAACCATTTGCCAAATTTCATAAAAATAAGTCAAGGAACTCCTAAGATATAGAGGCAAACGTTAAAAACAAAAGGGGGCACAGCTATATTCTGATTGGTTTGAAACTCATCTTCATCTGGTGCTATCTCTAGGAACTCCTCTGGCTAATTTCGCAAAGATCCGCCAAAGGTTTAAGGAAAGACAGCCATGGACGCAAAAAACAAAACTGCCCTTATGGGGAGCAAGATTAGTGAAAAACATCCAAAAATCAATGTCAGCCAGGATCTTTGCATCAGAAAAACAACCGTTACTTTTCATATTGATCCTTTGAGTGGTTTGGCAGATAGAGAGGCGGACGTAAAAGACACGCATAAAAAATTTTAAGTGGCCACTAGGTGGCGCAGAAAGTATCAAATCTCTTGTTGTCTCCGAATTTCATGAAAACACATTAAATTAATGAACTCCAAAGATACAGAGGCAAGAGCAAAAACACATTTTGCCACTAGAGTCATAGTGGTATTCAGATCATTTGTCGTCCACTCCATAGGAACACAGCTTTCACAAAGCTCCTTCAAAGGGTTAAGGACATTTGGCCGCAGACCCCTTCTCATCAGGAACACATCTGTAAATTTTCACAAGAGCAACGCGGAACGTTGCATTTTGCCCATTAATGCACCGCAAATGGAGTGCTTCTAGGGTTGTTTATTTGTTTCACAAAAATAGCCACCAGAGGGCGAAAAAAAATTTAATCCATCTGAAAATGGGTACATACCATCGCTTTTTAAAAAGAAAGCTATTTAAGCAAACTTCATAGAATTCGGTCAAGGAACTTTAGAAAAACAAAGGAAAACAAAAAATAATGAAATTGCCAATTTGGGACACAGCCTTTATTGGATCCGCCTGAAAGACGTCAACTGTTGTTAGCTTCATATAAATACAATTACTAAATTTAATAACGATCCTGCAGTGAGTTTAGGAGATGCAGCTATGGGCACAAAACAAAACAAAACTACCACTAGGAGACGCTACAGTAGTCGAATGCGTTATTGTCAACAAATACACCAATTTTCAAAGTCATACTCAGAATAGTTTGGTTGATCGAGGGGTGGAGGCAAAAAACAAGACTCAAGAACAGGAAAAATGGCCACTAGGTGGCACAAAAGTTCCTCAATTCCATCCGAAAGCAGGAGGATAACATCATCTCACCAATAAATGTCTATATTCCAAACTTTCTGATAATCCGTTGAGGACCTTTGAAGACACAGAGGTAAGCCTAAAAATGAAAATTGCCACTAGGGGGCACACTGGTAGTCAGATCCGTCCGAAAGTTGTTGCTATCCATTGTTAACATCATATAAATACACTTGTTCAATTTAGAAAAGATGCTGCAAACGGTTTAGGAGATACAGCCATGGGCGCAAAAAAACAAAACTGCCACTAGGAGTCATTGGTAAATCATCGTCAGCTTCGTAGTAAGAACATACATGCCAATTTCCACAATCATCCTTAGTGCGGTTTGGTTGATAGAGTGGTGGACACCAAAAAACAGTAAAAATGGCCACTATGTGGCACAAACTACGTCAAATCCATCCGAAAATGGTACAATGGCTTCATCTCACTAATATTTCCCTATACTTCAAATTTTATGAAAATATGTTGAGAACCTTTCAAGATACAGAGGTAAACACAAAAACATAAATTGCCACTAGGGGCACACCGGTAGTTGTCTTCATCCCTTGTCAACATCATATAAATACACTTGCAGAATTTAGTGAAGATCCTACCAACGGTTTAGGAGATACAGCCATGGGCGCAAAAAGAGACAAAACTGCCACTAGGAGGCGCCACAGTAGTCGAAATTGTTGGAAAATCATTGTCAGTCATCCTCTTCATAATAAAACATACATGCCAATTTCCACGATCATCTTTAGAGCGGTTTGGTTGATAGAGGGGTGGACGCCAAATATCAGACTCGAAAACAGCAAAAATGGCCACTGACGCAAACTACGACGAATCCGTCCAAAACCCACAGGATAGCGTCATCTCGCCTATATGTGACCCACCACCACAAAATGAGTCTTAAGTCGGGATTTGTCATTTTTTAATTGTTATTTTTTTCTGAAAACGCAGTGTTTTCTGATCATTTTCAGGTATGAAACATGTCCTTATCTTCACAAATGACCGAGTTTTTGCCAATTCTATTCGGGGAAAGCGAAAATTTAGAGCTTTCAAAAGTCAAGGAAAATGGCCGACGAAAAGTGCTGACAGTGTCTTTAAAATTTCAATAGCAACCTGCAGTTGAATGCTACATTTCAGACTTATTAGTATGCACAACAACATAAACAAATAAAAGTAATAAAGATTAGAAAAAATATAGACCTTATCATGTAATCACAGCCAAAAATGAGTGATATTCATGTTGGGTTGCTGCAACTGGGTCAATAAATTTCCCAGCTAATGTGTACAGGCTCAGTCCACTTGTGGCAGGAGGGGTTACCGCAAGTAAAACAAGTAGTTAAAGTGTATTTTGGAGAAGTCTTGTAGATTACAAAATACACGTTCGTGGCTGATTTTTGTTCGAAATAATTCAAAATTTTACGCTAGTGTGAATAATTTTGAAAACATGACAATCACTCATCCCTATCCAAGTCCACTGACACTGACTGAAGAGCAACGATTTCCTCGACTTCTCACCGAGTGATTCAGCCCTATCGAAGATTGTTCTCTCTTGCAATAATATTCAGCTGCTTGCACCCCGATCCACTGGCTTTGCAGATACAAGACATTGTTGTGCTATTAAGCTAATCCGGACTGTTTTCTTCAAGTTCTGTTTGTTCCAATCCAACGACTTGGAATCCAACGCAACCGTATTCGCGATGGGTGGATCATGAAACTCATCTGGCGACGAGTTGCTGCCGTCAGATGACTCGTCGCTGTCACGAAATTCCTCCTTGTCTCAANCGGGTGGGGACACAAAGCTATTCTGTGAAAAAGTCACAAAAATATCTAGTTCTGAATGAGTTCCATCATGCGCGAATGGCGTGAGCCAAGCATCATCGTAGGCCCGTCCAAGTTCAGCTTCAGGGACCGGTAACTCCTCCAAAATTGCACTGATCGAGATCCGAATCGATAGAATCTGCATTACTTGTGACTGTTGTATTAGTTTCCCAGTCACTGTCACCGTCACTTTGAGTGCCATTTCCAGCTTGTTTTCACTGAGTCCATGAACACTTCCTCAAGAAACTGGTCAACAGTCATCTTACCACGTTTGGCACCAGCCAAGATAAAACTTGCGTAAACTTTCAAATATCTCGGCAACAACTCACCACAGCCATATGTTGTAAATCAGAAAAATGTACAGGAAACTATGGACTGTGGAATGCGCATGCTCACATATGTGACCCACCACCACAAAATGAGTCTTAAGTCGGGATTTGTCATTTTTTAATTGTTATTTTTTTCTGAAAACGCAGTGTTTCCTGATCATTTTCAGGTATGAAACATGTCCTTATCTTCACAAATGACCGAGTTATTGCCAATTCTATTCGGGGAAAGCGAAAGTTTAGAGCTTTCAAAAGTCAAGGAAAATGGCCGACGAAAAGTGCCGACAGTGTCTTTAAAATTTCAATAGCAACCTGCAGTTGAATGCTACATTTCAGACTTATTAGTATGCACAACAACATAAACAAATAAAAGTAATAAAAATTAGAAAAAATATAGACCTTATCATGTAATCTCAGTCAAAAATGAGTGATATTCATGTTGGGTTGCTGCAACTGGGTCAATAAATTTCCCAGCTAATGTGTACAGGGTCAGTCCACTTGTGGCAGGAGGGGTTACCGCAAGTAAAACAAGTAGTTAAAGTGTATTTTGGAGAAATTTAATAAAATGAAGTCCTGTAGATTACAAAATACAGGTTCGTGGCTGATTTTTGTTCGAAATAATTCAAAATTTTACGCTAGTGTGAATAATTTTGAAAAAATGACAATCACTCATCCCTATCCAAGTCCACTGACACTGACTGAAGAGCAACGACTTTCCTCGACTTCTCACCGAGTGATTCAGCCCTATCGAAGATTGTTCCCTCTTGCAGTAATATTCAGCTGCGTGCACCCCGATCCACTGGCTTTGCAGATACAAGACATTGTTGTGCGATTAAGCTAATCCGGACGGTTTTCTTCAAGTTCTGTTTGTTCCAATCCAACGACTTGGAATCCAACGCAACCGTATTCGCGATGGGTCGATCATGAAACTCATCTGGCGACGAGTTGCTGCCGTCAGACGACTCGTTGCTGTCACGAAATTCCTCCTTGTCTCAATCAACAAATGTGCTCTGTTGAGTTCAGTTAATTCTCGCTGATCTTGATACGGCAGTCAGAGGCAAGAGTTAATCATTGAGATATCAGCTACACAGCGACCAGCCATCTTACTGTCTTGAAAACATGCCGTGACCTAGCTCGCGACCTCACGGTTTCACGCCCACTTAACTAGTTCTAGCGAATGAGGTCAGCGATGCATTGGGTTAAAAGGTCGTTACTAGCTAAAAGACTGGTGAGTGACACTTCTGTTGAAAATACCCCGAATGCAAAAAGTGAAATAACGACTTATGATTGGACGAAAAACTCAAAGAGATTACTACATGCATAATGAGCAGAGTTTGACCTTTCTGTTGATGTGTTTATGAGNCTGGTGAGTGACACTTCTGTTGAAAATACCCCGAATGCAAAAAGTGAAATAACGACTTATGATTGGACGAAAAACTGAAAGAGATTACTACATGCATAACAAGCAGAGTTTGACCTTTCTGTTGATGTGTTTACGAGCGAAATTGGGTCATCGGAAGACTGATCAATGAGGACACGAAAACCGGCAAATTTCGATGAAAATTTCACGAGATATGCAGTCGTGGAGAAGGTGATGTTTTTCAAAATGGTTTAAAATGAAGTTTGATCGTTTTAAAGTATTGTTTTGTGGAGTAGAATGAATAAATAATCATAATCTGCAATAAAAAAATTTGACCTAATTTTAACCGATAGCTACTGTTTGCAGTCTTGTCAGGAAATTGAGTTTCCGACTTAAGACTCATTTTGTCGTGGTGGGTCACATATGCCAAATTTTATAAAAATACGTTTAGGACCTTTGAAGCTATAGAGGTAAGCGTAAAAAATTCAAAATTCCCACTAAGGTGCACACCAGTTGTTGGATCTGTCCGAATGTTCGCTCACGCCATCCCATCCATGATAGGAACATACCGTAATCGTTCGGGTTAACGCCCATGCTCAGTTAACCGCCCATCCCCGACTTTACGTGGATTTCGATTTAACCGCCCACTGCTCAGTTAACCGCCCCCCTGCGATTTTTGCAGATTTCCAGTTAAGCGCCCACCTCTCGGTTAAGCGCCCATCCCCGACTTTTAAAGAATGAAGATTTAGCGCCTAGTNTTTTGTACCTCGGCCGAGATTGGAAAATCATCGACTATTCCTGTCTATTTCCGTGACTTGAGTTTCTGCGTGTCAGTTCAGGAACGATTCTTGAATGCCGGTCATGTTGTCCTTGAAATCGTATCACCGTGAGCGTAATTGCTACTGGGATCAGCCCTCACTCACCCGTTGGTACGTCAAATTTCAGCAACAGAACCCATTTAGGTAATAATTAGGGAAATACTTTTTGATCAACAAATGTCTTTTCTGTATCGCCATATCGTGAAACGGTTGCAAAGTACCAGCCTGCAGTGAGCAACTGCCGTTTGACTAAACGGACGAGTTACCGCAGTGCAAATCGGCACCGCCTTTACTGGCTGTAAAATTGTAAATTAGAGAAAATTCCACATGCTGCGATGTTCAACAAACAAAAACAAATTTTATCTCAAAACAGCGGAATAATTCTGAAGTTGCCGTGGCTCTTCGCCGGGAAAATTATTTGCTACAAAATGGCTTTGGTTCTCAATTGCCAGTGTAAATATATTTATTTTAAAACCTCATAAAAACTTACAATATATGACCCTGCTTTCTATATATCAAAATCCCGTCCCGCACGCCATTTATTCTGATAAAAACAGCCGGAGACGTCATGGCTTTGTCCATTGTCAGTGCGAGTGGTTTCGATCGGTCCGGATCGGGTCATCGGCTGCAGCTCCAAGTCCGGCAAAATAATTTTTGTCAAAATTTATTTTGTCACATTATTTTCAACAGTTTCAATACAAATTGTCCCTACTTTGGTTTCATTCAATTTAAGGTGTGCTGCCGATTATTTTATTCACATGGGTGGGCTGGTGACAAACAATGCTCCAGTCGTGTACTTAAAGGCGAAGGCAATCATTTTTCGTGTCTCTTTAGGAAAAATATGGTTCGTTGTTAATCCCAAACAATTTTCTCACTAAATTAAAGCTTTTCGTAATTTAATCAATTATTCGTTCTCTACTCCGGTAATGAAGTTTTGGGAGGCAAGAATTTCGCCCCAAATTTCTTTTCATACCCTCTGACTGTGAAAGATACCGAGTCAGTCATTTTTCTATCTTGGTTGTGATAAATTCGCTCGTCGTTTACTTTTGTTTACGAGTCAGTCAGCATGTCACACTCTTTCTGCGTACCGGGATGTACTCAATGTCGACTCACAGACAGAGGAACAACAGACCTACTTGCCCGAGTTCCCGCGACACACTCCCACTAGATTGTGAATTGAGCATACAAACTGCTTACATCCCGTCGTGTGACTCCCTCCCCAAACAAACGGACCTTCTAAATAGCTCCAATACTTTAGACACGTCCCCAATAAACTTACCACATTTTGGCTCATCGATCAGCTAACTGAACGGCGAACTGTCCTCTTCATTGGGCCCGTATTCACTGCTTCATCTCAACATCTCAGCAGGGTTGCTTACAAGCTTTGGGCCATGACGAAAACATCCCGTTACGCAGCAACAGTCTGGCGTGTTGACTGACTCGTAAACAAAAGCAAACGACGACTGAACGTATCACAACAGAAGTAGACCAATGACTCACTCGACAGCTCTCATAGTCAGATTATATGAAAAGAAATTGGCGAGAAATTTCTGCCTCCCAAAACGCCACTTCCGGTCCAATAATTACTTAAATTACTAAAAGCTGTAATTTAGTGGAAAATGTGTCTGGGATAACCTACAAACCATATTTTTGCAAAAAAAAAATAAATGGAAAAATGTTGCGTTCGCCTTTAAGTCTGTGTTCCTGCATGAATTGTACTTCCGGTTTTGCAGTTAGCTCAACATGGCGGTGGGTTCTTTGGGTCCGAATGGTTATTGACGCGTTTATTTAAACTTTTGTCAGCTATGAATTATGTGTTGGTTTTAGGATAGTAACTGCGTCCTTCTTTTCAAGTTTTTCTTACCATTTAAAAAGGGTTAAAAACGTGTGCTTCCACGATGTTAATCTAAGGCGAAATCCGGTCACTGTGGAAAATGGATATAAGCGTGTTTGACCCTTTCGTATGCAGCCTTTAGCAAAGGACTAAAAACGGGCTCACTTGGCGTTTTGGTAGTGCGGAATTATGCCAAAAAATGACCGAGAGATAGCGTTCTCGATTAACGGAGGCCCTTCCATACTAGGAGGTAGGAGTAAAACAAAACCAGTGGCCAGTTTGTACCCGCGCGACATTTCACCCTTGCATTCCGCTTTGGTATACGGTTTTTATCCAAATATCACGTTTTCTTTTCGTTCCTGAATGTACGGAACTACGAAATTATTAATATTGGTGTGACACAAGTGAGATGCAAACCGCTGAGCCACAAATTTTCTCGGGAAAGCACTAGTTACTGTGTGAATGTACTACTTAACAGGCATGCTTACATAGGATTGTTGTTCTGTTGTCTTATTACGTTGCTTCATTTACAAGCTGACGTGCATGTGTCGCCGTCGCTTGCAAACCTGTGTTAAGCATAAATGTGTAAGCATCAATGCTTCATTAATATCACAATACCACGGAATTCTCACTGCAAAAAAGTTGCTGTAACACAGCTCACGTTCATTTTTAAAGCACCGTCATCACCTCCGGTAAACGCAAGTGTAACTCATGTGTCGAATACGTCACTGTCCTTTTCTTGGGGGAAAGTAGAGTGCCTTAGACAAAATGGACAGGTCACCAGCTACAGATATCAAATACGCAATAAAATGGGTCCGTGCGTTATGAACATTAACTCCGTCAGCAAAACAGGTAATCGTGACGTTACTTTCCTAAACCTTCAACCGTATACAAGGTACGAATTAAGAGTTCAGGCAATAGTTGGACAGTTGGCTGGGCCGTGGAGTGGATGGACCAACGTGATGACTAAACAAAGTGGTGAGTTGGTTTGGGAACACATTATTAACATACATGTTAAACGGCTATAAGGTCAATGTATTTGATATGTCTCTGTGGTGTTCTGAAGTGAAAGGTTTAACTAACCCAAGGGAGACCAGGCTGCAAGCCCATAGCATAGAGATTGGTAGATAGGGGTATCCATGTTTAACTTTGTTTTTGTCGATTGACTAAACACAACTTTGAACAAAATATATGTCTGTCATTCGTGCTTGCTCAGTGGAAATGAATGTAAGAACAAGGCGAGTGCCGTTTGCCGGCACTGAGAATACTCGTTCAGGCTTCCATTCGAGTTTTACACCAGCTGCACTAAATCTCAACAGACTCTCCACTAATACATAAGTCAATTCGTCTCGTAAAAGATCACGTCATTACAATATCTTTAACGTTCTAGTTCCAACAGCCCCAACAAACGTCGTGATCGTCGAACGTGCACCAGGGTCTGTAACCGTATCATGGTCTTCACCGTGTCCCCCCAGAGGTGCAATTGGTGGCTATATGGTGCAGTACCGATCCCTGAATGAATCGGAGCTTGTTATGACGTCAAGTTGCAACCACTGCACCAAACTGGTTCTTCAGAATCTTCCCTACAACGAACTATACGAGTTCAAGGTAAAATGTTTCATCAACATGCCAACAATCGTACCGAGTTGGATTTCCGCCATTTCTAACTGCTGCCTGAGGGTTCATGAGCCTTGGTAATTGCCCATTAAGTTACGTACCCAGCCAAGAATTAATGAGTTGCCGAAAGATGTCTAATGCTGGTGTTCGTGCAGATTGTAGATTGTAAACAAACAAGTTAGCCTTGCCCGAACGATAACGTCAGCCTGTTACATGTACGTCCACTGCGATCTAATTATTGTAATCTGGATATTTTCTTCGAAGATTCCTTTGGATGTAAGGCTAGTAAACCGATCAGGTAACCCGACTTCGACTAGTGTTGGTGTCAACTTAGAATTCTTCTCAATTCTTATCATGTTCGTTTCGAGCTCATTTTGTAAACGAACTTGGGTTAGTCAAATACAACATCTGTGAATATTGATGCAGACTCGCCTTTTTCCAGGTTAAAGCGAAAACAATCGATTGGGGAGATTGGAGTAATTCTATCGTGGAGAAAATATCGGACGGTGAGAACGGCTACTGTTTGTCAGTTTTTTACAATCTATAATTTTACTCGAGCCCTAACAAAAACCAGAGTTGCCATGCACGCAGCGTGACGTAACGAGATCTTGTATACTGGTGCACTAGGAAACAACAGTATCCATGACATACATGTAACCAAATGTCATTTGATATGAATGTTCAAAATGGAGTTTCAAAAACACTGTTGAAATTTTCTAAGGTGTGAATGTTATAAAAGTCATAGTTTCTAGTCCCTCGTGCAATACTCAGCCATTCACAACACAGCATATCGGATGCTTCCATGAATTACAGTCTATGGATTATTGTTTCATAAAATTTCATAACATTTTTTTATTCCTGAAGATGTACATGTATGTTGCTTTTATTTCTTGATAAAGTTTAAGCTCGATCCCAGTGCATGGTAGTTGCACGGGTGAAATCAGTAAGTCTTCAAAGTCACTAACAAAAAAACTGTCCACAAATTTATAGTGAACGATTTCAAGCAAAGACATAAAACAGCACTTTTCAAATAACTTAACAGCAATCATTGAAATACTCTGCTCACTTACCAACGCATTCCTTCCGGACAGCGAAAGACATCAATCTATCTTCGGTGAATGAAAGTCTAGTAATCGGTGCGGTATGCGGATCCATGGGTTTCGTCCTTGTTTTCAGCGTTCTTGGATTTGTGTTGTATAAGTAAGTATCAATAAGCTACTGTATCTTTAAAATGGAGTTTCATCACAGTTTAGCATAGCGACCGGAAGGATACAGTACTCCAAATAATTTGTAAAAGAGCAAAACTTTCACTCTCAAGTCCCCTGCAACGAGAAATCCGCTGTGCAACATGAATGCCGTGCTGAGGCCTACCCAGAATTTTCTAAAATTGAACAGTCGTTCTCTTTATTGGCGACCATTTCTACCTTAGGTCACAAGATTGAAAGTAAACTAATTTCCTTTCCTTAGCGTTATACTGTTTATTTTGCGTAATCCTCCCAAACTTGTAAGAAATTGTACTTGGCTAAATGAAAACCCTCCATTATGCATCGTGATTTCGCTTTGTAATATTGACGAGCTGTGCTTGGGACGAGTAGTCAAAAAGTAAACGTTTCATTAGCATGTGTTTCGTTTCAGTATGTGCGTTATATAGATCTAACTAAAGCTCCTTATCTAGCAAATGACAGATCATTTTAAAAACAGTAAAGTGCTCGTTGTACGTGTGTATTGAATACATTTTTCAGAAAAAGACGAACCAGCCACCGCACTTCGAAAAGTGGGGAAACAATTGAAAAGTGGGATGAACCAGGTAAGGAGATGTATTCCCTCAAAAATTGTCAGCATGAGCTCTTGCAGCTTACGGATATAGTTAAAATATAAGTATAAGTCTTTGTGGATTTTGATCTGTGCTATCACAAAAGGTGGTGATGCGAAAGCTTACTGTGAAGCACATAATTGTATCTGAAATTTTTAGTTTTTGAGCCACTTGAAACTTCAGTAGTCCATTTCAGGTCAAATGGATTTCATTCAACTGAAAGATCGACTAAGTAAGGAGTCGCAGTTGCCACTTATTGTTACATTGATCGTATATTTAAAGTGGGTGGTTAACCTAGTTCCGCTTGTAAACAACGTAGCTTAATTGGTGATGAGAAAATCTATCTTCACTCGGTTAGGCATGATGATGCCTTTTATGCAAAGTCACACACATATGCTTCCATATTTGATCCTTAGTTTACATGAAATTTGCTTCAGAAAACAGTAATGGCAAGACCACATTTCCGTCACTTGAGGGAGTTGAAATTATTTGACCTTCAGCCTGGTTTGGTTGTTCTGACGCATGATCCTTGGGGAACTTTCATCACATGTTGATGCCTAACCGTTTGTTTAATATCCTGCATGTTCGTTTCTTTGTACCTTCTCCGTAAATCGCAGATTTGGGATGTTCGTGTTTCACGCATGGGCCAGCTTAGACCAGCTCGGCTGTAAGTAATCCCTGATGTATGTATGTACATGTATAAGTATACCCGTGATGATTGTTAACAGGTCAGTCAAAAGGGGTACCTCATGAGCTAGACTATGCTGTGGAGCTGTCTTCTTTTGATGTTGCTGACGATAAGTCGGTAAGAAGCATACTGTAGACGTCTTCACAAGTTTCAATGTGCACATCAATGTGGTCATATATGTGGCGTTCTTGGACAGGCATTTGCCCATGCCTAATCTTAATTATCCATGTGCTGAGGACCACATGCCAACAGAAACATGAATGCATAACCCAAAAATGTTGACACCAACGGCGAAATACATAACTGCATCTCGGAAAACAGGAATCTGAGAATTTTGCAATTTGGGAAGGATTGTGGCGGGAAGTGTGCATGTATATTCACCATAACTTTTTCAAACATCGCTACAGTGATTGGATTTCATCTTATTCATGTGAAGTGTCTGTTGAGAACATGTCTAGGTCTGATTTAACTTCAACGAACGGTTGATGCCATAGTTTTTCGAACTTGTTCCAGGATGACAACGAAGCCACTATCGCATACGAGACTGTGGCTAACGACGGACGGACTTCCAAAGTGTATGAGAAGATTGAGCCATCATATTGGACGATACCACTTAATTCAATCGTCTTCGGTGACGTCGTCGGTAAAGGGAGTTTTGGCGATGTGCTTTCCGCTACCATTGCCAAAGATGGCGCTATTACCAAGGTGGCATTAAAACGATTAAACGGTAAGTATATCCAGGTACAGGTCCATACTGTGTTCAGGGTATGGCGATTTCCTGATCGGTCACTTGTTATAGCGCATTGTCTGTCCAATGTTAGATTCGCTCAGGTCGTGATTCTGGATATGCAATACACATTAACTCCTGTAAATGCAACTCCATGGTTACCAAGAAATTTATACTGTTTTTTGTAGAGACATGGAATGGGCAGACCATTGTCGGTGCTCGCACTGTGTTTGGTTGCATGCTCCCGAATAGCTACATGTTGTTGTCTAATCCATTTTAGTCTGTACAACGTTTTAGCTTGCGCCACAGACAAAGACAAGACCGACTTTATCGGGGAGCTTAATATCCTTAGCCAAGTGGGAAGTCACGCAAACGTCATATCCTTGATAGGAGCTTGTGAATATGAAGGTAATGTGTTGAACTCGCTCAATACCTGGGGGCTTCAAGCTAGCCCCCGGTTTGGTGAAGTGAGCAAAAAAATCCGCCTCAGAGATACAAAAACACTGAAAAAAGTAGAAAACTAGACAAAATCCACTAAAAAGGCAAGAACTGTCAAAATTGTGCGAATGCCATTTCAAACCTCTGCACGTGCCCCTTGAATCTTACTATAACGATTATAAGAAATTCGAGGCCCCTATTTTTAGGCTGTGCGCTCGCATAAATATCAGTTAATTGGGTAAAAATTGATTAGAGTCACAAAAGCACAAAAACATAAAAACACAAGAAAAAATATGAATTCTAAAGCATGACACGGATAAAATAGAAGTAAAATATTTAATTCCATCGTGGTCCGTATAGGCAGTCTTGGCATACATGTTCCAACAAACAATTGGTGAAGTTGAGGTAACATAGGATTTATTCAAGATCAAAAACCCGCGCAGAGTAACAAAATTTCCCTCCCACAGAGCCCTGGAAATGTAAACGTATTCTGACTGACACCTTAAGTACAAACCCCCAACACAAAGATAATGCTACACAATTAAACTTGGTAAAGATCTGAGGAATTAAGAGCAATTCTATGTAAAAACCAGACGTTGGGCTATGTATGCAAAATCACCGCACATCAGCTGGCCTTGTCAAAAGAAACCTGAGCCTGGTTTTTAAGAGTTTCTGAGTTTCGTTAACCCTTTTTACGACCACTTTGTACTTTTTCTGAAAAATAGCAAATAATAGTACTGGGAAGTAGGTGACATTTTATCAGCAACAACACATCATTGCTTCACATTATAGAAAAAATAACAATATAGCAGAAAGAAGAAAGAATAACATAAAAGAAAAATTAGTTTGGATAGATTTATTGATTTTTAAGTGCTCCCATTTTAGCCTACAAAATGTCATTTCACTGCTTATTATTAAGGCCATTTTTACGCATTTTTATCGCTATCCCAAATCTTTATCGAATTCTTTTGTAACATGAGTTAACTTCCATCTGTTACTGCTGTCTTTGTTCAGTCCAATGCAAGATAAAAATCTTGTCTCTTTCATAGTTTTTGTGCAATCAATTTTTTACTTGGTGCAAAAATAAAAATCTTTTATAAGATTTGAGAACTCAAAAAAGTCCATTTTAATGTACTGATGAGTTAATAATACAATCCTCATCATCATTTCAGAGAAGCAGGTTTTATTTTTATTAAGGGTGCCCATTACCCTTTGCTTGGTCAGTTTTCGAACACAGTAATGGACTAAGAATCCCACGCACTGCCTGCAGTGCATGCTGGTACATTTTCAAACCTCCTGGACAAGACCCTGTATATGCGCTTGAAAAAGTCCTTTCAAACTGTTAGCAAAGTTCATACTAAAACTAATTAAGATCTTCGAGATCACAAGTGAAAAGAGGACCGTGAATACGACCAGAAGTGTCGTGTTATTGGACATAAAAACGGTCACGCAATGCTTCTTGTACTACACAAAAGCGGCCGAGCCTGGTGGCAATGCGCCAATGGAATTTGCAATCTTAGAAAAATAACAGGTACGGATATTTCCGATTGAAAACATAATACTTTCAGTTATATCTAAGGTACCGGCTTTCAGTATTTAAGCAATTTGGTGTTTTTGCGACTTACCAGCTAAAAGTTTCACAATTTGTAAATTCCGTTCATGCGGCGGACTCAAAACCACAGTTTCTCGAAGGTACAAATGTGCTAGGTTTAGTGTATGATGCATTTCCACACAGCACTTCAGAAACTGCATTTTGTTTGAAAACAGAATGGCTACTGAAACACAAAGTTTTGCTCAGTACACATGTCTAAGATAGACATTTCGCAAAACTAGATAATCACTCCTTTTAAAATCTCAGAAGTTTCAATACCTTTAGAACCAATCATGCATGCCATCCTAACCCGCTAACCGGATAGGCCTGTCAGGTTTGTTCAACGGGGCAGTCAGTAAGTCGAAAGTGGTCAGCGAAAGCTAATACGATGTTCTGAACTGACGTCATGGCCTGATGACCCAGGCCAACGGCTGTGATAAATATGAAGTAACTTTTTAGCAATTGCACTAACAGGAACTAAGAAACGAAACTGGCGAAAAATCCATTTCGACATGCGAAAGTCAACGCCCCATTCAATCTTCCGTTTCAATCTAGTTGTGTGTTCTGGATAACAGCACGTCAATTTTTGTCTAAATCCAAGTCCAATTTCATGTCGATATGTAAAACATATAACGGCGCATTTCCATTGGTTTTCAAGTCCAGCCTCCTCTCTCACAGCATCGAACACTCGAGCTCTGGCAAGAATCAATTGTAATTCCAATATACTTTCAAACTTCTGTGGCACTTTGCACCACGTCAGATGACTTTTGACGTCTTTAACACAGCCAATGAAGGCCATATTTCATCCGCGATCACATTTTTGTAACGAAAATTGACCAAATGTACAAGAAGAAAGTTCCTACATATTCTTTGCAGTGACAGGAAGTGCATGTAATCTTGAACCCTAAAGTGCTATTGGTAAAGTTAAACAAAGAATGGAGTGTTTCAGAAAATTTGGGACTCAAAAGTGAAACTTTTTGTGTTATTGTATTGTTAACATTAGATCATATATTTTAGGTGCTATCTCTGAACTAAGAGTAGCCTCAAATTTCTTGTCAGTCAGAGTAAGGTCACATCACAAAAATGCCCAAATTCGAGGGCCACGTTTAGCACTAATTATATAAGAGACAAGTTTTTTGGAAAACAGTTATCAAAGTTATAACTATATAAAGTGTCTACGCAGAGAACTTCAACTTCAAATATATTCCGATATAGCATGCAGGTAACCCAACAACTTGCCACTTGTGACTGGCCTGAAAAGTGGTCCCGGATTTTTCTCCCCTGCTGGAAATTTAAATGAACCTATGAGTTGCAAATTTCATTTTCTTACTAACCTCCACATGAGTCTTTGTGACCATCAATGTCTAACTTTTTCACCAGTGCTGCTGTTCAAAAATTACAGTTTTACTGACATAAAATAATGCAAAAATATGCTTTTATAGCCAAATAGGTCACATCGCGGTAACCAGAGGTCATTGTGTGCAAATGTTGCATCAGTGTACTTTGGGCCAGCATCCCATCACATGCACAAGATATTTGCTCTGTATGAATTTTTGAGTATATAGTGATTTTTCATTTTCATATGGTTTTTATATGGAATCATTTTTATAGGTACAGAGTAGAAAATTAAGTTGAATATTTAGATAAACTGGTTCTAGACACTCCCCCAAAACGCACCCTGTACAACGTAAACTCCGGTTTACGTTACTACTCCAAAAAAAAATGAAATTTTCGTTTCAATGGTTATGGTTACAGATGTTCTGTATGTGGCTACGGAATATGCTGCGAACGGGAACCTACGGATACTTCTCAGAAACAGTCGCAAGGACTCTGAATATGCCAATGTTGGCACAACGACAAGTTTTAGTGAGAAACAGTTGCTGCAGATGGCGTTAGATGTTTCCCGGGGAATGAAGCATCTTGCTGCTTTTAAGGTAGATAATCAGGAATGTGGCTTGATTGTAGTTTGAGCATTATACTGTATGTTACTGAAGAAAAACGACAGAAATCTGGATGCATGTAAATCCAAGAATATTTTGACTTAACGAGATTTAAGGCCAGCACCCGTGAATTAGAAAATTATCCGTTATACTCGGTATGTAATAGGTACTACATTAACATGATTGTATTGGTTTAAACAATTTGTTCTGAATGAGATGTGACCAGTCAGTTTGATTTTAAAAATGTAGATGATTTTGGTTATGCATGTATCTTTAAATTCCTATATGTGTCGATGCTCATAGTGGCAGCGAAATAATTGTCCTATCGTGGTAAGGGAATTCTGGGTCTTATTTTGTAGCTTTGAAACCATGGCTTAATCAAAGTTACAGTGATGTGTCTAAGTAAACGAAATGCTATTTAAAAGTTGAATGAAGTTCATGCATTCGTTGTTCTGAACGGTGTCGGTACTATTGAGAGTTTTATTTTTTGATTGTGTATCTTTTTCTTTATGCAAACACGAACCATTTTTTATGAAATATTGCTGTTGCAGATAATTCACCGTGACCTTGCTGCAAGAAACATCTTGGTCAGCGAAGACTTGACTGCGAAGATATCTGACTTTGGGCTCAGCAGAAATGAAGACATCTACGTGAAACAAACCCAGACAAGAGTTCCGATACGGTGGATGGCACCTGAGTCGCTCTTCAACCAGACTTACAGCACAAAAAGTGACGTGTACGCCGTTTTTAATTGGTTATATCCGGGGACTTTATTGAGTCCCGTATCCAATGATTTTAAAGTTATTCACAGAAACCTTTCGGTGTTTCAGAAGACCGTCGTTTTGGCCTCAAAATCACAAATATCTGTTTGAAGGATTGGAGAATTTGTGTGTTGTTTGTATTTCTAACTATGCCATGTTTATACAGAGACGAGTACATTTTCAGGTGGTCCTTTGGAATTCTGCTGTGGGAGATCGTGACATTAGGTAAGCTTTCCAAATATTTTCATATAGAAACATTTGCAGCATCTTAACACCATAATTTCTTTTTAGTGTTTTTGTTGTCAGTTAAACGTGGTTGGCATTTTTCATGCACCATGGATTTGCCTATATTCTGTATAACTATTAGTGTCATCCACCAAAAATACTACCATACATTGTATCATTTAATTGATAAACTAGCCACACAACTGATTTCTTTGCGTACGTCTACATGTATGAAGTTACTTTGTGATTCATGGTTGTGCAAATTAAAAAAAAATTAAGTAACCTGTGATATACATGTACTCTGTAGATATAATCTAAAAACTTGCAATATGAGTGCCGCATTAACGTGTGTTTCAGGAGGAACGCCTTACAGTGGAATTTGCAGCAGTGACCTCTTGGTTATGCTCAAGACCAACTACAGGATGTCTCAGCCTTGTAACTGCAGTGATGACATGTAAGTAGATGCTTCCTGTGGCACAGGAAGTTACACCTTGACTAGGATAGTGCTTGAGCATTGTGGGATATAAAACACGTCGTGAGTCTGAGTCTTCTGCTATGCGATTTTAATGTGGTCAGTGCACGCAATCCATAGGACCAGTTTAGATATGACTTACATGAGTGCCTTGCACGTCCGAGCAACAGTCTTTAGAGTTTTAATTTAAAACTTTGACGATGACCCTACGAAATAAAGAGAAGTTAGGGCTGCGTGGATCACTCTAATTGGCGTTACTTATATAAACTTCTTTTTGTCACTCTCCATAGATACGGTTTGATGACATCATGCTGGAGCAAAGCCCCCTCTCAGCGGCCGTCGTTCAATATCCGGGTAGCCATGTTAGAAGATATGTTACTTCAGAGGAAGACATATATTTCTGTGACGTGTGGAAACGATTTCTTATACGAAACCATCGACACAGTGAAGGACAACCAGTAGTCTAAATACAGCAAAGAAGAACCGTGGAAGACTAATCCATTTTTTAAATTGTATACGATAGATACACTGAATTCTACATTTCTACACTTCCTATGCTGCACTATTTCTTGTTGTTTTAGTCCAGTGTCATCTACTGGCATTGGTAATTCATTCCCAGCCGATTTCTGCTTCTGTTTAAAAAAGTCTGTAATACCAGAAATTATGTTGCTCTATTTACAACTGTATATAATATGTAAACATGTGTTCTTTGTCTATAAAATATGCATGTTTGTAAACGGTATCGGACATGGAGGAAGTACAGCCAATTGACCCCACACCCCGCGACCCTCACGACCCAAGGCTGCCTGGTCTCACGATCTACAACCTCCTCGACCCAGTCCACACAACCTCGACTAGCTCTGGACATAGATTAAGCGCTGACCTGCAGGACGAGTGAGTTGGGCCGTGAGCTCGGCTGACGTTTCCCTACTTTTTGCAATTAAGAGAGTCGACTCGGCAATTTTAAAAGGCGAAAGCAGAACAAAAACGCGCCCAAATCAAATCAAAGACCTCCCAACGTTACAGATGTCGTCCCTGGCAGAAAGTATACGTCTCAGCTACTCTTCAGTGAATGTCAGATTCAACCGTAAAGTGGAAGGAACCGACAAAACTGTAATCTCATCATTAAATGCAGTTTGAAAAAACAAGGTATTTGTTACAAGTATTTCAATGTTATATGGAGTATATTGTAAACGAGTACATAGTAGAAAGCAAATAATAAATTAAAATGTAAAATTATGTGCATTCACTGTCTCCCTAAGTTTAGTAGAACTGGGCCATTGGTACACTCTTCCAGTGCTGCCGTGGAATGTTGTTTAACATGGGATCTCGTTGGTTAAAGTAACGACACCGACGTCATAACATTCAGTCATTACCATTGGTTGATATCTGGAAACCCCTTTCAGTTTACTGTAAGGTGACCACTTTTGACCTGAATGGTTGCAATTAAGAAAAACAGGCAGTGGTCGAATTAAACAAAATCAAGAAAACACTGATCACATTGGTAAGCCCAGACAAATACAGTGTATAGAAAGCGTGAGCAAGTGGTGGCGATATGAGTGATAAACCACCTATCAAACATGCCCATCGACGACTAATTATGGAATACCGTTTGTCGTTCATCATGTTTCTACAGGTCCTCTTTTCAGTTTAGGTAGCGGTGTGTCAGAGTATAGGCCATTGACAGCCGCTCATGGAACTATTTCTGTGACAGCATAGCGCACTCACAATTTGTTATTTCAGATCACCCTCTCACGCCACTTCCAGTTTTTAATCACCAGACCTGAGCCTGATCAGACTCGCGTGTAAATATGTTTCATTGGAAAGACACACAGCTACGTAATAAGATTATGAAATATGAAAAGGAGCAAAAATACCTCTATTGCTGTGGGTTGTGGGGTCGAGGGTCGTGGGGATCGTGGGTCGAGGGGGGAGGAGATAGTTTTTGAACAGTCCCCTCTGTTCTGCCCATCAGTCATCAGACGCGTTCGGGCAGTCTCGATTAGGTCGCTTAAACTTATCTCATATTCCTTTATTTCTGCATTTAGCAATATCTAAAGTCATCATTTGTTGAAATTATCAATACCCTACTCACGTAACTGAAAATCAGTAGCTATAACAATCAAGAAACTCCTAATAGTTTTAATATGATGGCGAATATGAACTTCTCGATCACATCCTTGAGGTAATTACCGATTTTTGTATCAAGGTTTTGTGGGTTGTTTCAGTTGTTAAACCATGTTTTTCAGCCACGCGTAAACAGGTTATTGTGGAATTTCGATCAATCGTTATTTAATACCTTCCACAGGAAATCAAGTGACACCATCTCGATTCGGGTTCTAATTTTTCAACAAAAACACGTTTGTTTAAAAAAATGTGCAAGTGTAGACGTGGGAACTTTTTGGAATTTGATTTATAGGTGTACTATTTAGCTATATAGAAAAAACTAGGTTGCTCCCCCCAAAGTACTCACGAGCACAAAAGCTATGAGATCTGGCTCACCGACTACAGGGAGTAACTACTAGTCCAAAATTCAATGCGGCTGAATGGGATGAACGGTGAATGTTGCTTTGTGTAATGTTAAATCTACTGTAGCTTAGTACAAACATCAGGGCCCGGTCTCTAATCTTTGTACTCGAAACGAACTCGAAACTATTTTTGGCAATTTCTGTGCTCCTTTTGTGCGAACATAAGGTAATTGGTTATCAGACTGCGCTCGAATACATTATAGTTTATGCATAGGAATTTCTAGTTCAAGTTTGCCCTTGAAGACCCATATTTTCGTGATACAAACTCGAGTAAAAACTGAAAATTTCGAGTTCAAACTCGAAATTATTGCTTTAATATTGGGTTTACAAACTTTGAACTAAGGGCAATAAATTATCTACGTAAGTTATTGTGTACTCGAGCATAGAATAATAGACACTTATCTTGAGTTCGCCCAAAAGTAGAGTAGAAAGTGTCAAACCTAATTTCGAGTTACATTTCGAGTAAAAAGATTGGAGACCGGGCCCAGGTTGCTCTGCCAAAGCGATATTTTGCGTTTTCATTTTTTAAAAATGCATGTTTTGATAAATACATGATGTCCATCAACATATAAGTGGCCTTAAACCGTTCCTTAATCATACTAGAATTGCTGCATTTAGATTCGGAAAGGAATGGCGTGTCATTAACTAAGGTTGTGCTGAATAGGTTGTCCTGTCCATGCGTGTAAATTCATGAAGCAATAATGGTATCGAGCAATAATGAACTTTCGAAGCTCAGACCACTTTTTTAATTTGAGTAAGGAGTTGTTTGGTTCCATGACCTCGAATGTGTTACGACACCACTGGTTACTAACACCGAGTATGTAATTCTTGATATTACATGGGCAAATCACAAAGCAGTGCAGAGTATAAATCCAAACCCCTTACATTTTATAGTTCACAAAACACTGAAATAACCGTTCTAGCATTAATTCACTATATAACGAGTTGGCGAATTTTCCACAAACTTATGTTGTGACAGAAGAGCGAGTGTTCCACAAACTCAGTTCGTAAAAGAAGACTTGACACACTGTGTTGATGTGTTTTGACAGTCTCTGATATTTTTTGGGAATTGGCTATACTTGGTCTATTGACTGACTTTGGTTTCGATTTCCTTTTAAATAATTCCCGTCTGCGCTTTTTCATGCTTTTATCAATATTTAGGCTTCATTGGTGAACAAACGTTTGAGCACTATGCCCAACGGTCACTCACACGCAGGTCTTTCTTCTAACAATGATAGTAATACTTCAGATGGTTCATGCAGAAAAGTTTATTTTTTATAAATTTAAAAAAGCACCAAGACTGCCCTATGATAAGGATTAGTCGGAGTAGATTCAAGTAATCACTTGACATTTGACAACAGACAGCTGTTCACATTTGACAACAGACAGCACCACAATTGCAATTATAGTTAAATTTTACATGTTGTTACAATTGATTGAATTAGTTGGTTTGACCATTTGAGATGATCGTTGAAAGTGGGGCAAGCACCTGTCATCTAAACTACATTATGTTGAAGGACAACAGCGGTAATGGTGGTAAGCAGTTAAGTTTGAGATAACTTGGGATGAGTCGGTACAACTAATTTCAACTAAACGTACGACGTACTCTCAGGGAGAAGGACATGCAAAGAACTTCTTACACGGTCCCATCTTTGGCGGCGAATCCCATATCCAAGTTTATTCAAACGGAGACAAAACCCAAATCAAGAAACGTGGTGACAGCCTGGTTGTTCTGCCTCAAGGTTAATTTACTACTCGCGCGCGGGAAAGCCTTGCTTACTGTGATTTTTAAACATTTTTTCAAGTTTCAATATTACAACTTCAAAGACTATTTACTAGATTCTAACTTGAATATTTGTTACAAAACTTGAATGCAATTTAAAACTGCTCAAGCTTAAAATAGAAATGTGAACAAAATGTAACTGAATCAGTTCATGTTGCGCAAGCCTGTTTTTACAATACACTGTAGCTGCGTCATGTGGTTGAAAATTTTAGACACATCGAATTTTTCGGCAAAGAGGACTGGTCGTTTTGACGTTTCATGTGATTTTGTTGAAATTTCCAAGAGAATTGCCCATGTCATAAACCTGAGACGAGTGTAAAATTCTCTATTGGTGTTTCATTAAGCACTCATTTTTGGCAGAACGTGAGTTTGTAGCAGATCGAAAACTACTGAAAATTTGTTTAAATGTCCTAGTGGTATACCAGTGTAGCCGTGGTGTCATGTACAGCGTTGTGTTTTTATGTGTTTTGAATGACCGCCAGTGTCGAGCTGACGGATAGACTTTCGGTTGCTTTGTTTTGAAGTTGTAGTATCGATAAAAAGGAAAGTTGAATAGATTAAAATACATTTGTTATTTATTATTGTCGGCAAAAATTACAAGCAATGGTTATGGGAAAGAAAACGGTTGAACATATAAATTTTTTAGTAAAAACCAGGAGACTTGCAACACGTCGCCCATTCTGATCCAGAACTTGAGGTTGGATCGAATTCAAGACCCCTGAACTAATAGTG